>CAKXYN010000306.1:0-507987 GCA_935064755.1 Tragelaphus eurycerus
AAAAAATGTCGGATGCTGTGTTAGAAGCTATCAATCCTGTATCCACTCTGGCCATTTTCGTTGCTCCAAGACAACTTAGAAAAAAGTTTTTGAAAAACTGTTCACCATGGATGAGGTAAAAGAAGCATACCGTGCACACACACACACACACACATACAACACACATAACATACACACATACACACATATATAACAAAACTAACGTAACTTCCCCTAGTCTTGTAAAGGAATACTTGGGGAAAAAATACTGAAAGATGTATCAGCGACTTCTAATATTAGAGGTTTGTAAAAAGGCTTTACTAAAACTTCAAATGAGTCTGCCACAATCATTTATTTAAATTCTATGAGCAAGTAAATTGAAATAATCCTGTATTCTTAGGTTTCTTTGCCAGGAAATAGTTGATGGTTATCTTGCTGCAACAATTCCCACCTTGAAGAAACTGAAAATCGCATTTACCAAGAAAGGATGAGTAGCAGGCCAGAGGAGAGAGGGTGCAGTAAACTTGATAAGTTTGGGGAAAGCATACTGCTGTAAACTTCAGCTGACATGGGTCCTTCATGGTAGCGAAAGATATGTGAGGGTCAAGGCAGTTGTTTATACTGACAGAGGTAAAATGTTTAGAAAATGATTGCATTTAAGCTTCATTCATTCAGTTTGCTGAGCTGAGACCAAAGACAGATGGAGAAATCAATGAGATGATGTTGCTGTGTTTTAAAAATTACACCCCAGTTAGAGAAAAATGAATTTTGCCACCAAGGTCCAGTATCCAGGTTCACACTCAGGGTGTGTCTCCATGGGATCCAAGAATTTTCCAGACAGACTTGGGCTCACTGGATCTCTCCTACAGAGAAAAATTATGGAACAGATGAGGAGAAAGAAGATATCTTCATAAATATGTAATATATGTATATATTAAAAGTATATATCTTATGTAAATATACATGACATAATATATTCATAAATACATAATATATGACATAATATGGGACACAGATACATAGTACATTTGAAAAGATTTTAATAACTAGCAGAGTAGATACCCAATAATTATATTATTGAATGCATAGATAATTACTTGGATAAATGAATACATGGATCTATGAATTAGTGTCATAATAAAGGTGATGGGATTTCTTGAAAAGACAAATTGTTTCTGTTATTTTGGTAAGCTGGGATGTGGAGAAAAGATACAGGAGTTTAACACTATAAATAAATATAAACATAAAATATAGTTGGGATTTGTGCAGCACACTGAAAGGCTGATAATATAAACCTAGGTAGTGGCAATAGTAAGTAAGGCCAATGAAGGCAGAAGAAATGATAAAGGTTTGGAGACAACAATTTATTCTTCATGAACTTATTTCTGTTTGCCTGAATGATAGACAATACACAATTGAGGGGAAAACTTTTATCTCACACCATATACAAAAATTAGCTCAAAATAGATCAAAGATGTAAATATGACTTAAACATGAGAAGAAAGCATAGAGGTAAATCTTCATGACAACAGATTCTTAGATATGACAACAAAAACACAAAAAACAAAATTATAAATAAATTGGACTTCAGCAGAAAGTGAAAGGGCAACCAACAGAATGGAAGAAAAGTACTTTTAATTCATACATCTGACAAGGGTCTGATAATCAGAATTTACAAAGAACTCTTGGAACTCAAAAGCAAAAGGAAAAACAACACAATTAAAGGACGAAGGACTTAGACAGTTCTTCCCAGGCAGTGCTAATAAGAATCTACCTACCGAGGCAGGAGGCATAGGAGATGCAGGTTCAATCCCTGATCTGGGAAGACCCCCCTGGAGAGGAAATGGCACTCCACTCCAATATTCTTGCTGGAAGAATCCCATGGACAAAGAAGCCTGGTGGGCTACAGTCCAGGGGAATCACAGAGTTAGACATGACTAAGCCCACACACACAGCACACAAAGGACTTAAATCGACATATCTCCAAAGCATATGAAGAGAAGTACATTATTAGCCATTCAGTTCAATTCAGTTGCTCAGTCGTGTCCGACTCTTTGTGACCCCATGAATCGCAGCACGCCAGGCCTCTCTGTCCATCACCCACTCCTGGAGTTCACTTAGACTCATGCCCATCGAGTCAGTGATGCCATCCAGCCATCTCATCCTCTGTCGTCCCCTTCTTCTCTTGCCCCCAATCCCTCCCAGCATCAGAGTCTTTTCCAATGAGTCAACTCTTCACATGACGTGGCCCAAGTATTGGAGTTTCAGCTTTAGCATCATTCCTTCCAAAGAAATCCCAGGGCTGATCTTCAGAATGGACTGGTTGGATCTCCTTGCAGTCCAAGGGACTCTCAAGAGTCTTCTCCAACACCACAGTTCAAAAGCATCAATTCTTCGGTGCTCAGCTTTCTTCACAGTCCAACTCTCACATCCATATATGACCACAGGAAAAATCATAGCCTTGACTAGACAGACCTTTGTTGGCAAAGTAATGTCTGCTTTTATTAGCCATAAAGGAATGTAAATTGAGGCTGCAAAGAGCTATTGGCAAGTATGTGGAGAAACTGGATTCCTCAATTGTTGCTGGTGGCAATGTTAAATGATTTAGCCACTGTGGCAAACAGTTTGGCAGTTCCTTAAAAAGTTACATATAAAATTTCCTCATAACCCAGAAATTCCACTCCTAGGTATATATCCAAAAGATATAAAAGCAGATACTCAAACAACTATATGTACATGCAAATTCACAGCAGCACTATTCACAGCATCCAAAAACAATCCTAAGGTCCATCTATTGGTGAATAGATAAACAAATGTGGCATATCCATACCATGGAATATTATTTTGTCATGAAAAAGAATGAAGAGTTCATATTTGCTATAAGAGTGAGGAAACACAAAAACATTATGCTGAGTGAAAGAAGCGGCTAGACATAAAAGGTCACATATTGTGTAACTCCAAATATATGATGTATCCAGAAGAGTCAAATCCAAAAAGCAGACTGATGCTTTCCAAAGGCTGGGGGAGGGGAGAAAATGAGGCGTTACTGCTCAATGAGTTTGGAGTTTCCTTTCAGAGTGAAAAAATGTTTTGCAAGTATGAAAAGAGATGGTTGTTGTACAACATTGTAAATGTACCAAATGCCACTGAATTATTCACTTTAAAGTAGATAATTTTATTTTTCCCAAATTTCACCAAATTTTTTTTAATTAATAAGGAAAAATGAGAGCAGGATATAACATAGAAATGTAAGCTAAACAATTGTTATTTGCTGCCAATCAAATGCATGCACAGGGAAGAATTACTCTTTGTTAAGTTCTTGGTTAGAAGAGCAACGTGATCCTCTCCATGCTGAGGGACAAATGAAGTAGCTGCAGCGTGAGATAGACATTGGACAGAGCAATAGGGAGAAAAATTACCTGTTCATAATTTTAAAACTAGTCCTGTTGTAGGAAGAACCATCCCAGGTCTTAGGCAAGTCCCTGAGATGGTCACCCAGTGTGGATTCTTGGCTTTGCACAGGAAATAATTTTAGAATGAGCCATAGTAAAGTGAAAGAAGGTTTATTCAAGGATATATATATTCCACAGACAAAGTGAGGACCATCTCAGAAGCCTACTGCTGCTGATATTCAACTCTTTTGCAACCCCACAGACTATAGTCTGTCATGTTCTTCTGTCCATGGGATGCCCCAGGCAAGAATACTGGAGTGGGTTGCCATTCTCTTCTCCAAGGCATCTTCCTGGCCCAGGAATTGAATCCACATCTCATGCTTGACAGGCAGATTGTTTACCACTGAGCCACCTGAGAAGTCCCTCTCAGAAGGTTGCTGCTGCTAAGTCACTTCAGTCATGTCCGACTCTGTGCGACCCCATAGACGGCAGCCCACCAGGCTTCCCCGTCCCTGGGATTCTCCAGGCAAGAACACTGGAGTGGGTTGCCATTTCCTTCTCCAATGCATGAAAGTGAAAAGTGAAAGTGAAGTCGCTCAGTCGTGTCCGACTCTTAGCAACCCCATGGACTACAGCCTACTAGGTTCCTCCATCCATGGGATTTTCCAAGCAAGAAAACTGGAGTGGGGTGCCTTTGCCTTCTCCAGTCTCAGAAGGTTAGAGGGCCCCAAATATGGGGTAGTTAGCTTTTATGGGCTGGGTAATTTCATTGGCTAATGAATGGAAGGATTACAGTAGTCCAACTATTTTGGGCAAGGGCAGGGATTTCCAGGAATTGGGATACCGCCCACTTTTTGACCATTTATGGTTGACCTGGGAACTGCCATGGCACCTGTGGGCATGTCATTTACATGCTAATATATTACAATGAGTATATAATGAGGTTTAAGACCTATAGGAAGCTGAATCTTCTGCCATCTTGGACATAATTGGTTCTAAACAGTTTATGCCATATTCTCAATGACTATGTCAGTCTTTTCAAGGTTGGGCCCTGCCTGCTTCTTGTCTCAGTTCTATAGGAGTCTGTGAAAAGTCCAAACTATGCTGGTGGCTGCAACAGGCCTGGAAATGCCAGATTAGATATAAGATATTAAGAAATTAATATGATATACTCAGGCCATTTCATCTAAAGCATCTACTGTGGGGGTAAAATTTGAAGAGAATGGTTCCAATTGTCTTCCCCATAATTGAATGATATTGACCAAACTAACCAAAAAATACAAGGGCAGCGGCTCAGATTACAGAGTACTACAGACATTACTGCATTCATTCATGTTCCCAAGGCATATGAAAAAGCAGTCACAAGTATAATTACCCAGGAGTGTGTGCATGCTATATTGCTTTAGTCACGTGCAATTCTTTTCAACCCTATAGACTGTAGCCTGCCAGACTCCGCTGTCCATGGGGATTCTCCAGGTAAGAATACTGGAGTAGGTTGCATTTACTCCTCCAGGGGATCTTCCCAACACAGGGACTGAACCCATGTCTCTTATGTCTCCTACATGGGCAGGAAGGTTCTTTACCACTAGTGCCACCAGGGAAGCCCCAGACAGGAGTGCATCTGTCAGCAGGTTTCAGTCATTCACACTCTGTGAGTTCTCTCAAGAAGATGACCACAGATTCTCACTTAGCAAATATTTATTGAGTCTATTCCATCTGCTAGGAACAATGATAGACAGTGAGTTCACAAAGGTGAACAAGTTGAGTTTATAGTCAAGTGAAAAAGAACTAAACAGGAAATAATAATGGAGTTAAAAGGTGAGGATGACGATAAGTTCAGCCAACACCAGACAGGGGGAAATGTCACCTGTAACACATGGGATGATGGGCAGTGGGGTGATGATACGGTGAAGATGGGGTTGGACTTCAGGAAGGCTTCCTTGGAGGAAGTCACAGATGAGACCAATAAAGACCTACTCAACTGAGGAGGGCAGGGTTATGCCCGGAGGAACCACAAAGGCATCTGTTCAATACCTGAGAATTAGTGAGAGGAGTGTTTCCATAACAATGAGCTTACTACCAGTGGGGAAGGAAATGATGCATTTTACATAAAAATTGATGGGCAGGTTTTATCTCGCAGGTGACAGAAGTTATCATCACGTCAATTAGGGTGCTAGTCCTCTACCTTCAGGCTTTATAACTGTCCTTGGACTTTCAACACGACTACTAGACAGGATCCTCCCTACAGTGGAATATTACTCAACCATAGAAAGAACAGAATTTTGCCATTTGCAACAACCTGGATGGGCCTGAAGGGCATTATGCTAAGTGAAATAAGCCAAATGGGGAAAGGCATACTGAATGGCCTCACTTACATGTGTAAACTAAAAATGTTGAACTCCTATGAGGTCAAAGGGTACCAACTTGCAATTATAAGATGAATAAGCTCTGAGCATCTCAATGTACAGCTGGTGACTACAGTTAATACTACTGTGTTATATACCATCAGCTCTCTATTATGCTTGGGTTCCTCATTTGCAGATTCAACCAACTGCAGAACAAAAATATTTGGGGAAAAAAAAATCCAGAAAGTTCCAGAAAGCAAAACTTGAATTGCTGTGAGCAGGCAAATATTTACATACCATTTACATTGTATTTAAAACTATTTACATACCATTTGCATTGTAACAGGTATCATAAATAATCAAGAGCTGATTTAAAGTATACAGAAGGATGTGCGTAGGCTATATGCAAATACTAAGCTAGTTTATGTAAGGGACTTGAACATCCTCAGATTTTAGTATCCAAGGGCAGTCCTGGAACCACTGTACCTTAGATACCAAGGACCAACTGTACTTGGAATTTGCTAAGAGAATAAAACTTAACTGTTCTTGTAGCACACCCAAAACAATGGTAACTATGTAAGGTGATGGGTGTGTTAATTAACTTGATTGTGCTAATAATTTGACAATAGCTTAGATGGTAAAGAACCTGTCTACAATGCAGGAGACCTGGTTTCGATTCCTGGGTCGGTAAGACACCCCTGGAGAAGGGAATGGCAACTCACTCCAGTATACTTTCCTGGAGAAACCCTTGGACAGAGGAGCCTGGTGGGCTACAGCCCATGGGGTCGCAAAGAGTTGGACACGACTGAGTGACTAACACAACCACATACATATATATATGTAAGAGTAAGTCATACAAATATGCAATTTTATGTGTTAATTATACATCAATACAGCTGGAAATGTTTTTTTTAAAAATCCTCCTAATTCACACTCATCTCCTATATTGTCTAGTGATGTCACATTTTGATCTAGTCCCTTTTTGGTGATTCTGTGCACCAAAAGGATAGGTTTCTATTGTTTTACTATATTTGCTTGCTTTTAATGTTTCTATTTAATAAATAATGCTTTTGCATTTTAAAATATTTTATATTTTACTTCTTAATATAAAAGGAACAGGAAGATACAAGAGGAACAGGAAGCAAAGTGATATGTTGAATTGATAAACAGCTTTCAGTTCATACAAATTAATCATTTCATGTCTAAAAGTTGGGGCTTTTTCCTTCACAAAGTCCCCTGTCAGCAGAGCAATCTACATTAGGGGAAAAAATGTTCTGTTTAAACTATCTAAATGCCTTCATTTAGAAAGATACTCAAGTGATTCTTTCTGGCAGACACTTTATCCATGTCAGATTTCTAGCAGCTTTTTCACTCAATATTCATCTAACTCTGTATTCCACTTGTGGGCTATGGAATTGGCTTTTGTGATAGTAAATATACATTTATTTATTTCCTTATTTTGTTGTCATTTAGGCTCTAAGCCATGTCTGACTCTTTTGAGACCCTTTGAACTGTAGCCTGCCCGGCTCCTCTGTCCATGGGATTTCCCAGGCAAGAATACTGGAGTGGAATGCCATTTTCTTCTCCAGAGGATCTTCCCGACCCAGCACTGAACCCAAATCCTTTAAGTTGGTGATAATCACCATCTCTTACTTATGTTCTGCCTGTGGATTATGGTTGGTTTATTTGTCATCATTTTTGATATGTATGGTTCTTCAGAGAGAGTACGGGGAAATTCAGATTTAAATAGTGACCATTATTCTCCAGGAACCTACACGTTCTTAAAAATATGATAAAATTCTAACTGAATAAGGAATGCTTCATTCTGAATTGCTTTATAAACTTCCAGTATTCAAATATAAAACATTCAACTGAAATATTTATTTCAAAACAACTGTAAGCTACATGTTGACTCCCTGTGATGATAGCAATATACTGTTACTATAGCACAGACTTTCATGATTATTGATCAGCTGTTGCATAATGTAATGGTTGTTGTTGCTGTTGTTTGATCACTAAGTTGTGTCTGACTCTTTGCGACCCCATGAACTGCAGCACATCAATCTTCCCTGTCATTCACTGTCTCTCTGAATTTGCTCAAACTCATGTCCATTGAGTCAGTGATGCCATCCAACCCTTTCATCCTCTGTCACCTCCTTCCCTCTTGCCCTCAATCTTTCTGCATCAGGATCTTTTCCAATGAGTCAGTTCTTAGCATCAGGTGGCCAAAATATTGGAGCTTCAGCTTCAGTATCATCTAATGGGTTCAGTTCAGTTCAGTTCAGTCGTTCAGTCATGTCTGACTCTTTGCGACCCCATGAATCACAGTATGCCAGGAAGGCCTCCCTGTCCATCACCAACTCCTGGAGTTCACTCAGACTCATGTCCATCGAATCGGTGATGCCATCCAGCCATCTCATCCTCTGTCGTCCCCTTCTCCTCCTGCCCCCAATTCCTCCCAGCATCAGGGTCTTTTCCAGTGAGTCAACTCTTTGCATGAGGTGACCAAAGTATTGGAGTTTGAGCTTCAGCATCAGTCCTTCCAATGAACACCCAGGACTGATCTCCTTCAGGATGGACTGGGTGGATCTCCTTGCAGTCCAAGGGACTCTCAAGAGTCTTCTCCAGCACCATAGCTCAAAAGCATAAATTCTTCGGTGCTCAGCTTTCTTTACAGTCCAACTCTCACATCCATACATGACCACTGGAAAAACCATAGCCTTGATTAGACGGAATTTTGTTGGCAAAGTAGTATCTCTGCTTTTAATTGAACATCAACATTAATGATTTCTTTGGAAAGAATGATGCTAAAGCTGAAACTCCAGTACTTTGGCCACCTCATGTGAAGAGTTGACTCATTGGAAAAGACTCTGATGCTGGGAGGGATTGGGGGCAGGAGGAGAAGGGGACGACAGAGGATGAGATGGCTGGATGGCATCACCGACTTGATGGATGTGAGTCTGAGTGAACTCCAGGAGTGGGTGATGGACAGGGAGGCCTGGAGTGCTGCGATTCATGGGGACACGACTGAGCAACTAATCTGATCCGATCTGATGCTATCTAAGTTTGTCATAACTTTCTTTCCAAGGAGTAAGTGTCTTGCAATTTCATGGCTGCAATCACCATCTGCAGTGATTTTGGAGTCCCAAAAAATAAAGTCTGACACTGTTTCCACTGTTTCCCCATCTATTTCCCATGAAGTCATGGGACCAGATGCCATGATCCTCGTTTTCTGAATGTTGAGCTTTAAGCCAACTTTTCCTCTCCACTTTCAGTTTCATCAAGAGACTTTTCAGTTCCTCTTCACTTTCTGTCATAAGGGTGGTGTCATCTGCATATCTGAGGTGATTGATATTTCTCCTGGCAATCTTGATTCCAGCTTGTGCTTCTTCCAGCCCAGCGTTTCTCATGATGTACTCTGCATATAAGTTAAATAAGTAGGGTGACAATATACAGCATTGACGTGCTCCTTTTCCTATTTGGAACCAGTCTGTTTTATTCTTATCAATAAAACAGTCTTTCTTATTTCTCAAGTAGAAATTTATTTCTGGTACCTCCTAAACAGAATAATTTATCCCAATCACAATACAAGTTGGAAAAAGTATTTTAAATGCCTCAAAAAGTAATTCTTACCAACTTTATTTTTTTCAACATCTTTACCTTCTCTATCATACCTTCTTCATTTTCCTTCTACCCTAAATCTCTATTCTAATTATCTAAGAGACCCTTATCTTTTCCTCCTAACCATCAAATTTCTCTAGCCCAGATACTAGAAATCCCAGCTGAGGAATTCTTCATTTCCATGGAGTTTAACCACATTTTTTAATTTGGAGAGTTATTTCTCAGTCATAAAGAGATTAACAACACCTGCTGAATTAAGAAATTAAAAATAGAACTACCCTACAATCCAGCAACTTCACTTTTGGGTACATCTGAGGAAATAAACATATTAATTTGAAAACATATATGCACCCCCATGTTCACTGTAGTAGTATTTACAGTAGCCAAGATATAGAAATAACCTGTGTCCTTCTATAAATGAATGATGAAGATGTGGAGAATATATACAAGGGAATATTATTCAGCCTTTAAAAATGAAATCTCACCATCTGCAACAACATAGATGGATCTTGAGGGAATATCAAGTGAAATAAGTCAGAGAAATACAAATACTGTATGATTTCATTTATATAAGGAATCTAAAAACAACAACAAAATATAAACAAAACAAAAGCATGGATACAGAAAACAGAATGGTGGTTGCAGAATGGAGGAGGTTTGAGAAATGGGCAAGACAGATGAAGGGGATCAAGAGGTGCAAACTTATAAAATAAAGGTCCTAAGGATGTTTTATATGACATGATGTCATCATGCCTATTGTCTATAGGCACTAATTTTGTACAGAAGACTTGAAAGCTGCTGAGAGAGTAAATCCTAAAGGTTAACTCACTATAGTGACAGACGGTAGCTAGATTTATTATGTTGATTATTAAACAGTACTATTTTTTATCAAACAAATAATGTCAGTATTATTTCATAATATTTAGTATCAGATCAGAGATCAGATCAGATCAGTCGCTCAGTCGTGTCCGACTCTTTGCGACCCCATGAACCGCAGCACGCCAGGCCTCCCTGTCCATCACCAGCTCCCGGAGGTCACCCAGACTCGCATCCATCGAGTCAGTGATGCCATCCAGCCATCTCATCCTCTGTCGTCCCCTTCTCCTCCTGCCCTCAATTCCTCCCAGCATCAGAGTCTTCTCCAATGAGTCAACTCTTCGCATGAGGTGGCCAAAATACTGGAGTTTCAGCTTTAGCATCATTCCTTCTAAAGAAATTCCAGGATTGATCTTCTTCAGAATGGACTGGTTGGATCTCCTTGCAGTCCAAGGGACTCTCAAGAGTCTTCTCCAACACCACAGTTCAAAAGCATCAATTCTTCGGCGCTCAGCCTTCTTCACAGTCCAGCTCTCACATCCATACATGACCACAGGAAAGACCATAGCCTTGACTAGGCGAACCTTTGTTGGTAAAGTAATGTCTCTGCTTTTGAATATGCTATCTAGGTTGGTCATAACTTTCCTTCCAAGGAGCAAGCATCTTTTAATTTCATGGCTGCAGTCACCATCTGCAGTGATTTTGGAGCCCAGAAAAACAAAGTCTGACACTGTTTCCACTGTTTCCCCATCTATTTCCCATGCAGTGATGGGACCAGATGCCATGATCTTCGTTTTCTGAATGTTGAGCTTTAAGCCAACCTTTTCACTCTCCACTTTCACTTTCATCAAGAGGCTTTTTACCCCCCTTCCCTTTCTGCCATAAGAGTGGTGTCATCTGCATATCTGAGGTTATTGATATTTCTCCCGGCAATTTTTATTCCATCTTTTTTTTTTTCCAGTCCATCTTTTTCTCTATTCTCTCTGCATATAAGTTAAATAAACATGGTGACAATATGCAGCCTTGACGTACTCCTTTTCCTATTTGGAACCAGTCTGTTGTTCCATGACCAGTTCTAACTGTTGCTTCCTGACCTGCATACAGATTTTTTAAGAGGCAGATCAGGTGGTCTGGTATTCCCATCTCTTTCAGAATTTTCCACAGTTTATTGTGATCCACACAGTCAAAGGCTTTGGCATAGTCAATAAAGCAGAAATAGATGTTTTTCTGGAACTCTCTTGCTTTTCCCATGATCCAGCGGATGTTGGCAATTTGATCTCTGGTTCCTCTGCCTTTTCTAAAACCAGCTTGAACATCAGGAAGTTCACGGTTCACATATTGCTGAAGCCTGGCTTGGAGAATTTTCAGCATTACTTTACTAGCGTGTGAGATGAGTGCAATTGTTCGGTAGTTTGAGCACTCCTTGGCATTGCCTTTCTTTGGGATTGGGATGAAAACTGACCTTTTCCAATCTTGTGGCCACTGCTGAGTTTTCCAAATTTGCTGGCATATTGAGTGCATCACTTTCACAGCATCATCTTTCAGGACTTGGAATAGCTCCACTGGAATTCCATCACCTCCACTAGCTTTGTTCGTAGTGATGCTTTCTAAGGCCCATTTGACTTCACATTCCAAGATGTCTGGCTCTAGGTCAGTGATCACATCATCATGATTATCTGGGTCTTGAAGCTCTTTTTTGTACAGTTCTTCTGTGTATTCTTGCCACCTCTTCTTAATATCTTCTGCTTCTGTTAGGTCCACACCATCTCTGTCCTTTATTGTGCCCATCTTAGCATGAAATGTTCCTTTGGTATCTCTGATTTTCTTGAAGAGATCCCTAGTCTTTCCCATTCTGTTGTTTTCCTCTATTTCTTTGCATTGATCACTGAAGAAGGCTTTCTTATCTCTTCTTGCTATTCTTTGGAACTCTGCATTTAGATGTTTATATCTTTCCTTTTCTCCTTTGCTTTTCGCTTCTCTTCTTTTCACAGCTATTTGTAAGGCCTCCCCAGACAGCCATTTTGCTTTTTTGCATTCCTTTTCCATGGGGATGGTCTTGATCCCTGTCTCCTGTACAATGTCACGAACCTCATTCCATAGTTCATCAGGCACTCTATCTATCAGATCTAGGCCCTTAAATCTATTTCTCACTTCCACTGTATAATCATAAGGGATTTGATTTAGGTCATACCTGAATGGTCTAGTAGTTTTCTCTACTTTCTTCAATTTCAGTCTGAATTTGGCAATAAGGAGCTCATGGTCCGAGCCACAGTCAGCTCCTGGTCTTGTTTTTGCTGACTGTATAGAGCTTCTCCATCTTTGGCTGCAAAGAATGTAATCGATCTGATTTCGGTGTTGACCATCTGGTGATGTCCATGTATAGAGTCTTCTCTTGTGTTGTTGGAAGAGGGTATTTGCTATGACCAGTGCATTTTCTTGGCAAAACTCTATTAGTCTTTGCCCTGCTTCATTCCGTATTCCAAGGCCAAATTTGCCTGTTACTCCAGGTGTTTCTTGACTTCCTACTTTTGCATTCCAGTCCCCTATAATGAAAAGGACATCTTTTTTGGGTGTTAGTTCTAAAAGGTCTTGTAGGTCTTCATAGAACCTTTCAACTTCAGCTTCTTCGGCGTTACTGGTTGGGGCATAGACTTGGATTACTGTGACATTGAATGGTTTGCCTTGGAAACGAACAGAGATCATTCTATCGTTTTTGATATTGCATCCAAGTACTGCATTTCGGACTCTTTTGTTGACCATGATGGCCACTCCATTTCTTCTGAGGGATTCCTGCCCACAGTAGTAGATATAATGGTCATCCGAGTTAAATTCACCCATTCCAGTCCATTTTAGTTCGCTAATTCCTAGAATGTCGACATTCACTCTTGCCATCTCTTGTTTGACCACTTCCAATTTGCCTTGATTCATGGACCTGACATTCCAGCTTCCTATGCAATATTGCTCTTTACAGCATCGGACTTTGCTTCTATCACCAGACACATCCACAGCTGGGTATTCTTTTTGTTTTGGCTCCATCCTTTCATTCTTTCTGGAGTTATTTCTCCACTGATCTCCAGTAGCATATTGGGCCCCTACTGACCTGGGGAGTTTCTCTTTCAGTATCCTATCAGTTTGTCTTTTCATACTGTTCATGGGGTTCTCAAGGCAAGAATACTGAAGTGGTTTGCCATTCCCTTCTCCAGCGGACCACACCCTGTCATATCTCTCCACCATGACCCGCCCATCCCAGGTTGCCCCTCGGGCATGGCTTAATCTCATTGAGTTAGACAAGGGTGTGGTCCTTGTGTGATTAGATTGACTAGTTATCTGTGAGAATGGTTTTAGTGTATTTGCCCTCTGATGCCCTCTTTCAAGACCTACTGTCTTACTTGGGTTTCTCTTACCTTGGGCGTGGGGTATCTCATCCCGGCTGTTCCTGGCTGCTCCCGGCCAGCGAAGCACAGCCATCACACCTTACCTTGGACGAGGGGTCTCTCCTCACCACCGCCCTTCCTGACCTCGGTGGTGGGGTAGCTCCTCTCGGCCGCGCTCTTAGTGCGCGACGCAGCCGGCGGGGCGCTCTTAGGGCGCGACGCAGCCGGCGGGGCGCTCTTAGGGCGCGACGCAGCCGGCGGGGCGCTCTTAGGGGCGCGACGCAGCCGGCGGGGCGCTCTTAGGGCGCGACGCAGCCGGCGGGGCGCTCTTAGGGCGCGACGCAGCCGGCTGGGGGCTCTTAGATATTTTAGATATTAGATATTTAGTATAGAAATATCAAATCATTATGTTATGTACCTGAAACCAATACAATATGTCAATTATAGCTTGGTAAAAAATATTTTTAAGAATGTGTGAGTACAACCATATAAATCACATATTTGAAATTTTAAACATGAATATAAACTACCAGATGACAAACTCTCCTCCCTTCATTTATAAGGAGATAATTTCCACTACACAAACATTCCTACTAGGAAATTCATCTTCTACAAGTGCTTAGTTCCATTTTTGTTAGATATTCAAATATTCTTTTATATTTTCAGCTTTTGACTATTATTCTTGGAGAAGAGTATTAAACTCACTTGAACCCGCTCATCTCATTTTAGATGGTGCTAAACAGAGTTAATGCCACTTGGTTACATATTTAGCAGCTATACTTACTGAGAAGCGATAGATGTACCACACTGCAGCACTGCAAAACACAAGGCAAACAGGAGAAGCTCCAGTTCTTTCTGCTTTTATCCTTCAAGCCAGTCTTCTATTTGCTATTGCTCTTCTAAGAGCTCTTTTTCTACTTTCCTTTTTGGTCAGTTTCTTTCTCCAAAGTGTTGGCTATGTAGTAACGACTACAACTGGTGTACTTTCACGTCACTCTTATCCTCCTTCAGGGTTCTCCTTCCTCTGGTCTATTTGGGGAAAGAAGAGCTGGTTCATGTCTATTGCTAAGTCACGTTCCCTCTGTGCTATTTCCATATCCCCCTTGAGACCCCTACTCTCTTGGATAGCAATCACCCCCACCCATTCACACCACAGAAGGTCATTAAATCAAGGGAACATGTAGCATTCTTCGATGGAGATTTGGAACAAATTCCTTAAAATTAAATATTAGGCATTCCACGCTTAGAAGGCCCCCAGCAATCTCCATCACTAGAGAAGATTCACCCGTCTAAGGTGGTGACCTTCTAGCATACTGCAAGTCCCGTTCTGTCCCTCTCACTTCTAGGAAGATCCCACTATTCAATATCTCTTCATTTTATTTGCAGCAAATTTACTAATCTTCTATTTTGCTATCTCCTTCCGAATCATTTAAGCATTAGCTCCCAATACTTAGGCCTTTAAAATTTTTCTTAAATGAAGTCTCCAGAGAAAAATTATGTTACTTCCCTAGGGGCAAAGCAGCTATGTTATTTGTAGTTTTTAACTAGCCTGTTTCCCCCTCCTTGCTACTTGATTTTTCTCAAAAACAGCTCATATGGTCTTTTATGTCAGGGTCATAATAACTAAATGTAGTCCGTGAATACCCTCGAGGCTTAGAAGAGCTGTTACAAGAGAAAGAATTTATAATGCTCTAACTTGAGGTCACAGAAGATACAACAGTGATGAAAGAATTAAAATATTCATTTTCTTTTTCAATACAAACCCACTCAGAGATTAAAAAGAAAAGCAACACTTCTCTTTTTCTGTTTCCAAGTTGAAGCAGTGCAGAAACTTCAGGCTGATGATGACTAAGTCATTAACTGAACAGTACACTAAATAACTGAAATAAGCAAACGCCTTGTAAAAGTACAAGGTGATCATGGTTATGATTAGGGGAAACCACGGTGCAGAACACCCAGAGAGAGAGCTGTCGGAAGTATTAAAGACTCCATATGTGGCCCACCTGGCTGCGAAAGAAATCAGGAGAAGCAGTGAAATGAATAAATCAGGAAAGTAGATCAAAGAAATCTGGAGAGTGAGATAAATGTAAGTGAATTAGAAGAAAGGGAGAAAACTTTTCCATAATATGACCAAGATTTTGAGGAAGCTAAGATGTAAGATAACAATTAAGGGAAATAAAGATCAAGAGTCTGTATATTTCATGTATATGATTAGTCTGTTTACAAATTGTTCTATAGTGTAGCAGTCAGTGTCAGGAAGTCCTTAGTGGCAAACAACAGAAATCAATTCAAGTTTAAGCAAAAAAATAAATTGCTAAAAGATATATGTCTTGTATCTCAACGTCTTGATTTGAGAGAGGTTGAGGGGGCAGCTGGAGAATGAGTCTCAGAAGTGGACAGCACCCAAAGGAGAGGAGGTGGCTTCCATCCCCCTACTGAGCCTGATTAGGATGCTCTATTATTAATAGCCTTCCCAGTGGGCACTCAAGCTTCATCTCCTCTAACGCTTCCATCATTGCTGTGGGAAATTCCTCAATGGCCACTTTTCCCCTTAAGACTCAAAAGTGCATGAACTTATTTATGAAGCAGAAATAGAGACACAAAAGCAGAAAACAAACCTATAGACAGCAAGATGGGAAGGGGTGGGATGGATCGGGAGGTTGGGATTGACACATATCTACAGTCACATCAGATCAGATCAGATCAGTCGCTCAGTCGTATCCGACTCTGCGATCCCATGAATCACAGCACTCCAGGCCTCCCTGTCCTTTACCAACTCCCAGACTTCACTTGGACTCACGTCCATAGAGTCAGTGATGCCATCCAGCCATCTCATCCTCTGTCATCCCCTTCTCCTCTTGCCCTCAATCCCTCCCAGCATCAGAGTCTTCTCCACTGAGTCAACTCTTCACATGAGGTGGCCAAAGTACTGGAGTTTCAGCTTTAGCATCATTCCTTCCAAAGAAATCCCAGGGCTGATCTTTAGAATGGACTGGTTGGATCTCCTTGCAGTCCAAGGGACCCTCAAGAGTCTTCAACACCACAGTTCAAAAGCATCAATTCTTCGGAGCTCAGCTTTCTTCACAGTCCAACTCTCACATCCATACATGACCACAGGAAAAACCATAGCCTTGACTAGACAAACCTTTGTTGGCAAAGTAATGTCTCTGCTTTTGAATATGCTATCTAGGTTGGTCATAGCTTTCCTTCCAAGGAGCAAGCATCTCTTAATTTCATGGCTGTAGTCACCATCTGTAGTGATTTTGGAGCCCAGAAAAATACAGTCTGACACTGTTTCCATTGTTTCCCCATCTATTTCCCATGAAGTGATGGGACCAGATGCCATGATCTTCATTTTCTGAATGTTGAACTTTAAGCCAACTTTTTCACTCTCCACTTTCACTTTCATCAAGAGGCTTTTTAGTTCCTCTTCACTTTCTGCCATAAGGGTGGTATCATCTGCATATCTGAGGTTATTGATATTTCTCCCAGCAATCTTTATTCCAGCTTGTGCTTCCTCCAGACCACAGTTTCTCATGATGTACTCTGCAATAAGTTAAATAAACAGGGTGACAATATACAGCCTTGACGTACTCCTTTTCCTATTTGGAACCAGTCTGTTGTTCCATGTCCAGTTCTAACTGTTGCTTCCTGACCTGCATACAAATTTCTCAAGAGGCAGATCAGGTGGTCTGGTATTCCCATCTCTTTCAGAATTTCCCAGTTTATTGTGATCCACACTACTATGTATATATAACTAATGAGAATTGACTGTATAGCACAGGGAACTCTACTCAACACTGCGATGAACTAGATGGGAAGGAAACCCAAGGAAGAGGGGATGGAGGTATACACTGATTGACTTTATTGCACAGCAGAGAGTAACGCAACATTGTAAAGCAACTAAACTCAAGTAAAATAAATAAACATAAAATAAAAAGGGTAACAGAGAGAAAAAGAAACCAAGCTAGGGGTGGCAGGGGCTGTCGGGGGAATAGCATCATTGAGCAATTTTAAGGACACGATAAAGATTAAGGTCATCAGAAAAAAGAAAGAAAGAAAGTTAAAAGCCCCAGGCATGTACCTCTCCTTGCTGACTGGGCCTGTGTCATATGATCACTTCTAGGACATGGGAGAGAGAGAGAGAAATTGCTGCGTCTCTCACCACACACATTGTGGGGATTTCCTCAAAAAGAGAAGTCTCTTCTTACTCTCCCACCAAATAAGACACATCGAATGCCCTCTATAAATACTGAATGTTTGACAGTGCTAGCAATTTAGCTTAGTTGGATTAATAAATGGAAATAGAATTCATTTTTCCCTGACTGACCTGCCCCTCACAAAAGAAGGAAGGAAGAGGAGGATGGGGTCCCCAGCCTAGGGGTAGGGGGCAATCATGTGTGGGGGTGAAGAGCAAAGGTTTTGAAGTCCAGGATTTAAATCTCAGTTATAACATTTACTATCTTTGAACTTGGGTAAATCTGTTACAGCGTCAGATGGGTGATAGTTAAAATAAAAATGAAAAGACTATTATCCTTCTCTTAGAATTGTTCTGAGGATAAAATTAAAAAATGCATCCCACTTGCTTATTGTTTGCCTGGAACAGGAACAAGTGCTCATAAAACATTAGCCACTCTAACCACTTATGCTGTGTAGCTCCACCCTGCTCTCACAGGGTGGCCGACACGTGTTTCGACTCAGAACAGATTCCCCATCTTTTGATTTCTCTTCCTCCCAGAGCTAAGGAGAATCTTGATGTAAGCTTTCTGCCTGCAGTGATCTTGACTGCTTTTCTGAGTTTTTCTTACTTGACTCCCTTGATTCTGAGCCTCAGTCTCCTGAGACTGCTACCTTAAGAATTAAAGGTATTCTACCTTTGTCTGCATTCTTAAGTTTCATGTTTGGTTAAAAATCCTAACTATGCCAACGGCCCTTTCTGGAACTACTATCCTGTTCTTCTCTTGCTAGTCACCTGACCATCAATCTCTAGCTCCCTTGTGACTGGATCCCTCTACCATGAACATGAACTTGAAAGTCAATGCTCTTGACTCTCAATCATGTTCTATCATTCATAAGTGGTATGACCTTAGACAAGTTACTTAACCTCTCTGGGCCTTATCTGCATTATTTGTATAAAGAGGATGTTAATGAACCTGGTACATAAAAAATACCATTGATTAATATCTCAATGAGTGTTCTTCATTGCTGCTACTGCTGCTGCTGCTGCTAAGTCGCTTCAGTCATGTCCGACTCTGTGCGACCCAGTAGACGGCAGCCCACCAGGCTCCCCCGTCCCTGGGATTCTCCAGGCAAGAACACTGGAGTGGGTTGCCATTTCCTTCTCCAAGGCAAAGCTTCTGGTGGGATATGTGAATGCACATTCAGTCATGTCCAACTCTTTGCAGCCCTATGGTCTGTAGCCCACCAGGCTCCTCTGTCCATGGGATTTTCCAGGCAAGAATCCTGGAGTGAGTTGCTATTTCCTCCTCTACAGGATCTTTCTGATCCAGGAATCGAACGCACGACTCTTGTGTCTCCTGCACTGCAGGCAGATTCTTTATTGCTGAGCCACCAGGGAAGCCTCTGGTGGGGTACTGTAACAGAAAAAGGCTCTTCAACTGATTTTCTCATGAGGGGTTACAGTAAGAAATTCGTAGAAGATGTGCTAGCCAGAGTATCTGTAAGAAACCAAGACTGAGATTACTCCACTAGGGAACTTTATAAAATGATCCTAAAACTGATGGAGAGAGAGACCTTTTCCATTCACTTCATCTCTGTGGATCATAACGGAAGATGCAACCACAGGTGCCAAGAAACAGGACAGCATTCTAGTATTGGGTCCCATCACAGAATTGGAGACCAGTCTTTCCAAGTTTCTGGGACTCATTCTACCCAAGGAACAGGTGCCAACTTTGTGTGCACCGTGGAATCATTTGTAGAGTTTTTCAAAAGCACCAGTCTTCAGGTCCCACCCTAAAAGTCTAACGTTTAACTGGATGGAACAGAGGAAAAAATAAAATTCAAAATATAAAAATTTTGTTTTAGAAAGAAAGGCAGAGAGGGAAGGAGAGAGGAAGGAACTGTTGACTTGGGAAGTTACAGTTTGAGGTCATCTAGATCGTGTGCTTCGTGGAAGTGCCCTGAAATCTGTGAGGAAAAGATAAATGCTCTTTATAAATTCCTGTATCTGATGTTGTTGATGAGCTTGAATAGCTCAGATTTTCACCATCAAGAAACTCTTACCAAAGTCTAAACTAAATCCCCCTTCCTGTTGCAAGCTAAATCCCATTACTCCAGTGCTTAGCTCAGAGGAAACAAGACCTGCTCATGACGTTTACCCTTCTCCATCCTTGAAGTGTCATCTCATTTTTACATAAGTGAATTCTTTTTGTGCTTAATGAAATTGATTTGCCATTTCTACTGAACTGCAGTGTGAATCAGCTCTCAAGCAACTCAGGGCAGTACCTTCTTGCTTCCTAAGCCAGATTTTGCTGTAAGAGCCAGCTGTCTGGGCCTGAAGAGCACCAAGGCAGTGGTGTGGCAGGACCTGGCATCTGGCCTCCACTCAGACCAACCATTAAACTGGCCTGTGGCTACAAGCCCTTGATAGCAGCCTGACTTTATTAAACCTTTCTACCAACCCTGGGAAGTGAAAAACGAGTCTTTGGCAATCTTCAGTCTGACTCAATGTGCATTTACGCCAAGGTATAAAAGACAATAGCCACTGTTACTGAGCATCTAGAGTATGCCAAAGATGTTGTAAGAATTAAAGGAGAAAACTTAGAGCACACTGCCAGGAACAGAGTCATCTCAATAAATGGTGACTGGTATTGGCATTATTACCAATCCTGAAAGTGGCCTTAAAAGGGTGACATGATTATTCTCATTTTACAAGGATGAAATCAATGTTTAGAAAGGTTCCATCACTGCCCAAGGTTGCACAGTTCATCAGTGGAAGGGCAGTCATTAAATGCACGGGGACCTTTTAACAATAGAACCTTGTCCAAGATGGAGTGCACAGTACATTTGTGACCATTTGTGGTAGTTTCCCATGGACGGAGGAGCCTGGTGGGCTACAGTCCATGGGCTCGTGAAAAGTCAGACACGACTGAGCAACTTCACTTTCCCTTTTACTTTCATGCATTGGAGAAGGAAATGGCAACCCATTCCAGTATTATTGCCTGGAGAATTCCAAGGATGGTGGAGCCTGGTGGGCTGCCATCTATGGGGTCGCACAGAGTCAGACACGACTGAAGCGACTTAGCAGCAGCAGCAGCAGCATGGTAGTTTCCATAGTAGGGAAGAAGGTTTCATAGAGACTGCAATAAAATATTTCCAAGTCTTTTGCACAGCATCACAAATCACCTAGACAATAATCCTCCAGTAGACTACTGCTTCTTTGGTGTGTATGTGTGTAAATCACACATGGGTATACACACATAGACAATGTGACTTATTGGCTTAATGGTAATAGGAGAAAGAGATAGGTGATGAATTGGATTGAAAAGTGGCCATGGCACAAATTGATTACATTCAGATATTAATCAATATCATTCATTTCAATTCTCTATTTATTATCAAGGGCGTATTATGTGCTTGAAAGTGTGCACTAAATTCCATGGAGGATATAAATGAAAAAAATGGCAGTCTCCTGGCACTCAGAAATTGTCATGTGGTTAAAACCTTCTGTGATATAGGGACTCCAACAATATAAGGAACTGTTCATTAAGATGCTCAACTAAACATAAAATTAAGTACTAAAATGTATAATAGCTACATTCAGGATGAATTAGGGAAAGGAAAGAGTTGGACCTTTACAAAGGAGGGCTTTGTGAAGGAAGAGGTGAGAGATGAACACTGAGGATTTAAAGCCAAATAGAGAAAAGTGTGTGAGTGTCCTTCCCTTTCATCCCAGGCTTGTTAGGAATCAGCCTGAGCAAAGCACTGAGGTCAGGAATTCATTTAATTATTAATTCATCTACCATGTAAACCTAATATATGTCAGACTTCCAGTAAAAAGAGAAATCAGCATGTTGTATATGATGGACAACGAAGAAGCTACATGAAAGAACAGAGACTTTGATGGGGGGTCTGGAGGAAAAGGACACAGAGATTGGTTGGGATGAAATTCTGCACACCCAGAGAGATAGAGATGGGATGACCCATGAGAAACTGCTCTGAACTACTGAGGAGGAGAAAAAAAAGATACAGTGAAAGTGGTGTAAGAGAAAAACCTATAGAGGAGCAAGGCTCTGGTTACTTGGTGCCAGGCTAAGACACAAACATCTGAACACAGTACCCATGTTCATTTGTATAGACACAGGGAGAGGTTGAGAATCCTTTTGCCTACTTGATTTGGCCATGCTAAATATTCAAGAAAAATATTGTTGGCAATGGATACTCTTGAAGGCAAAAACAAGTCAGTGATCCTCAATTCTGGTTTTCAGTTGGAAATCGAATAGCCATGGTCTAGCTCCTTTAGGAAATGTTCTCTGATACCACCATCCTTAACACAGGTTTGTTCTTCCATTACTGGTAAACAGAAACTATGAGGAAATTTTCATCTGTACCCAGAAATCTATGTATTTAGTTAAAGAAGGGATTTTCTTCTGAAGAGCTATAAGGCAATGAGGTGTGAATGCAAAATCTTTTCAATAAAATTAAACAAATTCAAACAGCTTCATGTGCTTCACAGCTACTAAAAAGGCACAGAGATCAAATCTTATTTTCCTATTGTCAGAACTAGGGTCTAATTCTTATAAAAATTCCATGACACCCAAGCTAATTAGTATAAATCTGTCTTAAATGGCAATTGGCTTCATTAAATGACAAAAAAAACATTTTAGAATGACTGTCTTAGCAGGGAAGGATGTGAAAATTGCCAAAGAATGGCTTTCATTTTAGAATCCTGGGAAGAATTTCACACAGCAGCAAACATAATTCCACTCAAACCATGTGAAACCATTATATACCTAAATAGCTACAAAGCTTTGCCTGTAAAAATAACAGTAAATGCAGGACTTCTAATGAATAAAAATGAAGTTTAAATTTATATCAAATATTGGCTTGGCAGCTACCAGCTTTGGTCTAAATCTCAGTTGATGTCCTTCTGTCTTAACTCCAGACCACATGGATTTGCTTTTTCCCATTTATGAGTTTAGTAAATATGGGTGCAACCATCCCAAACACCAGTCAGTGAAGCAAAAGGAAATGTATCCATATTACTCTCTACCTAGCATGTCTATGGATACACCAGGAGCTTCCGCAGAGACAAAAGTGGCCTGAGACTTCACAATGTGAATGATGTCATGGAGACCACTCTGCCCTTTCCTACTGCTATACCGACATCAGCAGACAAGGGAATCAGCCGAGAACAGAAGCAGAAACGGCCGACAGACAAACCCACTGTAGCCAGTCTCCAACAATTTCACTAGTTTGGTTCAATGGTTTCTGGAGAAACGGAAGCTATTGCTCCAAATGACTGCTGACAATCTTTAGTCACTCAAGCTTCCTATACTGTTGCCCCTTCAATTGCTCAGATAAGAAGGGACCAGCAAAGTCAGCTACAGATTGTGAAGAAAGGAGGTGGCTTTTGCTTTTTGTCACATTAACAGGAATCATGGGAAGCAAGGAGTTTAGATGATCAGACACTAGAGTGATTAGAGCAATGCCGTACCTGCTTGCTTTTTCTAGTATTGATACACTGACTGGCCATGCATCTTGAAATACACAACTATTAATATCTCTCTCATTTCAAAGGCAGAAAGGAACTTTATATATATATATATAGTTGTTGTTCAGTCGCTAAATCATGTCTGACTCTTTGTCACCTCATGGACGGCAGCATACCAGGCTCCTCTATCCTTCACTATCTCTCAGAGTTTACTCAAATTCATGTACATTGAGTCAGTGATGCTATCTAACCAGTTCATCCTTTGCCATCCCCTTCTCTTTTGGCTTTCAATCTTTCCCAGAATCAGTCTTTTCCAATGAGTCAGCTCTTTGCATCAGGTGATCAAACTATTGGAGCTTCAGCATCAGTCCTTCCAATGAATATTCAGGGTTGATTTCCTTTAGGATTGACTAGTTTGATCTTCTTGCTGTCCGAGGGGCTTTCAAGAGTCTTCTCCAGCATAATTAGAAAGCATCAATTCTTTGGGACTCAGCCTTCTTTATGGTCCAACTCTCATATCCGTACATGACTACTGGAAAAAAAAAAAAAAAACATAGCTTTGACTAAAGGGGCCTTTGTATACACATGCATATACATATATGGGGCTTCCCCAGTTGCTCAGTGGTAAAGAATCTGGCTGCAATGCAGAAGCCTCAGGAGATTTGGATTTGATCCGTGTGTCAGGAAGATCCCCAGGAGGAGGGCATGGCAACCCACTTCAGTATTGTTGCCTGGAGAATCCATGGGCAGAGGAGCCTGGCAGGCTACAGTTCATAGGGTGGCAGAGTTACACATGACTGAAGTGACTTAGTGTACATGCACACACACACACACACACACACACAAACACACACACACACATATATATCTATATATATATATATATAAAGAATTTCTTTGCTCTGGCTTAAGATACTATTCTGCTTAAGCATTTTTAATCACTAATAAGCAAATGTTTATACAATTCTTATTTAAGTCAATATTAGTTTTATTCAAAAAAGATAACATTTTACTATGATTTACCTCTTGAATTTATTAGTATCTAATGAGTTTTAAAATATTAAACTAGCCTAAAAAAAAAAAACCCTCAAAGACAGAGAGCATATACCAACCTATCCACGTGCAGCAGGAGATGCCCACATTGACCTAGGATGCCTAATCTGATTTATCTTTTTAATTTATTATTTAATTGGAGGAAAATTGATTTACAATGTTGCAATGGTTTCTGCCATACAACAACACAAATCAACAACAATTATACATGTATAACTTTCCTCTTGAGGTTTCCTCCCATCCCCCCATCCCACCCCTCTAGGTCACCAGGAGGCACCAAGCTGGGCTCTCAGTGTTATATAGAACCTTCTCATCAGCTGTTTTACACATGGTGGTGTACATATGTCTATTAGATTATCTATGAAGGAAAAGGTGCACATAAATTGTTCACATTAAGTCCCTGTACCTAGGACACACACAGTCCATTTAGTAAGTTTTCTATGTCACTGGTCCTCAATAGAAGTGTTTTCAGTGTCCCAGATGGAGGCATGTTCTGAGTCAAAGGTGAGAATGTCAGTTCCCCACACCCAGAAAGGCAGGTGGACAAGTAAAGAACATTAGAGGCCATATAATACACAGCCTTAAGCTGGGCTTCATAAGGAATAAATTTTTTAATATCCCTTGAGATTTGGGGGCTCTTATTGAAAAAAGCAAAATCTATATCAGATCAGATCAGATCAGTCGCTCAGTCGTGTCCGACTCTTTGCGACCCCATGAACTGCAGCACGCCAGGCCTCCCTGTCCATCACCAACTCCCGGAGGTCACTCAGACTCACATCCATCGAGTCAGTGATGCCATCCAGCCATCTCATCCTCTGTCGTCCCCTTCTCCTCCTGCCCCCAATCCCTCCCAGCACCAGAGTCTTCTCCAATGAATCAACTCTTTGCATAAGGTGGCCAAAATACTGGAGTTTCAGCTTCAGCATCATTCCTTCCAAAGAAATCCCAGGGCTGATCTCCTTCAGGATGGACTGGTTGGATGTCCTTGCAGTCCAAGGGACTCTCAAGAGTCTTCTCCAACACCACAGTTCAAAAGCATCAATTCTTCGGCGCTCAGCCTTCTTCACAGTCCAGCTCTCACATCCATACATGACCACAGGAAAGACCATAGCCTTGACTAGGTGAACCTTTGTTGGCAAAGTAATGTCTCTGCTTTTCAATATGCTATCTAGGTTGGTCATAACTTTCCTTCCAAGAAGTAAGTGTCTTTTAATTTCATGGCTGCAGTCACCATCTGCAGTGATTTTGGAGCCCAGAAAAATAAAGTCTGACACTGTTTCCACTGTTTCTCCATCTATTTCCCATGTAGTGATGGGACCAGATGCCATGATCTTCGTTTTCTGAATGTTGAGCTTTAAGCCAACCTTTTCACTCTCCACTTTCACTTTCATCAAGAGGCTTTTTAGCCCCTCTTCACTTTCTGCCATAAGGGTGGTGTCATCTGCATATCTGAGGTGATTGATATTTCTCCCGGCAATCTTGATTCCAGCTTGTGTTTCTTCCAGTCCAGCATTTCTCATGATGTACTCTGCATATAAGTTAAATAAACATGGTGACAATATACAGCCTTGACGTACTCCTTTTCCTATTTGGAACCAGTCTGTTCTTCCATGTCCAGTTCTAACTGTTGCTTCCTGACCTGCATACAGATTTCTCAAGAGGCAGATCAGGTGGTCTGGTATTCCCATCTCTTTCAGAATTGTCCACAGTTTCTTTTGATCTACACAGTCAAAGGCTTTGGCATAGTCAATAAAGCAGAAATAGATGTTTTTCTGGAACTCTCTTGCTTTTTCCATCATCCAGAGGATGTTGGCAATTTGATCTCTGGTTCCTCTGCCTTTTCTAAAACCAGCTTAAACATCTGGAAGTTCACGGTTCACATATTGCTGAAGCCTGGCTTGGAGAATTTTGAGCATTACTTTACTAGCGTGTGAGATGAGTGCAGTTGTGGGGTAGTTTGAGCACTCTTTGGCATTGCCTTTCTTTGGGATTAGAATGAAAACTGACCTTTTCCAATCTTGTAGCCACTGCTGAGTTTTCCAAATTTGCTGGCATATTGAGTGCATCACTTTCACAGCATCATCTTTCAGGATTTGGAATAGCTCCACTGGAATTCCATCACCTCCACTAGCTTTGTTCGTAGTGATGCTTTCTAAGGCCCACTTGACTTCACATTCTAGGATGTCTGGCTCTAGGTCAGTGATCACACCATCATGATTATCTGGGTCGTGAAGCTCTTTTTTGTACAGTTCTTCTGTGTATTCTCGCCACCTCTTCTTAATATCTTCTGCTTCTGTTAGGTCCATACCATTTCTGTCCTTTATCGAGCCCATCTTTGCATGAAATGTTCCTTTGGTATCTCTGATTTTCTTGAAGAGATCCCTAGTCTTTCCCATTCTGTTGTTTTCCTCTATTTCTTTGCATTGATCGCTGAAGAAGGCTTTCTTATCTCTTCTTGCTATTCTTTGGAACTCTGAATTCAGATGTTTATATCTTTTCTTTTCTCCTTTGCTTTTCATTTCTCTTCTTTTCACAGCTATTTGTAAGGCCTCCCTAGACAGCCATTTCGCTTTTTTGCATTTCTTTTCCCCGCGACCGGTGCACTAGGAGCGCCTCGCCGGCTGCGCAGCGCACTAGGATCGTGGCGGAGAGGAGCTACCCCATGACCGAGGTCAGGAAGGGCGGCGGTGAGGAGATACCCCTCCTCCAAGGCCAGGAAGGGCGGCGGTGAGGAGAGACCCCTCGTCCAAGGTAAGGTGCCATGGCTGTGCTTTGCTGGAGCAGCCGGGAAGAGATACCCCACGCCCAAGGTAAGAGAAACCCAAGTAAGACGGTAGGTCTTGCAAGAGGGCATCAGAGGGCAAATACACTGAAACTATACTCACAGAAAACTAGTCAATCTAATCACACCAGGACCACAGCCTTGTCTAACTCAATGAAATTAAGCCAGGCCAGTGGGGCAACCCAGGATGGGCGGGTCAGGGTGGAGAGATCTGACAGGGTGTGGTCCGCTGGAGAAGGGAATGGCAAACCACTTCAGTATTCTTGCCTTGAGAACCCCATGAACAGTATGAAAAGGCAAAATCTATATATAATGGCCAAATGTTGGGGAGAGTCACAAAATCGGGCTTTCTAAGACAAAGCCCGTGGCCACACTGACTCAACAGGAAGAGTGTAATGTAAGGAATGCTATGCATGGACTCTTTTCCTCTATAGCATGAATACATAGTATTTGTGTATCACTTGATGGTATAAAACAGTAATCCGCTAGGACAAGTCACACATGGACTGACCTATGTGATTGATGCATTACAATGATATCCTTCTATTACCCACTACAAATAGGCTAGTTCTCCACACAGAAATGGGTTTCCCAAAGGTGGTGGTAGTGGTAAAGAATCAACCTGTCAATGCAGCAGACCTAAGAGAAAAGGGTTCAGTCGCTAGGTGGGGAAGATCCCCTGTTGTGACAAGGAAATGGCAACCCACTCCAGAATTGTGGCCTGGAGAATCCCTGGACAGAGGAGCCTACAGTCAGCATGCAAGCATGCCACACAGAAACAAAAGTTTTAGCAGAGCAAATCAAATGTCATGTTCATTTTCTTCTCTTACCCAAGCCCCCATTGAACTCCTGTCAGTTTCTCCCATTGTTACAAAAGTGGTACTATTACCTGAATACCCCAAGCTTGAATTACATTTTTTCCTTCACTCCATCTTAGTTTTGAATAGCAAGTGGCAAGAGTATTTTATTTACCATCAAAAAGTACCTTTCAGCTTTCAGGTCCTCTTTCCTGTCAAGGTGTGGTTGAAGAAAGAATCTACAAGCCAGCTGGAGAGACAAAATACAGGAGAGGGGCAGCTCTTGGTTTCTCTCACCAATGTGAACCCGAGAGTTAGACCTGGAAGTCGTGACCAGAGCGGGAAATGAGTAAGTGAAGAGCCACTAGGTTCTCTGCCAAGTATTAATATGGATCGTGTTATACTACCCAAGGGCTAAGTGGGAAATGCTAGACTCTGTGTCAGAACAATTCAAGGCAAAGAGCCAGAGAAACAACAAAGAGAAAAAGCAGAACTGGAAAGGGGGATGCGGTCTGGCCAAGACTCATCCTTCATTTACATGAATCAAGATTCATTTACAGGGACTCCCCTGGTGGTCCAGTGGTTAGGGCTCTGCGGTTCCACAGCAGGGGGTGCAGGTTCAGGCCCTGGTGGGGGAATGAAGATCCTGCACACCATGCATACAACCAAAAATAATAAAAATTAAAAGGAAAGGTGCATTTACACCCTTTGTGTGTGAAGTGGGATTTATTTTAGGAAGTTCAGATGAGATTAACCACAACGGCCTCATTTCTCCCTAAAGTGTGGGTGCAGACTGACCATTAAGATCTAATCTTTTTCTCTCACCCAGTATACAGACAGTTGTCCTGGGCATGTCCCCTCCCAATTAGAACTAAATATTCTAAGTTTACTTACTGTTAGATGTGGCCACATGACTACACTTTCAGCAAAGGAATATAAACAGAAGTGATCAATGTCTTTTCAACCTCATAATAAAATAAGGCTATATCTTAAAACCCTGAGCATATCTCTTCCATGAGCTCTCTCTCTTTCTTTTTGTTAACTCAGACATTGCAGCAACCTCATTTCTTGATTGCCATGTAGGATGCTGGCACACAAAATTGGCAGAAAGCTGGGTACCAAATAACTTTGAGGAGTATAGTTGCCCTGCTGCTGCTAAGTCACTTCAGTCGTGTCCGACTCTGTGCGACCCCATAGACGGCAGCCCACCAGGCTCCTCCGTCCCTGGGATTCTCCAGGCAAGAACACTGGAGTGGGTTGCCATTTCCTTCTCCAATGCATGAAAGTGAAAAGTGAAAGTGAAGTCACTCAGTCGTATCTGAGCGACCCCATGGACTGCAGCCCACCAGGCTCCTCCATCCATGGGATTTTCCAGGCAAGAGTACTGGAGTGGTGTGCCATTGCCTTCTCTTGACCTATTGACCTGCAAATATTATCTGAGAAAGAAATCATTTCCAATATTCTTTAAGCCTCCATCCCTTGCAGTCTGCTGCTGCTGCTGCTAAGTCGCTTCAGTCGTGTCCGACTCTGTGTGATCCCATAGATGGCAGCCCACCAGGCTCCTCCGTCCCCGGGATTCTCCAGGCAAGAATACTGGAGTGGGTTGCCATTTCCTTCTCCAATGCATGAAAGTGAACAGTGAAAATGAAGTCGCTCAGTCATGTCCGACTCTTAGCGACCCCATGGACTGGAGCCTACCAGGCTCCTCCGTCCATGACAAGAGTACTGGGGTGGGGTGCCATTGCCTTCCCCCACCTTGCAGTCTAGCTTATCTTAAATAATATACCTCCTAAGACATTCTATAGTCTATCTAGTCATATTTTTTGTTAATTATTTTAAAATCAATTTATTAATCAAAAGACAATTTTGAATGGTCAGTCTTGCCATTTCTGAGCAGAATAAAGTGAATCTCTTATGGATCTGTTAATAAATGTACCTGAGCAGTGTTCTCTTAGTGACATGGGCTATTTATTGATGTTGTTCCCTCCATCTGATGACATTCTTAAACATTCTTTAGCTGTTCCAAATTGTCACAATTATAATTTTTCAGCTGAGGAAGTCAATAAAGTAAATTCTTATTTTATTTTTAAGAACACATGAGATAGAATACACAGAAATTTTTTTTTAAAAACTAAGGAAACTCTTGTTTTTTGAAATATTGAAGTGTTAGTTGCTCAGTCATGTCTGACTCTTTATGATCCCATGGACTGTAGCCCACCAGGCTCCTCTGTCCGTGGAATTCTCCAGGCAAGACTACTGGAGTGGGTTGCCATTCCCTTCTCCACAGACCTTCCCAACCCAGGGATCAAATCCAGGTCTCCTGCACTGAAGGAGAATTCTTTACTGTCTAAGCCACAAAAACTACAATAACTTCTATATTTTAAATATACATATATATATATATATATACATATGTACTAGAATATATATAATCTTAAGTATAATTATAGATAAAGGTAGCATCTCAAATCAAGAAAAAAGACAGTTTATTAATAAAAATTGTGTTGGATCTAACTCTCCATTTGAAAAACACAGCAAAAATGAATCCCTACCTCATGTCTTAGAGAAAAATTATTTCCACACCAATTAGTAATAGAGGCTTAAATGAAAAATAAATATACAAATTTCAAAGTGAATATTTATCCAACTTATCCAACAAATGGAAAAGAATTTTTGATAATGACAATCAGAAACTTCAGAAGGAAAAATCAGTAATAGATTTGATTATGCAAATATTTAAAATTTTTAATTCAAAGGAAAATGACAAAATATGAAAGTATATACAAAGGAAATTAATGTCTTTAAAACACATAAAACTAAGAGTTACTAGGCAAAACATTTCAACAGAAAATGAATAAAAGATTTGAATCAAGTCTTGGGATAGTAAATTAAAATTGACTGCAAACATGTAAAAATGTTCAGCTTCACTAACAATTCAAAATTTCAAATCAAAACAAAAATGAGAGGCTATATTTCAACTATTAGATTGGTAGGGAAGCTTATTCCACTAGGAAGAGAACACACAGATTGGAGAGTAGGTGTGAATTAAGGTTTATGAAATCTCGCCTCCCACTTGGACCACCTGTACCTCACCAGGAGCATGGCTTTCAGACTGACAGGATCTCTAACCCGCTCTGTGTTCTGATTCTCAGGGGGTTCAGCAGTTGAGTCTTTATTCACACCAGAGATCAAATTGCCAACATCTGCTGGATCATCGAAAAAGCAAGAGAGTTCCAGAAAAACATCTATTTCTGCTTTATTGACTATGCTAAAGCCTTTGACTGTGTGGATCACAATCAACTGTGGACAATTCTGAAAGAGATGGGAATACCAGACCACCTGATCTGCCTCGTGAGAAATCTGTACGCAGGTCAGGAAGCAACAGTTAGAACTGGTCATGGAACAACAGACTGGTTCCAAATAGGAAAAGGAGTACGTCAAGGCTGTATATTGTCACCATGTTTATTTAACTTATATGCAGAGTACATCATGAGAAATGCTGGACTGGAAGAAACACAAGCTGGAATCAAGATTGCCGGGAGAAATATCAATAACCTCAGATATGCAGATGACACCACTCTTATGGCAGAAAGTGAAGAGAAACTCAAAAGCCTCTTGATGAAAGTGAAAGTGGAGAGTGAAAAGGTTGGCTTAAAGCTCAACATTCAGAAAACAAAGATCATGGCATCTGGTCCCATCACTACATGGGAAATAGATGGAGAAACAGTGGAAACAGTGTCAGACTGTATTTTTCTGGGCTCCAAAATCACTGCAGATGGTGACTGCAGCCATGAAATTAAAAGACGCTTACCCCTTGGAAGGAAAGTTATGACCAACCTAGATAGCATATTCTAAAGCAGAGACATTACTTTGCCAACAAAGGTTCGCCTAGTCAGGGCTATGGTCTTTCCTGTGGTCATGTATGGATGTGAGAGCTGGACTGTGAAGAAGGCTGAGCGCCGAAGAATTGATGCTTTTGAACTGTGGTGTTGGAGAAGACTCTTGAGAGTCCCTTGGACTACAAGGAGATGCAACCAGTTCATTCTGAAGGAGATCAACCCTGGGATTTCTTTGGAAGGAATGATGCTGAAGCTGAAACTCCAGTATTTTGGCCACCTCATGCGAAGAGTTGACTCATTGGAGAGGTCTCTGATGCTGGGAGGGATTGGGGGCAGGAGGAGGAGGGTACGACAGAGGATGAGATGGCTGGATGGCATCACTGACTCGATGAATGTGAGTCTGAGTGACCTCCGAGAGCTGGTGATGGACAGGGAGGCCTGGCGTGCTGCAGTTCATGGGGTCGCAAAGAGTTGGACACGACTGAGCGACTGATCTGATCTGATCTGATAGTTCCTGATCACTTTTTCTGTTCATGTCAAGATTCCAGAAGATCCTTTCTGGTGCTCATACCCTTAAAATATGATCATGTCCATTAAAAATGCCTTGATTAAACAATGACTTCCTTTTGCTAAAATTTAAATGACAACCCCCAAAAGAAGGTTTCTCAGCTAATTAGGGAGAAGAAAGCTGGATAAGTGGGGATGCAGGAGGGATAAAGTTCAGGTCCACATGAGAACATAACTGTTAATGGGATCGCCCTGATAGAATATCCTTCCCTGTGCTTTATCCTCTCTCTGGATCATCTACCTACAAGACAGACCCTCCTTTCCAGAGTATTTCCCCACGTGAGACTACATATGTCCCATTTCTCACTGACTGATAAGCAAATCAATCAAATTGACCCTGTAATGAATGAGGCTCTGGATGTACCCTTTACACCCTTGGGGAAAAGTGTCATTCTAAACAGGTGATTCCAACAGCGGTATTGCCAGCGCTGTGGCCTGAGGTTCAGCCTTAGCAGCAGATGAGAATCACCTATGACATCAGAGCAGATTTTAAAACATATCAAAATGGCCAGATGTCATGCCAACCTGGCCCTGGGGCTGGGCCATACTTTCATTGTTTTTTGTTGTTGTTGTTCTTTAGTGTCTTAAAGTACCAGAGATGAATTTAATGCTAATATTCAACACAGACTGAGTAAACAGTCCCTACAACAGTGGTTCTCAAAGTGTGGTCTGCAGATCAGCATCAAGATCACCTGCAAACTTGTCAGATATGCAGATTCTCAGGTTTCTGAGAATCCTGTAGGCCCCCAAACCTACAGAATCTGAAACCCCAAGGGCAGAGTGGAAGACTCTTTGTTAGTAATACTTCCAGGTGACTCTGACACACAGGCTCAAATTTGAAAACTACTGCGTCAGGACAGTCATTCTGACATTTTGTGAGTCCCTACTCTGTCCGAGCATTCAGTATATAAAGATGAAATTATGGTTTAAAAAAGTAATTTTGGTGTGATAAGTACCATTAAAAAAGAGAGACAACGCAATATAAAAGCCCAGAGGAAGAAACTATTAAAACTCAACGTAGGAAGGCTTTTTGAGCAGCCCTTTCATCAGTCTCAGACCAGGTGACCAATGTTTGATGTTGACAAGATCATGTCTGAGGGGTCATCACAGACCACAGGCTGGTGACCAAATATTCTATTTACTTTCCATCTTCTGATGAGAGATCTGCTACCCCAGTTACACAGAGTGAGCCTGAGATTGAGAGGAAGAAATGGCAAACTGAATTGCCTTATCAAGGCTTCCCTGGTGGCTAAGTGGGTAAAGAATCCGCCTGCAATGCAGGAGACCGGGGTTCAATCCCCGGTTTGGGAAAATCCCCTGGAGAAGGGAATCATTGCCCACTTGTGTTCTTGCCTGAAGAATTGCACGCCTTATCTGCTGGAGCCACAGCTATGCCAGCCTCATCCTCAGAAGTCAACGGGTCAAGGTTTGCTGAATTTAAGGTTCTGACCCAGCAAGTTCAGCACTGAGCAAGTGACTAGGGCCCAAGTGAGACTGGATTCCGTCAGAAACACGCGCGCCCGCACTCTCTTTATCTCTCTCTCTCTCACACACACACACACACACACACACACACACACTCTGGTGTGCTCCTTTACTTCCGGCACACACATACACACACACACACACACACACACACACACACACACACATTCTGGTGTGCTCCGTTACTTCCGGTCCAGGGCCCGCAACAGCCAAGCCCAGCTCCTCCCGCGCAACCCAGCAGGATGGAAAAGAGCCAACCAGAAGCAAGAAGAAGTCAAGGGGCTGATCTGCCACTGCTTTGCAGGAACAAGCTTCCGGGACGGACGACGACACCACTCTCCGGGCTGTTTGGCCGGGGGCCTCCGGGCGGGGGCTCACCTCGGTCTCCGCCGCTGCCCGGCGCGTCCTCGGCGAGGGTGCGGTGCCCAGCCGCGGGCGCCTGGGGAACGCGGGGACCGGCCGTCGCCCCTGGTCGGACAGTCAGTGGGGTCTGATAAACCGGGCCTGCCCGGGGAACAGCGAGCCCCTTGCTGGCGGCCTCGCCGGCCAGAGTCGGCCCCGCTCGGTCTCTCCTTGGCGGCCTGGATGCGCTGCGCGGGGAAGCGGGGTACTGGCGCAGGGCAGCAGGCACCTCTCGGCCTCTGGGGCTCACCTCCCTTTCTTGCGCCACCTCCGTCCCCGTCCCCCTTCCGCGTCTTCCCCTTCACTAGTTCTTCCTTTTTTGCATCTTTCTGCAGCTCTCCTGCCAGAAAGTGAGCCACTGCCCTGCTGGACTCCTGAGCTTGCACTTTCCTGGAAGCGCCTTCCAAGTAGGGTTGAAAAAGAAATAGCAAAGGATAGAGAGGATAGAGATTCTGGAGAGAATCAACAGAAGTGATTTTGGACATCTCCCACCCACCCCTCCGGCACAACTGAAAACAGAGTCCAGGAGAATCACTGCTGCTGAGCACAATTATCAAGCAGACTAAATAGATGCCCAGGACATGGCTTTCAAGCAGGGAGGAGTGGGTCCCTTAAGGCTTGGAACACTGGTGTTCAGTCCTGACTGAAAGTAGTGATCACCTAGGAGACAAGGACAGGTGATGGAGAGGTGCTGGCCTGAGTGTGTGTGTGTGTGTGCACGCACGTGCACAAAGTACCAGGGTTGGAGCTGGATATATATATATATATATATATATATATATATATATATATATATATATATATATACATCACAACCATTTAAAAATATAAAAGCTATTCTTATGCTCTGAGATGGATCTGCACATATTTGGATTTTTCGTTTTGATTTTTTTAGTTCCTGGGATGATACTAAGAGGCTGGCATGATTCAGAACCACTGCTTTAGAGCAGTTTACAAAGTGTGACTTCAAGACCAGCCAGCAACACTGTCAATGGGAGTATATTACAAAAGCAGCTTCCCCCTTCCCTTCCCCGGTCACTGGATCAGGAACTGTGGGAGTGAAGCCCAGCAGTGCGTGTGTCAACAAGCTTTCCAGGTTACTTGGGTGCGTGCTGAGATTCAAGAACTGCTGGGGATTGGCTGGTCTATGCTGCTCAGAAAGCAAGCAATTTTAGTATTTTTACTCCAGTACTTTGGCCACCTCATGCAAAGAGTTGACTCATTGGAAAAGACTCTGATGCTGGGAGGGATTGAGGGCAGGAAGAAAAGGGGACGACAGAGGATGAGATGGCTGGATGGCATTTCCGACTCGATGGACGTGAGTTTGAGTGAACTCCCGGAGATGGTGATGGACAGGGAGGCCTGGCGTGCTGTGATTCATGGGGTCGCAAAGAGGTGGACACGACTGAGCAACTGACCTGAACTGAACTGAAAGGGCTGTAAACAAACAAGACTGTGCACACAACCTAGGTGGCCAAAAATATTTACCCCTGTGGACTCTTACAGAAAAAGACCGAGTTCTAGAGAAGAAGGTCTAAGAGTGTAGACTCTGTTAGCCTTCCAGACATTGGAGATAGGAGAACACTGAGAAATCCTGTGAAGTAGTGAGTTGCTGGAAAGTGCAGGGCAAGACAGGATAGGAAGATATAAAAAACAGAGAGAGGGCAAAATGTTTGATTCTCATTCATGTGAAAGACCAGCCTTGCTTTAAAGGATGTGCTATAATCGCTTGAGGTCAAAGTATATTTTCTCTTTTTTTGTAGATGCACATTATTATTAGCATCAAACAAACAGATATGCAAGACAAGTCTGCGTGTGGCACATGGGAGCCACAAGAGTCTTCTAAGTGGACCGTGACATCAGCTAGGTCCATACTCAGCTCTCAGCTGGCACTTCTACCTCCGCACACGGCTGTTTATGTGGTGGTTTGTTCTCCTTAAGCTCCTTGAAGACAGAAAATAGAGGCTGTGTTTATCTTTGTATTTATCACATTTAAGGACCTACTGTGACAGGCAGCCAGTAGGTCCTTAAATGTGTATTACTCGATATTTTTTTTTTTAATGCTTATATGTGGTTCTCCAAGATGTAATGGCAGCTCTCCACATAAGTGCTATGTTAGGTATTTGAAGAAACTGCCTGGACAATCCCATGGACAGAAGAGCCTGGAGGGCTACAGTCCATGGTTGCAAAGAGTTGGACAGGACTGAAGCGACTTAGCATCTAGCATATACCAATTGTCAAATAAGAGACTGAATAAAGTAAAGGCTTTGCGACCTCTGAGATAGTGAACATTTTATGTATATGTATATAAAGTATTTTTAAAAGAAAGGTATCTCCTGCTTTTTGAATTTTATTCTTATGAAAGTTCTGTACCAGTTTTTCATGGCTGAAAGAAATCAGAAAAGGATTTTCGTTTTTACAGAAAAAAAAATGTTCCTACCCCCCAGGAACAAGAGTGGCCCCGCCAAGCTCCTCCCCTAGAACCTACCCTCAGCACCTCAACACCCAGCCACCAAAGCTTTGAACTGTCTGAGCATCTGTGCTTTATCTCTATTTATTTTGTGCATCCATTAATAAGATGTATCCTAAGATATGTGCTTCTTTGATTTAAGCCACTTCAGCTTCCAAAAGTTTTCATAGGAACAGTCTCCTTGGTATCAGGGGAAGCTTGTAATGTCTGTCTTTGATGAAACAGTGTTTCCCTGCATACAACAGGGCCTTTCTTTAACCACTCTAAATCAGTATTTCATTGGAGAAGCTTAATGTTGGTTAATGTTGCTAGTGTTATTTCTTCACCTGATTCACCTCCCTATTCACCATTCTTCATAAGTTTAGCAAACTAAGCATAGATGCTTAGATTTCAATTCTAAAGACCAGAATCACAGCATCCATTTCTACTGAATGATGTTGTTTCTGGGTGCTGGCTGACAGCCATTACTAATACTACTTGGCTGTGGTGAAGCTAAGAGGAATCCTACTGAAAGGGAAAAACATCCTAAATAACAAATATGTTCACAAGTTGCTCTCCATTTAGTATGCAATCTGTTTTAAAATATGTGATTCTTTTAATCCAGAATTAATATAAAATATAAATTTATTTGCATTTTAGTACAGTCTTATGTATTTTAACAAGAAACTAAGTTTTCTGTTCTCTGTGTGTGTAAGTTTCCCCCCACCCCAAAAGTCATATTGTGCTTTGGGGAAGGAATTATTTTGAGATTTGGTAGGCTTTTTTCTGATAAAGCAAAAAGAAGCTACTGATTCAAAAGCATATGTCTGTTTCCTCAAACGTTATCTCTCTAGAATTAATGGTCCTATTTCAAAGTTTCTTCCTGCCATCCAGACATCTTATTTGCCACTGAATTAAGAATAGGTGTAGCCAACACCTGCATAATCTACTATAGTGAAACCCTGATATTTTTAAGATCTAGAAATTTAGCATTGTTAAGCACAGAGCACCTAGGTAAATCCAGTTGGAGGCAGCCATCATATGAAGTCTCATTTATGCATGTAACTGTAAAGACACAACTTCAGCGTATGTCTTTAGCAGAATTATTTTTTTTTAAATTTATCAAATGACAATATCACTTCATGAAAATGATCTGAATGTATGATTGTATAGGTTGAAGCTGCCTGGGAGGATGAGGGATGGGACCAGGGTAAAGCAAGAGATACTTCTCAGGCATGAACTTTAAGGAGGCATTCCCTCTCAGGACACTGCAAGGGCCTTCTGTGCAGGCATCTTCCTTAACTCACTGTATTACTGGCTTTGCTTGACATCTTGTGTAGTAAGTATTTTAATGAGTAAGTACTGACTCACTTTTATGGCAGAAAGTAAAGAGGAACTAAAGAGCCTCTTGATGAAAGTGAAAGAGGAGAGTGAAAAGGTTGGCTTGAAGCTCAACATTCAGAAAGCTAAGATCATGGCATCTGGTCCCATCACTTCATGGCAAACAGATGGGGAAACAGTGGAATCAGTGGCTGACTTTATTTTGGGGGCTCCAAAATCACTGCAGATGGTGACTGCAGCCATGAAATTAAAAGACGCTTACTCCTTGGAAGGAAAGCTATGACCAACCTAGACAGCATATTCAAAAGCAGAGACATTACTTTGTCAACAAAGGTCCATCTAATCAAGGCTATGGTTTTTCCTGTGGTCATGTATGGATGTGAGAGTTGGACTGTGAAGAAGGCTGAGCGCTGAAGAATTGATGCTTTTGAAATGTGGTGTTGGAGAAGACTCTCGAGATTCCCTTGGACTTCAAGGTGATCCAACCAGTTCATCCTAAAGGAGATCAGTCCTGAGTGTTCATTGGAAGGACTGATGTTGAAGCTGAAACTCCAATACTTTGGCCACCTCATGCAAAGAGCTGACTCATTTGAAAAGACCCTGATGCTGGTAAAGTTTGAGAACAGGAGGAGAAGGGGACAACAGAGGATGAGATGGTTGGATGGCATCACCGACTCAATGGACATGGGTTTGGGTAAACTCCGGGAGTTGGTGATGGACAGGGAGGCCTGGTGTGCTGTGGTTCATGGGGTCGCAAAGAGTTGGACACGAATGAGCGACTGAACTGAACTGAACTGATTGACTCACTTTAGGGCTTCCCCTATTGGCTCAGATGGTAAAGAGTTTGCCTGCAATGTGGGAAACCTGGGTTCTATACCTGGGTAGGGAAGATGCCCTGGAGAGGGAAATGGCAATCCACTCCAGTATTCTTGCCTGGAGAATCTCATGAACAGAGGAACTTGGAGGAGCTACAGTCCATGGGGTTGCAAACTGTCAGATACAACTGAGTGGCTAACACTTTCACTTTCTTTTATTGACTCATTTTATAGATAAATTGTGTAGATGTTTTTAGCCCAAGTGCTGATTCCATCCAAATCACATTTTCCAATATGCATATATATTCACAGGATCTGAAGAGGCAAGGGTGCCAAGAATTGTTACAGAGAAACAAAACTGTATGATAGAATTAATGAAACAAGCTTTTGAACTGTTGAGTTGAAAGCAGACACTGTCATCCGTGATACCATTTGGACAGGATGTATGTCTCCCTGGGCATCACAAACAAATCACCATGTACAGAGCTCCCTGCCTGGCATCGCTAAAGAATTACCTGGCCTTCACATGGAGGACCTCAGAACTCCCTTTGGAGTTTTCCAAGTTGAAGAGATATCCACACTATGGAAAATTGGTTGCTATGAAAGAATAACTCAGTCTGAGCTAAAATGCTTTGCAGACCATGAAGGAAAGTGGCAGAGCTGTAAACACTAACGGACCTTGTAAACAGTGGTTTCAGATATTATATCCCACCACTGTGGCGATGAGTCTTTTTTTTTTTTTTTCTTTTGTGTCAGTTGCAAGCCCTACAAAAAGTCACTAGGAGCTTCACTGAATGCAAATGATAAATTTTATGGAATATAAGAGGGAAGGGGATGTCAGGGAGACTTAAAATGATACTTGCATTCAGATTACTTCAAGTTAAAAAAAAAATCTTTTAAATGAGGTTCAACTCCCTATTAGGTTATGTTAGGAAATGTTTAAATGACAAACCTGATTTCCATGAATGTTGTTGTTCAGTCACTCAGTTGGGTCCGACTCTTTGCGACTCCATGGACTGCAGCATGCCAGGCTTCCCTATTCTTCCCTATCTCCCAAAGCTTGCTCAAACTCATGTCCATTGAGTTGGTGATGCCATCCATGCCATGAATAGATATTAACATTAGAATCCGGGATTGTTCTGTTTGATAATATATCTGTATGGGAGGAATAAATGAAGATAAGGTAAAATTTAACCATTGAAATGAAGGTTATGTCTTAGAAAATTAAAAGATATAAAACGTCTAAAGTTCCTGAAATTCCAGTCTTGGAATGATGAAAACTATCCTATATTTAATTTTGACTGAATGACATAGAAGGCATAATGAAGGCAAGATCCATATACATGGATATAAATGTTCATATAAATACAAATATATACCTAAATGTATGCATATGTGTGTTGGGGGGGATTCAGACACACTTACATGTAACACACCCAGACCACAGTCAGTCCTATGAAGGCAATATTCTCTAAAGACAAGTATTTATTTTGTTTTCCTGCCTTTGGACCCAGTACCTTTACTGAAATCATCAGGTAGAATCCTTTCAGTCCTTCTGTGTCTGCAACGATACAAGAGTATCTATAAAATTGCCTACAAGTGTTCCATAACTTAGAGCTTTAGGAAACAATAAAAGACTTCATGGAGAAGGACTGAACCAGCATAGTAAAACCTTATATTCAGTTTTACTAATCAATAAACAGGTGCACTGACACTGAATTACCTTAGGCAGATTACTTAACATCTCTCAATTTCAGTTTACTCCCGAGGATCGTAATAGGAAAGAATACCTTACTGTTATATGGCGGATGACATAAAATAATACAAATAAAGTACTTGGCATGTACCTAGCTTTTTAAAATACTAGCTATTTTTTCCATCATCCATATCATAGAAAATAAACTTTCTCCTCATTGATAATTGGTGAAAACCATTAGCTGGATAGGATACGAGGCATCTGATTTATGGTTCTCTTTTAATCTCTGGGTTCTGCTTCCCATGTTTGGAGTCCTTCATAGTGTTCTTCTCCTGGGGGCAGGATGCCTCCCAGCAACGGGGCTGAGAAGTCTCAGATGTTATCTGCAATATCTCAGCAGTTCTCATTCAATATCCCAGTCTTTGTCTCCCACGGTAAATGATCTTCCAACTCTCCTCCAAAGTGCCCCTCTGAATGCCTGCCAAGGATTACTCATGTCCCTGAAAATGGCTTCTCTCCATGCTTCCTGTCCCCACCCTGTCCTCCCTGATGGCTGCATGCCTGACCCCATCGTGTGCTCCCAGATCTGTGTCCCGCGCTCGGTTCTGTTGTGGGCATGGGGGGAACCTGATGCCATGACATTTCTGGTAGGAAGAGTCACCTCTGAGTTTGGTCACTGCTGAAAAGAATCCCCCAATTGTGTGATACTCAAACCATGATGCCGTCTGTTTGGCTCCATTGAACGTCAATCTGCTTGGCGAGAGCAGCCAAGAGAGATCACTTTTTACAAACGTCATTCCTGATTGGTGTCCACTGCAAAATGCTTGAGACAGAAAACACCAGACGTAAAAGATACATAAAACATAAAAGATACTCCGGGGGGCAGGTGTTAGAATTACCATGACATCTCATCACCATCTCTATCACCAGCAAACAGTTATATAGTGCTTCCTGTATGCAAGATACTGTTCTAAGCACTTTATGTATATGAATTTACTTCCTCCTTGACAATAAGACTGTGAGATAGAAACTAGTATAAAACTAGTATTACCACTTTACAGGTGGGCAGTTTGAGGCACAGAGGGTTAAATCGGTCGCCCGTGAACACAGAAGAAAATAGCAACCCACTATAGAATTCTTGCCTGGAAAATCCCACGGACCGAGGAGCTTGGTGGGCTACAGTCCATGGGGTTGCAAGAGTTAAACATGACTTAGCAACTATACCATCACAACCACCAGGGATTCCAGTCAGAGGTGGCACTCTATCCCCTTTAAATGGTGTGTCCAGAATAAGATTACATGTGATCATTATACATGATGCTTAATATGGGTCATTCTCTAACCTTGAAATTTCAATAATTCACATATATGCAGTTGTATCCACAAGAAGAGAAAAACTATTTAAAAATTACCAAAGGAACATTTTGGCCACTTAACATCAGAAATAACCAACTGGAAATAGAGTCGCTTGTCTTGTAGCAGCTTCCCTAAAATAAAAGTAAATAGAAGAGGCAAAAGATTACAAAGCTAGACTTGCGGTACATTTTATGCTTTCCCTTTGCAGAAGCAGAAAATGCAGAATAAATAACTATTTCATGAAACGCTTTTGGGAGAATTATGAGTACCTTTAGAAATAGCTGTAACACAAGTCAGCTCTGCATGTCTTGATTAATACTGCCATCTAATGCCCAGTGGAGAAATCCAAATTTAGTTTAGACTCTGAATATGTCCTAGTGTTGTCCTCCAAAATCACTAACAGAAATGGCAGCACAAATTGTATTATCGACTAGGACCCTTTAACTGCAGCCATCATTTTGAGATAAATTTTAGAAAGCTCAGGTTCTAACACTGCAGTCCAGTTTCAGGCCCTTTGATGTAGATACGGTGACTCACTATAAAGCTGATTTCATTATAACCTACAAGGTACAAGGCAAAACATCGCTCAGTGGTGACAGAAAGACTTGTTGATAAAATCGATATTTAATCTGGTTTCTATTTAAATCTCTTCAAAGTTTTCACATTTGTCCTCTATTTCTTCTTCTTGAAAAGTGTATTGATAAAACCTTTCTCCCCTTGGATAAAACATTTCTTTAGAAATATACCATAAGTAAAATTGAAATATTCTCTATATTATTGAATTTGTATCATCTAAGGCTTACTACTACTACTACTACTAAGTCACTTCAGTCGCGTCCGACTCTGTGCGACCCCATAGACGGCAGCCCACCAGGCTTCCCTGTCCCTGGGATTCTCCAGGCAAGAACACTGGAGTGGGTTGCCATTTCCTTCTCCAATGCAGGAAAATGAAAAGTGAAAGTGAAGTCGCTCAGTCATGTCCAACTCTTAGCGACCCCATGGACTGCAGCCTATCAGGCTCCTCCATCCAGGGGATTTTCCAGGCAAAAGTACTGGAGTGGGGTGCCATTGCCTTCTCCACATCTAAGACTTAGCTAATGATATTCTCCTAATGAGCCTTTCCCAAATTATGACCTCATTCTTATCCACTTGGTTGAGAAACTCTTAGATAACTATGGCTATAATAGGCACATATATATCACACCTAGAAGAATTCAATTCATGGGTTAAAGCTCACTTGAACTTCCAACTTCCTGAAAGTAAGAATGCTTCGGTTAGTGTACTAAACCACAAGTAGACCATCAGTTGGTTACTCAGTTTCACACGGATCGTTCTCACACTGTGAGTGGGCCTGAAACAGGTCTCCACTCAAAGCCGAAGTGGCTTATGGCAGGACAACTTCAGCAGTGTGCTGGGGAGAATCTGAGGATCAGAACAGGAGATGCCTAAGTGGGCAGTGAACTTGTCATGATTCATCCATTTAGCATCCTCCCCTCCCCTTTGGGGGCTTCCCTTGTGGCTCAGCTGGTAAAGAATCTTCTTGCAATTTGGGGAGACCTGGGTTCAATCCCTGGGTTGGGAAGATCCCCTGGAGAAGGGAAAGGCTACCCACTCCAGTATTCTTGCCTGGAAAATTCCATGGACATTTAGAAATCTCTTTGATTTCCTGTTCTTTTCATTCCCATTATAAACAATGTGGTCCAAAAACCATTAGGTAGGGCACAAAACAGAAGATGTTCAAGTAGATGTTCAAGAAGAGCTATAATACCTTGGAGGAGGAAATGGCCACCCACTCCAGTATTCTTGCCTGGAGAATCCCCATGGGCAGAGGAGCCTGGTGGTCTACAGACCATTGGGTCGCAAAGAGTCAAACCTGTGTGACTAAGCACACAGGTGGCGCCAGTGGTAAAGATCCTGCCTGCCTGCCAATGCTGGAGACATAAGAGACGCAGGTTTGATCCCTGGGTCTGAAAGATCCCCTGGAGGAGGACATGGCAACCCACTCCAGCATTCTTGCCTGCGCATCCTATGGACAGAGAAGCCTTGTTGGCTACAGTCCATGGGGTCACAAGAATCCGAAAAGACTTAGCATGCATGGACACCTCCCCTTTTGGCTTCAGTTCTGACGCCCGTGCTGTCCTGCTGAGGCTGACAAGAAAAGCATGAGGAACCTAGTGTCTGTTATACAGAGTGAAGTACATCAGAAAGAGAAAAATAAATATTAAATTAATATATTAGCACATATATACGTGGAAACTAGAAAAATGGTACTGATGAACCCATTTGCAGAGCATGAATAGAGACATACAGAACAGACTTTGGACACAGTGGAGGAAAGGGACTGGGACGAATTGAGAGAGTGGCATTGAAACATACACACTACCATATGTAATTTAGATAGCCAGTGGGAAGTTGCTGTATAACAGAAGGAGCTCAACCCAGTGCTCTGGAATGACACAGAGGGGTGGGAGGAAGGGAGGTTCAAGAGGGAAGAAACATATGTATACCTATGACTGAGTCATGCTGTTGTATGGCAGAAACCAACACAAAATTGTAAAGCAATTTTCCTCCAATTAAAAATTTAAAATAAAATCAGTCTTCAAAAAAATGAAAGGCAAAAACATCCAGGGCTAGATCTAGACTAATTCCATCCTCTGACATTTACACAAGTATCTAGGGAAAGGAGGAAAAGATGGTATCTAGGCAACTTCAAACCAGTTTTTTAAAGAGTTGATTTACTGTTAAAAATGATCCTGAAAGATGATAAAACATCGTCAAATCTGTAACTAAATAGCTATTTTTAGAATAGCAAGTAGTCTGAATCCATTCAACCTCTGCAGTTCAAATCACTTTGTGGTTGGCATAGCCAAGATCACTTGCTGGGGTACTTGGAACTGAGCACAAAGGAAAGGAAATAGCTTGACCTGACATTAATTAATATAATGTTGTTAGGAGCAATTTAGCCTGCTAGATCCAAGACCAAAATTCTTTGAGAATTAACCTTTCTTGTATGAAGTACTTCTAAGCAATTTTCAGCAGCTCCACGTGGGAATTCTTAAAATGCAGAACTAACATTATTAGAATAATGGCTATGAACCAAGAATGGAAAAAGGCAGACATTTATATTGACAGAGATAAATAATGGGCAAAGTAAATTATTAGCTATATACCTGTTATACATGAACTAACGATCTCACTTATATTTATGCACAAAGCATAATGTAAAAGGAAAAACAACTACACTGGAGTTCACTCAAATGAGAATAGTAGTTACTAGGGGAAAATGATTTTGATTATATCATTAAATTTAAAGCATTCACTTTAGACACTGAACACAGCCCTCCAGTGAACCTTTTATCATAGGCTTAATGTGAAGAGTGCAAAAAAACTTGCAAGCTGATGTGTTTATCATCTCCAGATCACTTCACTTTGTGTATGGGATACTGAAAATACACACACAGGAAAAAAAAAATCAGCATTGCATTCCTCAAAACAACTTCAAAAAATGGGGAAATATAAGAAAGAATAAAGTGCGGGAAACCACTTGTACTGATTTTCTGTCTATTCAGTTCAGTTGAGTTCAGTCGCTCAGTCGTGTCCGACTCTTTGTGACCCCATGAACCACAGCATGCCAGGCCTCCCTGTCCATCACCAACTCCCAGAGTCCACCCAAACCCATGTCCACTGAATCGGTGGTGCCATCCAACCATCTCATCCTCTGTCATCCCCTTCTCCTCATGTCCTCAATCTTTCCCAGCATCAGGGTCTTTTCAAATGAGTCAGCTCTTCGCATCAGGTAGCAAAAGTATTGGAGTTTCAGCTTCAGCATCAGTCCTTCCAATGAACACCCAGGACTGATCTCCTTTAGGATGGACTGGTTGGATCTCCTTGCAGTCCAAGGGACTCTCAAGAGTCTTCTCCAATACCACAGTTCAAAAGCATCAGTTCTTCAGTGCTTGGCTTTCTTTATAGTCCCACTCTCACATCCATACATGACCACTGGAAAAACCATAGCCTTGACTAAGTGGTCCTTTGTTGGCAAAGTAATGTCTTTGCTTTTGAATATGCTGTCTAGGTTGGTCATAACTTTCCTTCCAAGGAATAAGCATCTTTTAATTTCATGGCTTCAATCACCATCTGCAGTGATTTTGGAGCCCAGAAAAATAAAGTCTGACACTGTTTCCACTGTTTCCCCATCTATTTGCCATGAAGTGATGGGACCGAATGCCATGATCTTAGTTTTCTGAATGTTGAGCTTTAAGCCAACTTTTTCACTCTCCACTTTCACCTTCATCAAGAGGCTTTTTAGTTCCTCTTCACTTTCTGCCATAAGGGTGGTGTCATCTGCATATCTGAGGTTATTGATATTTCTCCCAGCAAATTTGATTCCAGCTTGTGCTTCCTCCAGCCCAGCATTTCTCATGATGTACTCTGCATAGAAGTTAAATAAGCAGGGTGACAATTCAAGTTAGTGAATTTCATTGGCCATCAGGGATTATGTTTACCCAGTCTCTCTCTAGATTCCATGAAAGACAGAAACCAAAATACAAGCCACCAAAAAAGGTCTGCTCCCTTGAATCCAGGGGAGCCAAAATGAACGTTTGAGCTTTATTTAAGTAATGATTTTCCATGTTTTGAGAAAACTACCTCTTATTTTCTTACCTTGATTTTTTACCCTAAAAAAACAGAAATCCCCATCCAGTAATTAAAGCTGGCTATTTTGTGTAGTGGCCCCTAACCCTTATGGTTCTTGATATCACATATCCCTCTGGTTCTCAATGTTACATATCCCAGACCCGTATGGTTGATGCTACATATCCCTCTGAGAATCTGATGCTCTCCCCCAAGAAATCCACATTCTTGTACAGCACTTCAGCGGACTGTCCAAACAGCTCATGGAGATGGATACTGTTATTACCATTACTCAGTGGTAGAACTGAGGCTTAGTGAATTTGTGTGACCTGATCAAAGACACAGAACTGGTAAGCAATGAGGTCGGGACAGGATTTTTGTGTAGTAGCTGAAGGAACAGATAGTGGATTTCACCTGCCCAGGTTCAAATCCTACCTCAATCACTCACTATTTGTGTGACTTTCTGTCCCAATTTCATCATCAATAAAATGGAAATAATAATAGTACATCACGGACTTTTGAGGATTAAATTAAATAATGTATATACAGAACTTTGAAAGTGGCAGTCGTGTGGTAAATGCTCAAAAAAACTATTGTGTTATTATGATGTCTATAAACCTTGTGTTCCAGATCCTATATTAGCAGTTTCAATCACAAAATATTTTAAAGATAATGTTTAAGAAATATCCAGGAGGGACTTCCCGGGTGGTTCAGTGGTTAAAAACCTGCCTGCCAATGCAGGGGCCATGGGTTCGATCCCTGGTCTGGGAACTAAGAGCCCACATGCTGCACGGCAAGTAGGCTGGTGCGGAACAGCTACTGAACCTTCACTCTAGAGCCTGTGAGCCACAACCAGCGAAGGCACTGCAATGGGAAGCGGGTGTACCACATCTAGAGAGTAAACGCCATCCACCGCAACTAGAGAAAATCATTGAGCAGCAAAAATGACCCAGCACAGCCAAACATAACTAAACAAACAAAGCTTAAAAAACAAAACAAATCCATATAAATTTTAAAAAGAGAAATATGCAAGATATCACATACTTTTGTTTTCATATGTTTGTTCTACTGATGTATCTTAGTAAGACTAATAGTAAATAGTTGGTCTGACTATGAGAGTCTTCCATGTTTAATTTTTCATTATTAAGGTTTTAGTTTGTCTACCTATGGAGTCTTTATCTGATCAAAGAATGCTTTTATGTCATGGCACGACATAGAACATGTAAGAAACAAAGCTTTCCATTTGTTAACTTCATATTAAAACTGATTTTAAATGGGAAAGTCAAAATTTCAGTGATCAGTTAACATTTGATTATATTTTTCTTTAGTATGTAATGGAATTCATACCAAATGTGTTAAAAGTCCTGAGGACTAACATTCAATAGCCAACAAAAGTTACTTCTAACAGGCAACAGCAGAGTGAAAACACCATGCATGCATACTAAGTTGCTCAGTTGTATCCAACTCTTTTCGACCCCATGGACTGTAGCCTGGCAGGCTGCTCTGTTCATGGGGATTCTCCAGGCAAGAATACTTGGGTGGGTTGTCATGCCCTTCTCCAGGGGATCTTCCCAACCCAGGGATGGAACCCAGGTCTCCCACATTACAGGCAGATTTTTTAGCATCTGAGCCATCAGGAAAGCCCCCAAACACCATAGCGGACCTCAAATAGTAGTAGAATATCAATCAGGAGACCTAGATTCTGGTTTGGTTTTTTCTTCTAACAAGTTGTGTGATATCTGACATACATATATCACCTGTCTGGATTTCCTCATCTGCAAAATATAATCTAATACTTGGAGCTAACTTCTATAGTGGATGCTATTGGAACTCCACTGTGGTGGACAGTGGTCTCATGCTTCCTCACATCCTTCCCTCCAGAGGTGGAGTCTATTTCCCTGCTCCTTGACTCCATATTGGCCCTGTGACGTCCTCTGATGTGGAGAATTGAGCAGAGGCATCTTTGTGCAGGCCCCAACTCGGGGCTTCTACTTTGGCTCTGAGATTCCTTCCCCCACTGCACAACCCATCCTGCTGGATCAGGGATCAACAAATTTCATCAGCAAAGAGCCAAACATGCTAGTAGGGGAAAGGAAACTGAAAGTAGAGTCTTTTGAAATAAAATCAATTTTCTGGTTATTTTATTCCACTTCGTATCGTTTTCTTAAAAGTAGTGGAGTGTGATTTCGACATAGATTTTTGCATTAAGCATCCTGTTTATAGATAAACAGTGCTTCCGAATCCTGTTTCCCTAATTCCCCTCCTTTTCACTCACGGAGAGGAAAAAAACACACTGATCCACCATCTCACAAAAAAATGAGACTATTAATGAATTTATGCACATAAATTAATTGAATCCACCTAATGAAGGGTAATTTATAAATGCAATATACCTATCACCACTGTTACGCAAATAGCATTCTGAGTATTTTGAGTAAAAATTAAAAAAGAAGACAGAAATATTGCCATCCACAGGTTCCCTGCAAACTGGGAACTGGGTAGCTGACAAAAGGGGACATCTGAAGGAAATCTAAAGAACAAGTAATGACAGCAGCAGGGTGTCCCTTTCAAGAGAAGACATAAAGAATTGTCAGCGAGGAAACGCTAATAACTAGCAGAGTGAGGTGTGTGGAATGAATCGCTAAGAAATGCGAGAGAAACAGAAAGAGCTCAAATCTAAAGGCTAGAGGGAGAAATATAAGAACAAGGAAATACTTTTATTAGAACAGATGACAATGATTCTTCCTTGCTGTCTTCTGGAGATTGAAACACTCAGAAAAAGAAGGTAGTGAAAAATAAAATCAAGGATGCCCTGAAAAACATTTATTAGAATGTATAGATTCTTAGATACTGCATAGTTTTTGAAAAATGAAAATTTAAGGTTAATATTTAATTTTAAAATGCTATCATTTCAAATGCTTGATTTCTTTACTTCTTCATTACTAGTCAAACAAAACCATTCTGTTACCCTTGCTTTCTAAAAGGAATGAAGAAAGCAGAAAGAATATCCTAAAATACAGATTTCCTTTTGAAACCCTGAGCACTTCATCCAATTTTCTATATTTCAGTTTCCTCGTCTCTAAATAAGAAAATCAGGCGATGTTATACATTCTCTAATTCTTTGGCTAAAACTGAGTTTTTATTACATGAATGCTAACTGGAGGAAATATGCTAAATGGCATTTTAAAGTCAGATTGCTGTTTGTAACCTTAGAATACAACTTAGGAAAGCAATACTGTCTGCATTGCCTGAAATCATAAACTAGAAGGACTCAGAAAAAACTAATTTGGTACAGCTGGAAAGAAATCTAAGGATGCATGTTAATCTAATGACTGTTTAGGGTAGGAAATTATAGCTTAAATAATTTATATGAATTTGAATGTTCATTAAGGTTTTATAGCATTTCAAAGTGAGTTATTTTAAGATCAGAAACTAAAAATGATGGCATTTTCCTTCACAGAAACCAGAGCTAAGTAAATGGCAAAGCATAATTAATGTACACATTACTTCATGTTAGTGTTTATGCAAACCAGGAATTACAGAAAATAATAAAGCATTTTGAGTAACATGTGTGTGAATATTTACAGGGAATGAACAAGCATACAAGGTTGAAACAAGAATCAACTAGACACCCTTTAAAATGATGAAAGCTTAGGGAAGTGTTTTCATGGATAGGCCTGACTTTGTCATAATCAAGAGGAAAGAGGTAAACAGGAGAATGAGGATAAAGATGGCAAAAGAGACAAGAAACAGTGGTCCAGCTGTAGAAGACAAAAACAGTGAGAACCCTGTACTCACATTGAGGGGATCACCCTGGAAATAAATGCAGGGAAACAATTGTTCTTCAGAGACAGGAGGGAAGGGGGAAGGGGAGTGCAAATGTAATTAGTTACCAGTTGTCAATACAATCGGTTTTTCATAGGCTCCAAATGTGGTCTTTCTTCTTTGGATTTAGGGCTCCGCAGGTGGCGCTAGTGGAAAAGAACCTGTCTACCAATGCAAGAGAGGAAGGAGACGTGGGTTCCATTCCCAGGCGGGGAAAGTCCCCGGAGAAAGAAATGGCAACCCGCTCCAGTATGCTTGCCTGGGAAATGCCATGGACAGAGAAGCCTAATGGGCTACAGTCCACTGCAAAGAGTTGGGCACAGGAACGAGGAAGCCTGGTGGGCTGCCGTCTATGGGGTCGAACAGAGTCGGACACAACTGAAGCGACCTAGCAGCAACAGCAGCAGCAGAGCAGATTTATTTATTTTTTAATGTTTATTTATTTGGCTGCACAGGTCTTGTGTGGGCTTAGTGGCTCAGTCGTGACCAACTCTTTGAGACCCCATGGACTGTAACCCCCCAGGCTTCTCTGTCCATGGGGATTCTCCAGACAAGAATACTAGAGTAGGTTCCCATGCCCTCCTCCAGGGGATCTTCCCAACTCAGGGATGGAACTCAGGTTTCCCACATTGCAGGCAGATTCTTTACCGTCTGAGCCACCAGGGAATCAGTGTTAGTTGTCTTCACTGAGGCATGTGGAATCTTTAGTTGTGGCATGTAGAACAGAGGTCCCAGACTGGGAATATAGTTCCTGCACTGGGAGCTCAGAGTCAGCCACTGGACCGCCAGGAAAGTCCCTCTTCTCCGGTTCTCAACCACTCCTCCTGGGCCACCAGCATGCAAAGTGCTTTTAGGCCTCTTGTAATCAACCCTGTGTCCCAAGCCCTATTTCCATTTCGATAACTACTCTCTGGACACTGGTACTTTATGGATCTGATTGGATTCCATAATTGATTTCTGACTCAAATTCGCCAAATCACCATGGATATTCACATCTGAAATTTTCTCTATTTTTCACTTTCCTAAAACTACACACTTTCATTCCCAAGGTTGGGACTATTCAATCATTAAAAATGTTTGAATGGCCCAATTAATTGGCTATTTGATATATATTACAGTCTAGATTGTTGTGATATAAAATTCACATGAAGTAGTGCTATTAGCTAAGTCTTCAAATATAAGTATTTGTATTTAGATTGCTTATTACCTAGGCATCAATCAGATCAGATCAGTCGCTCAGTCTTGTTCGACTCTTTGCGACCCCATGAATCACAGCATGCCAGGCCTCCCTGTCCATCACCAACTCCCCGAGTTCACTGAGACTAAAGTCCATCCAGTCAGTGATGCCATCCAGCCATCTCATCCTCTGTCGTCCCCTTCTCCTCTTGCCCTCAATCCCTCCCAGCATCAGAGTCTTCTCCAATGAATCAACTCTTTGCATGAGGTGGCCAAAGTACTGGAGTTTCAGCCTCAGCATCAGTCCTACAAAGAAATCCCAGGGCTGATCTCCTTCAGAATGGACTGGTTGGATCCCCTTGCAGTCCAAGGGATTCTCAAGAGTCTTCTCCAACACCACAGTTCAAAAGCATCAATTCTTCGGCGCTCAACCTTCTTCACAGTCCAGCTCTCTCATCCATACAAGACCACAGGAAAAACCATAGCCTTGACTAGACAAACCTTTGTTGGCAAAGTAATGTCTCTGCTTTTGAATATGCTATCTAGGTTGGTCATAACTTTCCTTCCAAGGAGTAAGCATCTTTTCATTTCATAGCTGCAGTCACCATCTGCAGTGATTTTGGAGCCCAGAAAAATAAAGTCTGACACTGTTTCCACTGTTTCCCGATCTATTTCCCATGAAGTGATGGGACCAGATGCCACGATCTTCGTTTTCTGAATGTTGAGCTTTAAACCAACTTTTTCACTCTCCACTTTCACTTTCATCAAGAGGCTTCTGAGTTCCTCTTCACTTTCTGCCATAAGGGTGGTGTCATCTGCATATCTGAGGTTATTGATATTTCTCCCAGCAATCTTGATTCCAGCTTGTGTTTCTTGCAGTCCAGCGTTTCTCATGATGTACTCTGCATACAAGTTAAATAAACAGGGTGACAATATACAGCCTTGACAAACTCCTTTTCCTATTTGGAACAAGTCTGTTGTTCCATGACCAGTTCTAACTGTTGCTTCCTGACCTGCATACAAATTTCTCAAGAGACTTATCAGGTGGTCTGGTATTCCCATCTCTTTCAGAATTGTCCATAGTTTATTGAGATCCACACAGTCAAAGGCTTTGGCATAGTCAAGAAAGCAGAAATAGATGCTTTTCTGGAACTCTCTTGCTTTTTCCATGATCCAGCAGATATTGGCAATTTGATCTCTGGTTTCTCTGCCTTTTCTAAAACCAGCTTGAACATCAGGAAGTTCACGGTTTACATATTGCTGAAGCCTGGCTTGGAGAATTTTGAGCATTACTTTACTAGCATGTGAGATGAGTGCAATTGTGTGGTAGTTTGAGCATTCTTTGGCATTGCCTTTCTTTGGGATTGGAATGAAAACTGACCTTTTCCAGTCCTGTGGCCACTGCCGAGTTTTCCAAATTTGCTGGCATATTGAGTGCATCACTTTCACAGCATCATCTTTCAGGATTTGGAATAGTTCAACTGGAATTCCATCACCTCCACTAGCTTTGTTCGTAGTGATGCTTTCTAAGCCCCACTTGACTTCACATTCCAGGATGTCTGACTCTAGATGAGTGATCACACCATCATGATTATCTGGGTCGTGAAGCTCTTTTTTGTACAGTTCTTCTGTGTATTCTTGCCACCTCTTCTTAATATCTTCTGCTTCTGTTAGGTCCATACCATTTCTGTCCTTTATTGAGCCCATCTTTGCGTGAAATGTTCCTTTGGTATCTCTGATTTTCTTGAAGAGATCCCTAGTCTTTCCCATTCTGTTGTTTTCCTCTATTTCTTTGCATTGATCACTGAAGAAGGCTTTCTTATCTCTTCTTGCTATTCTTTGGAACTCTGCATTCAGATGTTTATATCTTTCCTTTTCTCCCTTACTTTTCGCTTCTCTTCTTTTCACAGCTATTTGTAAGGCCTCTCCAGACAGCCATTTTGCTTTTTTTGCATTTCTTTTCTATGGGGATGGTCTTGGTCCCTGTCTCCTGTACAATGTCACGAACCTCATTCCATAGTTCATCAGGCACTCTATCTATCAGATGTAGTCCCTTAAATCTATTTCTCACTTCCACTGTATAATCATAAGGGATTTGATTTAGGTCATACCTGAATGGTCTAGTGGTTTTCCCTACTTTCTTCAATTTCAGTCTGAATTTGGCAAAAAGGAGTTCATGGTCTGAGCCACAGTCAGCTCCTGGTCTTGTTTTTGCTGACTGTATAGAGCTTCTCCATCTTTGGCTGCAAAGAATATAATCGATCTGTTTTCGGTGTTGACCATCTGGTGATGTCCATGTATAGAGTCTTCTATTGTGTTTGTGGAAGCGGGTGTTTGCTATGACCAGTGCATTTTCTTGGCAAAACTCTATTAGGCATCAATACAGTATGTTATATTTAGTTAATTCTAAAAAATTATGAATTATTTGATGAATATATGTGTAATTATATTAATAACATGGGTTTAAAATAAATTAGCATGTTATTAACATCAAAACTAAATATTTGAAAATTAGTGCATAGTTGAATATCTTACTCGAAGCTACTCAGTAGATTTCTACTGAATGAAAGATAACATTCTACATTTCCTCTGTTTATTTTGTTGCCAAATACTAACCATTGTCACTTCAATAAAAAGATGAGGACTATTTTTCTAATTAATAAAATGAGTAAGTATAATTTAGGTGCTCTTAACTGCAAGAAGATCCAACCAGTCCATTCTGAAGGAGATCAATCCTGGAATTTCTTTAGAAGGAATGATGCTAAAGCTGAAACTCCAGTATTTTGGCCACCTCATGCGAAGAGTTGACTCATTGGAGAAGACTCTGATGCTGGGAGGGATTGAGGGCAGGAGGAGAAGGGGACGACAGAGGATGAGATGGCTGGATGGCATCACTGACTCGATGGGTATGAGTCTGGGTGACCTCCAGGAGCTGGTGATGGACAGGGAGGCCTGGCGTGCTGCGGTTCATGGGGTCGCAAAGAGTCGGACACGACTGAGCGACTGATCTGATCTCATTGAAACAGGTATAAAAGATTTGGGAGGGAATAACCAATAAAATATTATTTTAGTTACATGAAGAGTTTGTTTCTTATTTGCCGTCCTCTGGAACAATTTAATTGGAACTGACTTTATGAAATTGAAGTTTCTGTCGCATCCACATTCTTCCTTAGGACATCTAGGAATCATTTAAAATGGAATAATGTAGAATGAATCCTAACTAATAGATCAGTTGCACTATTATTCATAAGTTATTGTTTAAATATTAGTGGACATTTTCTGTGATTGAAAAGAACATGGTTTAGTTAGATGATGTTATCTTTATAATTTTACTAGCAGTTTAAGTAAGAAAATGAAAAACTGGCTCGAAAAACAAAGGATCATTTAATTTCCTTTGCATTGTTCAGTAATCTTTGTTTAATACTTTAATGAGACCATTCATGCCAAATTTACATAGATTTTTTTCCACTTTCTTCTCTTTACCTTACTAAATATACTCATTACTGGTATTAAATATAAAAATAAACTGCAAATGACCTACATATCACTTCTTTAAAAATAATTATAACTTAAAATGTTATAAATGCAGAAGAAATCTATTTGAATCCTTGATTTTTGTGGCAAATAGTAACAACTTTACACTATTTGTACAAAGATAAATGTAGATTCTTATACATATACATGGAGAGTACAATGTCATACATATGGGAATTACAACAAATGTAATAATATATATGTATAATCCTTATTTTTATTCAAGAACAATGATTTTTCACTTATTTAATTACATCATATTGAGTGCCTACAGTATACAAGTCATTGTACCAGGAAAAACTATTTGACACCTAAAATAACTAAAGATCTGATATGACTAAGTCTGTTTACATAACTTCATTGTCTTCGAACTCCTTCTAATGAAGACAGTTAATCTTCACATTTTGTATATGCATCATGGTATGGTAGACCAAGGATGGGTTTTGACACCAGACTGACTTGTTTTCAAATGATAGTTACATTACTTACTGGATATGTGATTTATGTAAGTTACTTAGAACTTTCCAAGCCTCATTTTCTCATCTGTGAATTATAAATGATAATATAGTTGAGCTTTTATAGGGTTGTGGTTGCATGATGATTAGACACATACAAACACACACATTGTTTAGCATGACACTGAACACATCATAAATACTCCTCAAAAGGTAGCTTTTAATAAATCTCAATACTGTGATTCAGGAAAGACCATGTACAGGGACACTGTATTAGTTTCCTCTTGCTGTAGTAACAAATTACCACAAATTTATCAGAGTAAACAACACAAATTTATGATCTTACAGTTCCATAGAGCACAAATCCAACACAGGTGTCACCAGGTTAAAATCAAAGGCACTACTTTCCTTATTGGAGGCTCAGGGAAGAAGAATCTGTTTACTGCCATTTTCATCTTCACCAGGCATCATAATTCCTTGGCTTGTTACCCCTTTAAAAAAGACAGTGACAGTGGATTAAATCCTTCTCTCATCCATCTTTCTGTTCACAACCAGAAAAGGATCTTTGCTTTTAAGACTCATGTCATTAGATTTGTGCTGAGTTGCTTCAGTCATGTCCGACTCTGTGCGACCCTATGGACTAGCCCGTCAGGCTCCTCTGGAGTGGGTTGCCATCTCCTGATCCAGGGTTTCTTCCCTATGCTATGCTAAGTCACTTCAGTCGTGTCCGACTCTGTGCGACCCCACAGACAGCAGCCCACCAGGCTCCCCTGTCCCTGGGATTCTCCAGGCAAGAACACTGGAGTGGGTTGCCATTTCCTTCTCCAGTGCATGAAAGTGAAAAGTGTAAGTGAAATCACTCAGTTGTGTCTGACTCCTAGCCTGCCCAGAATCAAACCAGCGTCTCTTGTGCCTACCTGCACTGGGAGCTGGGTTTTTTACCACTGATGCTGCCTGGGAAGTATGATTAGATTGGACCTCCATTAGATAATTCAAGACAATCTGCCCTAACTCAAGGTCTGTAACCTGAATCACATCTGCAAAATCCCTTGTGCCATGTAAGGTAACCGTTTCTGTAGGTTTGAGACTGGACATCTTTATGACCCATTACTTTGTTTATGGCAGGCGCACAAGGACCAAGTCGGGGGTATCTTATTGTGGCACAAGTGGCAAGAAGTCAGATGTAACTGCTGCTCATCCTGGACATCCTTGGCAACATGTAAACTGATCATAAAGAAGCTTTCAATTCTTCTTCAACCTACATGAAAGCATACTTAGAATATAGTCTATTAAATTAGAAGCGATCATAGCACTCTTTGACTACCTATAAGAGAGCAGTGAACAAATGGAATCAGAGTTAAAAACCAGTCCATTTATGCTAAAATCCTCAAGGTCTCTGGAACTACCTTCCTATCAGAATCATTATAGCCCATGGATGCATTATCTGGAGCTTTACTGTTTAATCACTTTATGCTGTCTGAGAATATCACACGGTATGTATGTTCTGATCTGATCTGATGTATGTTCTTCTCATTCACTCTCAGGTATAAGTGACTAATAATATTTTAAAAGCAAACAAACAAAAAGATGCAAGATGGCATAGACTGGTTCCAGCAGCTTCATCCTGGTTAAAGTAAATGGATGATTCTAAGTGGATCTACCTAAGTCGTGAGGTCATGCCACTATCTCACATTTTCTGGTTTATGAGCAAAGATGTAATCAACAATTCAAGGAAATCATTTGGCTGCTATGATTAATTCCCTTCATCTTATAAAGGAAATAAATATTTGCCGTTTTAGTAAACACTAAACTAGAGTGGGAAATCTATTTGACTTAAAGAATTGAATGCAATTTCATTGTTGCTAAGTCGCTTCAGTCATGTCCGACTCTGTGAGATCCCATACACGGCAGCCCCCCAGGCTCCCCTGTCCCTGAGATTCTCCAGGCAAGAACACTGGAGTGGGTTGCCATTTCCTTCTCCAATGCATGAAAGTGAAAAGTGAAGTCGCTCAGTCGTGTCCGACTCTTAGTGACCCCACAGACTGCAGCCTACCAGGCTCCTCCATCCATGGGATTTTCCAGGCAGGAGTACTGGAGTGGGGTGCCATTGCCTTCTCTGGCAATTTCATTAAAAGTTTACAAATAGTTTTGGTATATCTACAAAATTCCAGACTCTAAGTTAGGCACCAGAGCCTCAACAGATGAAATGAATGTTCTCTCAAAGAGCCTACACAGTAATGAAGGTTGAAACCGTAAACATTATCATTCTGCCCCTCATGTAAGCCACAAGAAACTGAATTCCAAAGAGATTTAAATGCAACTGGTTCAGCCTTCATATCCACTAAAGTAGAATTCATTAGCAAGATTGGATTTTTGAGATTAGAGAGATCAGGGCATTTAGGAGAATATTGACTCCAATTACCCCGGTAATCCAATAGAGCAAGGGCTCGAAAGACACCGATCATATTAGTATTAGAGAAGCATTAATAAAGACAGCTAAGGCTCCCTCAAAAACTCCAATTTTCACTCCATCCAGCAGGTTATTGTGATTTTCCTTGAACAGTTTGACCTTTCTAAGCTTCAGAGACTTCACCTGAAAAGAAAGGAGGCAACATGGCATGGAGGGTAAGAACCCAGAATCACATGGGTTAGAATTCTGTTTCTCCTAACCTCAAACTGAGCGATCTTAAGCACAGCACATCCTGCAATGTTAATCCCCTTACACGGGAATAATAATGCCTGCTTCAAAGGCTTGTTACGAGAAGTAAATGTAGTATGTACTGCACTCAGAACAATGTCTGGATAACAGCAAACATTCAATTGGCGGTAATTGGTATTATTATAAATTGCAGTTTGCAAATATATTGTGAAGATTAACGATAAATGCAAACCAGTTTCTTCATAAATGGCAATATTATGTATTTCTGAATTTTAATAATAATGCAACACTTCAGAAGTTTTTATAACCATGGACCCTGCCCTCTTGCCCCAACAGCTGTATGGCTAATTCTTCCCCAATTCACAAATTAGGAATTTGACTTTCAAAAGGTCCAAATGGTTCCGGATCATATATTAAAGTGGGAATGGAGAAAGAATTCAAACTCAGTGACCCTTGGCTCTCTAGTCATTGCTCTTCCTGTTAAATTATATCACCTTGGCAGTTTAACAGTGTACTGGAAACATTTTCAAGGGAGAATATTTATATACACAACTCTTGGCACCATAAATATTTGTCTGATTTTATCCTGCTCCAGGCCAATCAACACCTTATGATACTTGTGATTTAAAAGGCTTGGATTTTTATTCATGCAACGTTAATATAATGGAAAACAATTCAGTATCTCCAGCAGGAATGAGTTTACAGGCATCAGCAGGTGGCAGACTACATAAACTTTACCTTTCTTGACATTTTAAAGCAACTAATAGAGTTTTAAAGCATGTACATTTCGTATCATTTAAATAGTGGAACTAACTAATATAAACAAGGTTTATAAGAAATGTGAATTTGAAGCATTTTGTTTACATTCAGTTGGGTACATATAAACGTTGATAAATGCTAATGGGAGTTACCAACATGCATTCCATTCATAGCAATGAAAGAACACTGTGTACAATTCCAAATAACCCTTTTAACCTTGTGAAAAATGAATAAGGAACTGGTGTGTATAGAGCACTAAAGCATAATAAGAGCAGAAAGAAGTGAGTTTACGCCAGTTCACCCTCAGTCTAGAGAGTAAGAAATAGTTCCAAACAAGTACATTTCATGAGGGCTTGAACTTTCATAGCCAGTTTCCTCCTGGGCTAGTCAGGGGAGAATGCCTTTATTTCTTGCTAGTCATTTCTCCGTAACAGTTGTCTGACTTACTTCCTTAGCTCATGTGCTTTCATAATACCATATTGAATTAGAAATATAATTAGAAAGTACCTACCAATCTATTCCACAAGTATGTATTTAACACCTGGCGCCTTTTAAATAATAAAACTACTGTCCCTGCTCTCCAGAAATGTAGAGTTCAGTGGGGAGAGCAGAAAATTAAGCAGGAGATTTCAGTAGAGTGTGAAATCAGCTAAGGTATACAATGCAATAAGGGCTGAGGCATAGGTAAGCAGGGTATTGTAGAAACTGTGGTGTTAGAGAAGACTCCTGAGAGTCCCTTGGACTGCAAGGAGATCCAACCAGTCCATTCAAAAGGAGATCAGTCTTGGATGTTCTTTGGAAGGAATGATGCTAAAGCTGAAACTCCAGGACTTTGGCCACCTCATGCGAAGAGTTGACTCATTGGAGAAGACTCTGATGCTAGGAGGGATTGGGGGCAGGAGGAAAAGGGGACAACAGAGGATGAGATGGCTGGATGGCATCACCGACTCAATGGACATGAGTTTGAGTGTACTCTGGGAGTTGGTGATGGACAGGGAGGCCTGGCATGCTGCGATTCATGGGGTCGCAAGGAATCGGACATGACTGAGCAACTGAACTGAACTGAGCTGAACTGAAAATGGAAATAATTCTAAAGATTCTGATGCTAGGCAGAGAACACCCACTGAACAAGGCACCGAGTAGTGACATTATAAAATACAAATGCAGTTCCTGGTACCCAGGAACTTCACTGTAATTGAGAAGATGGAGCCCGAGGCTCTTTCTCCTTTTCTCCAGAACCAAACTGCCTCCTAGACATCTCCACTTGAATGTCCCTCAGGCCAACATGAGGAAATTACCTAAAATGTATCACAGAGAGATAAAGCGTTTAAGAACGTGAAAGAGCATTTAAAAGCAAAGAAGACAAAATAAGAAGTTCCCATATACAGCTAGTGCAAGTTCTAGATGGTGATAACAGAAAGAACCCAGGACAAGTATGCAAAAAGATTATGGTTGACGCTGTTCTTGAAGTAATAAGATATTCAGAATGTAATTTATGCCCCAAAGAGCAAAAGATCCATTCAAGATTAAGAAATGGATGATAGATGATAGACAGATGATGGCAATGATGAAAAATAACAGTAAAACTACATGATAACCATCATAGACAAGACATTTAAAGCAACCAGGAGAAAAGACAGATTGTTTACATGGGTTCAATAATTAGGCTGAAAGCAAATTTCTAAATAATTAAAAGATAGAAAATGTTAGCTTCAAAAACTTGAAGGTGGTAAACAGCCTAGATTCCTATGCTGCTGATAAGGAAAATGCTGTGCTAAGTCACTTCAGTCGTGTCCGACTCTGTGTGACCTCATAGACGGCAGCCTACCAGGCTCCCCCGTCCCAGGGATTCTCCAGGCAAGAACACTGGAGTGGGTTGCCATTTCCTTCTCCAATGCATGAAAGTGAAAAGTGAAAGTGAAGTCGCTTGGTCGTGTCCGACTCCTAGCGACCCCATGGACTGCAGCCTACCAGGCTCCACTGTCCATGGGATTTTCCAGGCAAAAGTACTGGAGTGGGGCGCCATTGCCTTCTCCAGATAAGGAAAATAGTTGTCTGCTATTGAAAAAATAAGCTACACACTACATTTATTTTTTTGGGGGAATTTTTAAAATGGGAAATACTCTTATTTGACTATAATACTTACGTACAGTCCTTCTACAAGTCAGGAAAATGGAATTTAAAAACAAAACAAGATCCTTTGAAGCCCTATGATTCAATAATGTGGGAATTTAAAATTCAATACTTCACTTTTAAGATGTTGATTTCAAGAGTGAGTGGTATTTAACACTGAACTCTGCTCAATGAATGAATACATGTATATGTACGGCTGAGTCCCATCACTGTTCACCTGAAACTACAACATTGTTCACTGCTATACCCCAATACAAAATGTTTTTGGTGTTAAAAAAAATGTAAAATTTAAAAACATAGTGAGTGGCATTTAAATGAAAAAAATTACATTATTATTCTATAATAAACAAACAACCCAGGGATAGAACCCAGGTCTCCGACACTGCAGGCAGATTCTTTACCATCTGAGACACCAGGGAAGCCCATGATTACTACAGTGGGTAGCCTTATCCCTTCTCCAGGGGATTTTCCCGACCCAAGAATGGAACCAGGGTCTCCTGCATTGCAGGCAGGTTCTTCAGCTGAGCTACCAGGAAGCATAGTACTATTCTATAATAAACAAATGTAGATTTTAAGGCAGAAATGTCAGAAAGATCATTTTAGGGGGAAAAAAAAAAACAAATCACTTAAGAATGGTTAGTTCAACTGAATCATATATAAATTTAAATTGGACATAATGAGAGAAATCATCTCAGAACCTATATACACACCAAAAGAGTGGGGGTGAAGACACTCACCATCTCCATTCACATTTTGTGAGGGAGCCATGTTGTCTGACTTGTAAATTCCTTCCCATTTCCTCCTGGTGAAATGGGAGTGAATATCTATCTGACTTAATTCATAAACAATCTCATTTAAACAGAGAAAGTGATGATTACCTTTCAATCGGTTTCTCTTTTCTGAGAACATAGTAAGTTTGTGAAGACATTTGTTGGTTTAATAACAGTAAGAGGAAAAATAGAGGAAATAGAAGTCAGAGAGATTGCTAAAGGCCAACACTAGCGAAAGGGCATGGAATCTCTGTTGCTAGACAGGAAAGGCCCTGTCTGAAGCCAGGCTGGTTTCTTCATATGGATCCTCAAGGCTGTGGGGGTTGCGAGAACCAGGCTATCCAGAGATCTCATGTGTGTTGTTACCCACGTCAGCCTGTCAGAACCTCTTTTCATAATACTTTCTTATTTAATACTCTCCATAAAGTAGTCCTTGTTATCTCTGTTTTCAGTTCAGTTCAGTCGCTCAGTCGTGTCTGACTCTTTGTGACCCCATGAATCGCAACACACCAGGCCTCCCTATCCATCACCAACTCCCGGAGTTCACTCAAATTCATGTCATCGAGTCAGTGATGCCATCCAGCCATCTCATCCTCTGTCGTCCCCTTCTCCTCCTGCCTCCAATCCCTCCCAACATCAGAGTCTTCTCTAATGAGTCAACTCTTCGCATGAGGTAGCCAAAGTACTGGAGTCTCAGCTTTAACATCAGTCCTTCCAAAGACTAGAAACTGGACATCAGAGAATGCAAATAATTTGCACAGGGTCAAATGGCTGGTAAGCAGCAATGTCTGGAATTGAATTGACAATGAATTTACATAAACGTCTGTGTTCTTTCGGCATGAACAAGTCCCAGTTTATTCACTTGTAAAACATGAGGATCAGAGAAACCCACATATTCTCCCCCACCCTTAAAATGACCTGGCTATCATAAATGTCTTAAATGTTTGCTCTTCAAACTCAAAAAGTGACAGATGTAGCATATTGCACAAATGCGCGCTTGAAATTGTAATACTACCTGCCATACAGAATCCTTACATTTCTAGGATAATAAAAGTAAAAAATGAAGGAACTACTGAAAACAGGACTCCTTTTTATACCAATACAGTTTTAAGGTAAAACAGTTATGATTTTAAGTCACAATAAGTTAGAACAAGAAAAAATACTTTGGTGGTAATAACATTAAGATTTGCTCTATGAAGAACCTCTGCAATTGTTTTTAGTAAATTAGCTAATCAATTTAATCACTGAAAAATATTATTTTCCAGTTTATTAGATCACAAAGGTGAAAATACAAATTTATATTCAGAATTTTAGAATCTTGGAATTTCACACATTTAGACTTTGGAGATCTACTTATCCAGCACTTACATTTTAAAGATGAGGAAAACAGATTCAGGAAACAGACTCATGGTTCTTCCATTTTTTAAATACTGTGTATTCTCACAACATTGGGGTTGGCCTCATCCAGACTCTGTAGGTCTCAAAACAAACAAATGAAAATTGCAAAAATTAGTCCACAGTTTCTCCTAAAGATGAATATTATATTTAATTTGCCCTTAAAATACATGAGTAAGATCAGTCATCTATAGTAAACATCATCAGACTCTCTATTATATAACTTTAATTGGTTTTGAAAAACAGTAGCAACTTTATCTTGTTCTATTTATTACATGAAAGGGTTGAATTTCATGCATTTCTTACATTTTGCCATCAAAAGATATGCCAGCTCTAAGTTGTTAGGAAATGCTGCCTCATTTTAAAAATGAAAGCTTAAAATTAAAAACATTTTATTATTAAAAATTTTGAAGTGCCTGATGCTAAAGGATATTTTTATCTTCCTTTCTACAGGAACTTACATGAAGTGGATAACCTGGTATGGAAAAGGGTGTATTTGAAGTATTGGGTCTTTGTTGTGGTTGTTGTTTTGGTTGCTAAGTCATGTCCCGACTCTTTTGCAACCCCATGGACTGTAGCCCGCCAGGCTCCTCGGTCCATGGGATTTCCCAGGCAAGAATACTGTAGTGGGTTGCCATTTCCTCTTCCTAACCCAAAGATCAAACCCGAATCTACTGCATTGGCAGGCAGATTCTTTATCACTGAGCTATTTGGGAAGCCTCTGGGTCTTTGTGGGGCCCTTCATTTTAAGGGGCTGCTAGGGGTACCTAGCTGAACTCTGATGACTAGGAGATTATGTACCATATTCCACTGCTTAGACCCAAGACCAAATCAGGTGAGAAAACTATGGAAACCAACACAGAGCACAGTCAACTTTGCAGATGAGCTTTATGCCACGTACAAAAACAGCCCTATTTCTGCGCAGGCTGCAGCCAAAGGGTGGGTGAGCAGCCTTCATCCACACATCTGGAATTATGAGTTTATAGTTTATGGACTGGTGTGGGTCCACTTGCTGCTGCTGCTGCTGCTAAGTCGCTTCAGTCGTGTCCGACTCTGTGCGACCCCATAGACGGCAGCCCATCAGGCTCTGCCATCCCTGGGATTCTCCAGGCAAGAACACTGGAGTGGGTTGCCATTTCCTTCTCCAATGCGTGAAAGTGAAAAGTGAAAGTGAAGTCGCTCAGTCGAGTCCAACTGTGAATAATACTGCAGTGAACATAGGGGTGCTAGGATCTCTGAGATCCTGATTTTCAATCTTTTAGGAAAATGCTCAAAAGTGGAATTGCTGAAACATATGTTTGTTCTCTTTCATTTTTTGAGAAACTTCCATCATTTTATGTTCCCATCAACAGTGTGAAGAATTCTTCACACCCTTACCAATACTTGTCATTTTTTTTTTATATAATAGACATCCTGACAGATGTGAGATAGTATCTCATTGTGGTTTTGGTTTATGTTTTCCTTCTTCAGAAAAATGTCTATTCAAGGCTTTAGCGCATGTTTTACTGTTGCCCTTCTGCGCTCAATCATGTCCGACTCTATGTGACCCCATGGACTGTAGCCTGCCAGGCTACTCTGTCCATGGAATTTTTCAGGGAAGAAGATTGGAGTGGGTTGCCATTTCCTATTTCAGGAGCCCAAGTTTTAATTAGGTTATTAGTTTTATTTTTTTTAACTATTGAGTTATAGAACTTCTCTTATTGAAGATAAACCCTTTATCAGATATAGTTTGCAAATACTTTCTCCCATTCCATAGCTTGCCTTTTGTGCTCTGGTTATATACATATAACTCTGTTTATACAGACTTACGATATAAAATGTAGATCGTACCATGGTAATAAAGTTTGAAAACTACTGCTATAGCCTGTGTTGTAATTTGATCTATGAATAATCTTTTGTTAACATTTAAGTTTTACTTAGTTTTTCTTATTGATGTGCTCATTTTGATTACTTATATTTTTTGAGAATATAAAAGGCCACTTTTATATTAATGTATTAATATGGCTATTCAAACATTTACTATTTTAGTTATTCCCTAATATATTTTGTGATCCACACAGTCAAAGATTTTGGCATAGTCAATAAAACAGAAATAGATGTTTTTCTGGATCTCTCTTGCTTTTTCCATGATCCAGCAGATGTTGACAATTTGATCTCTGGTTCCTCTGCCTTTTCTAAAACCAGCTTGAACATCTTCAAGTTCACGGTTCACATATTGCTAAAGCCTGGCTTGGAGAATTTTGAGCATTACTTTACTAGCGTGTGAGATGAATGAAATTGTGCGGTAGTTTGAGCATTCTTTGGCATTGTCTTTCTTTGAGATTTGATGGAAACTCACCTTTTCCAGTCCTGTGGCCGCTGCTGAGTTTTCCAAATTTGCTGGCATATTGAATGTGGCACTTTTAAAGCATCATCTTTCACATTTGAAATAGCTCAACTGGAATTCCATCACCTCCACTAGCTTTGTTCGTAGTGATGCTTTCTAAGGCCCACTTGACTTCACATTCCAGGATGTCTGGCTCTAGGTCAGTGATCACACCATCATAATTATCTGGGTCATGAAGATCTTTTTTGTACAGTTCTTCTGTGTATTCTTGCCACCTTTTCTTAATATCTTTTGCTTCTGTTAGGTCCATACCATTTCTGTCCTTTATCGAGCCCATCTTTGCATGAAATGTCCCCTTAGTATCTCTAATTTTCTTGAAGAGATCTCTAGTCTTTCCCATTCTGTTGTTTTCCTCCATTTCTCTGCATTGATCACTGAGGAAGGCTTTCTTATCACTTCTTGCTATTCTTTGGAACTCTGCATATTCTTTGGAACTATGCCAAAGCCTTTGACTGTGTGAATCACAATACACTGTGGAAAATTCTGAAAGAGATGGGAATACCAGATCACCTGACCTGCCTCTTGAGAAATCTGTATGCAGGTCAGGAAGCAACAGTTAGAACTGGACAGGGAACAACAGACTGGTTCCAAATAGGAAAAGGAGTTCTTCAAGGCTGTATATTATCAGCCTGCCTATTTAACTTACATGCAGAGTACATCATGAGAAATGCTGGGCTGGAAGAAACACAAGCTGGAATCAAGATTGCCCGGAGAAATATCAATAACCTCAGATATGCAGATGACACCACCCTTATGGCAGAAAGTGAAGAGGGGCTAAAAAGCCTCTTGATGAAAGTGAAAGTGGAGAGTGAAAAAGTTGGCTTAAAGCTCAACAATCAGAAAAAGAAGATTATGGCATATAGTCCCATCACTTCATGGTAAGTAAATGGGGAAACAGTGGAAACAGTGTCAGACTTTATTTTTCTGGGCTCCAAAATCACTGCAGATGGTGATTGCAGCCATGAAATTAAAAGACGCTTACTCCTTGGAAGGAAAGTTATGACCAACCATATACTATATTGAAAAGCAGAGACATTACTTTACCAACAAAGGTCCGTCTAGTCAAGGGTATGGTTTTTCCTGTGGTCATGTATGGATGTGAGAGTTGGACTGTGAAGAAAGGTGAGTGCCGAAGAATTGATGCCTTTGAACTGTGGTGTTGGAGAAGACTCTTGGACTGCAAGGAGATCCAACCAGTCCATTCTGAAGGAGATCAGCCCTGGGATTTCTTTGGAAGGAATGATGCTAAAGCTGAAACTCCAGTACTTTGGCCATGTCATACGAAGAGTTGACTCATTGGAAAAGACTCTGATGCTGGGAAGGATTGGAGGCAGGAGGAGAAGGGGACGACAGAGGATGAGATGGCTGGATGGCATCACTGACTCGATGGACATGAGTCTCAGTGAACTCCGGGAGTTGGTGATGGACAGGGAGGCCTGGTATGCTGCGATTCATGGGGTCGCAAAGAGTTGGACACAACTGAGCGACTGAACTGAATTGAATATATTTTGTAGTATTCTAGATTTTCTGCATTTTAATTTTCTCTTTCCTTATTAGATTTGCCAGAGGTTGGACAAACTTAGTTTTGGATCTGTTTGTTACTTCTATTTATTTACTCTTTGTGCATTATCTTTTTCATTTTTAGTCTCCTTTACTCTTGAGAGTCCCTTGGACTGCAAGGAGATCCAACCGGTCCATTCTGAAGATCAGCCCTGGGATTTCTTTAGAAGGAATGATGCTAAAGCTGAAACTCCAGTATTTTGGCCACCTCATGCGAAGAGTTGACTCATTGGAGAAGACTCTGATGTTGGGAGGGATTGGGGGCAGGAGGAGAAGGGGACGACAGAGGATGAGATGACTGGATGGCATCACTGACTCGATGGATGTGAGTCTGAGTGACCTCCGAGAGCTGGTGATGGACAGGGAGGCCTGGCGTGCTGCAGTTCATGGGGTCGCAAAGAGTCGGACACGACTGAGCAACTGATCTGATCTGATCTGATTCCTTATTACTAACTTGTGCTTTTGTGACTTCTTGCATTGAACTTTTCATTTATTTTCATTAATTTCCAATAATTGAAGCATTGTGTCTATGATTTTGCTTGAATTACAAACCTGGCTACCACCCATTTATTTCAGTATCTAAATCTATTTTCTAAATAAATTATTTTGTCTTTCTAATTTTCACTCTGCATAAAAACTTAGATATTTTTACACATGCATTTTAAACTATTTTTTTAATTGTTTAAAAATTTGCTGTAAATTTTTAGCTTTATTGTGTTTAAAACATGTGATTAGTACATTTCTTATTTTTTGAAAATGTTGAAGTTTTATTTGTGTCATTGTAAATAGGAAAAGAAGTATGTCAAGGCTGTATATTGTCACCATGTTTATTTAACTTATATGCAGAGTACATCGTGAGAAATGCTGGACTGGAAGAAACACAAGCTGGAATCAAGATTGCCGGGAGAAATATCAATAACCCCAGATATGCAGATGACACCACCCTTATGGCAGAAAGTGAAGAGGAACTCAAAAGCCTCTTGATGAAAGTGAAAGTGGAGAGTGAAAAGGTTGGCTTAAAGCTCAACATTCAGAAAACGAAGATCATGGCATCTGGTCCCATCACTACATGGGAAATAGATGGAGAAACAGTGGAAACAGTGTCAGACTTTCTTTTTCTGGGCTCCAAAATCACTGCAGATGGTGACTGCAGCCATGAAATTAAAAGACGCTTACTCCTTGGAAGGAAAGTTATGACCAACCTAGATAGCATATTCAAAAGCAGAGACATCACTTTGCCAACAAAGCTTCGCCTAGTCAAGGCTATGGTCTTTCCTGTGGTCATGTATGGATGTGAGAGCTGGACTGTGAAGAAGGCTGAGCGCCGAAGAATTGATGCTTTTGAAGTGTGGTGTTGGAGAAGACTGTTGAGAGTCCCTTGGGCTGCAAGGAGATCCAACCGGTCCATTCGGAAGGAGATCAGCCCTGGAATTTCTTTGGAAGGAATGATGCTAAAGCTGAAACTCCAGTATTTTGGCCACCTCATGCGACGAGTTGCCTCATTGGAGAAGACTCTGATGCTGGGAGGGATTGGGGGCAGGAGGAGAAGGGGACGACAGAGGATGAGATGGCTGGATGGCATCACTGACTTGATGAATATGAGTCTGAGTGACCTCCGAGGGCTGGTGATGGACAGGGAGGCCTGGCGTGCTGCAGTTCATGGGGTCGCAAAGAGTCGGACATGACTGAGTGACTAATCTGATCTGATCTGATCTGATGAAGTTTATTTTCTCAATGAACACTTGGAAAGTCTTTCTCTGTTGATGGGTTCTGACCTAATCAACTATGTTACTTTCTGTCCCTACTATCAGTTTCACTTTAAAAATATGATTAGGCAGAATTAAATTTTTTTCCAAACCAAAAAATTGGGAAACTCTCATGAACCTTATAAAGTATTTCCTGTTTACATATAAGTATTTTCAACATTCTATATATCTTTAAAAGATACTTGGAGTACCTGATAAATAGCGTTAACAATTTCAGTAACTACAGTTGAATATATTTTTTAAAATAGAGAAATAATATTAGTTACCAGGTGGCTCAGTGGTAGAGTCTGCCTGCAAATGCAGGAGATGCAAGAGACATGGGTTTAATTCTTAGGTTGGGAAGACCCCTGGAGGAGGAAATGGCAACCCACTCCCGTATTTTTATTGGGAAAATTCCATGGACAGAGGAGCTTGGTGGGCTACAGTCCATGGGGTCAGAGTCAGACGTACTGAGCACAGCACAGCAGCAATATTATTTATATTGTAAAAAACATTATGAATTACCAACTGTATTCAAAATATTTACTCTATTCCCCAAAGATCTACAGATTAAGAAACAAGGTAAATTTATAGTATATAACTTTCTATTATTTTTCTTCATCCACTACAGTGATATACTTAATTTTTTTTAACTTTTGTCACATCAAAGAAAACAAAGATTTTTAAAAAGAATAGAAAGAGACTGGGCCTTTAAATCCAGGATAAATACATTCCTTTGTTCAGAACTACAAACAAATACAAAAAAACAGCTATAAATTGTCATCCTCACAAGTACCTTCAGGCTACAAGTGAGAACTGAAAGGCCGCCAAAGATGTGTGTGTTTTCTGACAAGTACTCAAGTACCCTAATGCTAACCTGAAACAGTATGACAGTTACTCTCACAGCATGAAGACGTTTATTTCATAAACCACCTTAAACACTAAATAATTAAATGACAGAAACTTGTTTTTTAAACAACGGCATTAAATAAAGTCACAGATACCAAGCAAGCAAATATATGAAGAAAAAATTAACAGTTGTCACGTTACAAGCTCATATCTCTTAACATGGCAGAAAAATGGAAATTGAGACAGTATTGGGTAAAAAAAATCATTGGATGCACAGCCAAGAAGAAGTGTAGACGTTCAGTCATAACGTATTTAAAGTCTGGGTGAGTTACATGCCTCTCCTAGATCTGTGTTCACACTCTCATCCTGGGATAAAAATCTCTGTAAAGAGGCAAAAAGATAAATAATAGTACCTAATGCTCACTGAATGGTGACTATGGATAGGAAAAATACTTAAAACATTTTACATATACGAACTCACTGAGCCCTCATAAGAAACTTAAGAGGTAAAAAATTCTCTCTACTTGCAAGATGAGAAAGCAAAGATAGAGCAACGTTGATTTACTTGCCTGAGGTTCTTCTGTCTTAAAAGTAGGCAATTTGAATACAGGCAGTCCATCTCCTGACCCAGATGGAATCATTCCAGAAATGTAGGATAGAGTTAATAATAAAAAAATTATTAAGGAAGACGGGGAAGGCAATGGCACCCCACCCCAGTACTTTTGCCTGGAAAATCCCATGGACGGAGGAGCCTGGTAGGCTCCAGTCCGTGGGGTCGCTAAGAGTCGGACACGACTGAGCGACTTCATTTTGACTTTTCACTTTCATGCATTGGAGAAGGAAATGGCAACCCACTCCAGTGTTCTTGCCTGGAGAATCCCAGGGACGGGGGAGCCTGGTGAGCTTCCGTCTATGGGGTCGCACAGAGTCGGACACGACTGAAGCGACTTAGCAGCAGCAGTAGCAGCAGCATTAAGGAAGAAAAATAAACATTATTCATTTCACTGATAGAATTAAATAAGGAAAATCACGTTATCAACTCAATTAATTCAAAAAGAGCATATGATAAAATTCAGTGTCTTTCATAAGAAATATAAACTGACAAACAAGAAAACAGAAAGAGGAATTTCCTTAACCTGAAAAAAACACATTTACAAAAAAGATCAAAACAAACATCCCATATAATGGTGAAATGTTGAATGTATTCTCTTTAAGATAAAGCAAAGATAAACTTTATTATCACCTCTATCACCAGTAAGATAAAACAAAATTGCATCTATACTTAACATCATACACAGAAATCAATTTTAGGTAGACTAAAAGCTAAAATTTGTTATTTTTGAAAATAGTATGGGAACATATCTTTATGACTTTAGACTGAGGATTTCTTAAAACTCTAAGACTTCAAACTATAAGGAAAAATATTGATAAATTTAACCTCATTAAATTTTCACACTTCCATTCATAAAGTTATTGTAAGCAATAAAGAACCAAAAAAATAGAAAAATATTTGCTGCATATATAACTGACCAAGGATTAGTATCTATATCCATAATATATAAAATATAAAACACTTCTACATATCAATATGAAAAAGAAAATTCAATAAAAACATGAACAAAGAGACCTCTTCTCTTTACACACATTGATAAAAGAGATCACACTTTATTATGTAACTACAATGTAATCTAGTCTCCCAGCCCCTTAAAAATCTCAATGAGATCTATTCAAACTCCCATTCTATAAAATGAGGAAATTCAAAATCTTCTATTATAATATCCAAATTTCTAGTAATGGAGTAGGTAAGGGTGTGTCTTAAATTCTCACAAACTCTTCTGATATGATTTTCTAACTCCAGTTGAATTGTTTCCATATTCTCTGTCTCATGGTGTTTTTTTTTTTAAGAAATGTAGTTGACATATAACATATTAGTTTCCAATGTACAACATCATGATTCGATATTTATATACGCTGTGAAATAATTACTATAATAAGTTTAGTTAACATTGATCACACACACAGTTAATTTTTTTTTCTTGTGATAAGAACTTTTAAGATCCACTAGCTTAGCATTCTGTCTTATGGCTCTTTTTATATATTGGTCTTGGTGTCATCTTAAATGTGAAATGAAGGTCTCTCTACTAATCCCTTTCTCAAAAGCAGCAACACAGGCAAAGGTGTTTATCATAGCAGAAATTTCACTGGAGGTCTGTGAATCCTGAGAAGCAGTTTTCCACTCGAAGTGATTCTATCCCACCACAGCTTCTAACCTTTCTAATTTTTTGACTTCCTATTTCACCACCACCGTCCTCACTCTCTGCATCTGACTCACAGAAGTCAAACAATTCCTTCTTTATTTTTACTCCTGTCAATACTCAAACCCTCAGGGTCTTACCTGCCTCAGTAAAAGTTGCATAAACATTCCAACAAGGAATTCTGAAGCTAGCTGTTAAGATAACATATTTTATCCCTGCTGTAGTTAAGAGAAAGAAGCACGACCATTGCCAGGACCTGTAGCAAGTAATGATCCTTATGAAGATATCCTATACTTTGAATTTTTTTCTCTTCCAGTTTCGTTGAGATATAATTGGCATGCAGCACTGTATAAGTTTAAGGAGTCCAGCATAATGATTTGACTTGCATACATCATGAAATCATTATCAGTAACTTTAGTGAACATCCATCATCACATATAGATAGAAAAGAAAAAGAAATGAAAATTCTCCTTGTGATGAGAATTCCTAGGATTTATTCTCTTAACTCTCATATGTAATACTCAGCACTGTGAATTACATTAATCATTTTTAACATTTTCTGTACTTGAAATATTTGAGAACACTCAAAATATGTTAGAAATCAATTTGCAAGGTGAGCTATGGTAGACTATATCTCCACATGCCTAAACCTTTGACCATACTCTGGCAAATTGTTATTTATCTAGACATTTTTTTTGTGTTTAATGTTCTATCTATTCCTTCTATTAAATTTGATAATGCAATGTACCTATTTATCATATTAGGACTTCCCTTGTGGCTCAGACGGTAAAGCGTCTGTCTACAATGCGGGAGACCCGGGTTCGAGCCCTGGGTTGGGAAGATCCCCTGGAGAAATACCTATTTATCATATTACTCTCGGTGACTTATTTTAAAGATCATTTTTCTTTTTAAGATAGTTTAACATTGATTTTTTATGTGAACTCTATAAAGCTTTTTTTTTCTTTTCCTATTGAAGAATACCTACATTTCAGGGTAGACTGATGACTGTGGTATTTTACAAGTAATTTTAAACTTGATTTTTAAAAATTAAACACACTACATAGACACGTATCTTTGATCCGTCTCCCTCATCCCCAACCCCAAGGGGTTTTCATCAGTGTGGTATCTAGCTTGGGTGCCACCATCTGCCCTCCTCCAGATAACGGCTGGTAAGGATCGGAAGTGGTGACCAAAGTGGTTCCTTAGTCATGACTGTGATTGACAAGTTTCCTAAACCACTTCCTCTTCAGGTAATAATGTCCCTTGGTCCTATGACTTCCTCATTCCACACACACTTAAAATTATTCTCAAAACCAAATGACATCCCATTGATAGAAAGAAGCACACACAACACACTTCAATCAAAATTTTAAAATATGAGCATTATAAATACTTGGAACAAAGTGCAAGGCACTTTTAGTGTTAAAGAAGAGCCGAATTTGACGCTAAACAATGATGTTGAAATGAATGCTCTTGTTGCTTCAGGATCTCACCCCTCTTTAAATATTTTCACTGCCTTGCCTGAGGCTTCTGGACTTAACACTTGGGAATTGACAGCTAGCAAAACTCACACATATAACTATTTTTTGCCATGGTTCTCTAGGACTCTTCATGGCAGTTTTTCGATGTAATGATGTTTACAAATTGTGACATGGAACCTTGGTTGGTGGCTCAAAGGAAAATGGTTTTCTTATTATGAGATTTTAAAGCCATGCGCAGCCTTGAATCCCATCCATATAGGAAGGGGGAGATTACCACACTCTAACAAGGGCTGTAAGAGTTACTTCTGAAGAGTTACTTCTGACAAAAAAATAAGGAGACCTGCCTGTCACCTTATTTCACAACTACCAGAGTAGTCATAGCCGCAAACTATTCAAGATTTAGGCTGGAAGAACAGAAAGTCTTGCCTAAAGTAGGTAATTAAAATTTCAGCCCAAAGCAACCCATTTTGAAATTTTCAAGTGTTCTAAATTCCAGTAAAGCAGGATTTATGTGAGTTATGCCCCTGGTATAATGCAGGATTTCCTTTCTGGACAGAAAAATGGATGAAAATAGAAGTATTTTAGTTTTATTTCTCTTTTTTCCTCAGGTGTCTTATCCAGGAATATAGAAACAGGAAGTAGGCAAACACCAAATGCAAAGAGTTAAGACAAAAAATCACCTCTTCCAGGTCCTGAAAATGGCCCCTGAACGTGGATGAAGTCACTGTGCAAAAATACAATCTTCACAGTTCTTGAAAAGTATAGGGTTTGGGGGTTTGTTTGGTTTTTTTTTTTTTTTTTTTTTACAATCTCTACAATTTTTCTAAAATTAAAAAATAATCATCAATCCAAAAATGAATCCCATGGCTTGCAAATAAATATTTTCTGTTTTAAAATGTATACTTGCTCTGAAAAGGCTACATACTGTATGATTCTGAGTATATGGTGTTTGGGGAAAGGCAAAACTCTGGAGACGATAAAATGACCAGTGGTCCTAAGGGACTTTGGAAAAGGGAAGCATGACTAGGTGGTGCACAGAGGAATTATAGAGCAGTATCATATGATATTTTAATGGTAAATTAATGTCATTCTACATTTGTCAAATCCATACAATGAACAACACCAACAGTGAACCCTAATGTAAACTGTAAACTTAGAGTCATGACAGTGGGTCCATGTAGGTTTATCAGCTGCAATAAACCAATACCACTCAGGTGCAGGATATTGACAGTGGGGAAAACTGTGCATTTGTGGGGACCAGTGTCTATAGAAACTCTTTGTACTTTCAACTGCAATTTGCTGTGAACTGGAAACTGTTCTAAAAAGTAAAGTCTGTTAAAAAAAAAAAAAAAGTATAGTTGGGACAAAGCAAGAAATGGCAGTTACTGCTTTGCAAAACTTCTCATTAAAGAATCATAAGTAATTGCAATAAATATCTTAAGAGGAACTATATATGACACCAGGCATAAAGGTTAGCCTCAAACGGAAATTCTCATACAAAAACCCGTAGCCATCTGATTGCATGCAAAACAGAAGCATTATAAAGGGTTACACATGATTATCTACACATGTTCAGTTATAAGAGGTTACAAAAGAAGTGGGCTTGATCAATGTGTCCAGCCTGTGAACAGAAGCAAACTTTAGCAATAAGACCTTCTCCACTGAAAACAGAACTTTTGAGTTCAAGTTAGAATCTATTCATTTTTTCAATGGTGTTGAATCAGTTCCTCTCTTTAATCTTGCTCTGAGAAGCCAGAACTTTAAAAACCTTAAAAAGCCTGGTATTTCAAATGTCCAAGCATCTCAGAATGTGTGTGCTATCATACTCACCTGTACTTGGAAAGGAATGGCAAACTTGATTAATGCCTTCCCATGGAATAAACTCATAATTTTTGTTCCTTTTTTAAAACTTTCATATCCATTTTTAAACTTATTTTAACAAGACTCCTTGGGACTTCCCTGGTGGTCCAGTGGTTAAGACTCCACTCCTCCAATGCAAGGAGGTTTGATCCATGGTCAGGGAATTTAGACCCCTCATGCACTGTGGTGTGCCCAAATGATTTTTATAAAATAAAAAGAAGTGGAAACTAGACTCCTTCAATGTAGTCTTCACCACAAGATCACTCAGGCCCTCTAATGCCAAAGGAATATACTGGAGAATAAAAATTCGTGGTAAAACTAATCTTGTCGCCATGTATATAGAAACACGGAAACTCTTTGTTATGTGATCAGTTTAAAACTCTGTATATTCTTTAGAGGATGTTTCTTCAAAGAAGTTGCCTGGTCCACAGGAATTGTTTGCTTCTAAATCCATGCTCTCATCCGTAGTGTTCCAACCCACAATCTCTCTAAACAAATTCCTCTCATAATGTTGTTTAAAACTCAAAAACTAGACATTTTATATTGTACACCTCTACCTCCACCTTCTCTTGTGCATATAAAAGTCTTTTAATACAGTTAGGGATAAAAATAACTTAAGGATACTTCTGATTTCCAATGAGATCACGATGGAGAAAGAATGAGGTCAGTACCTCCCAAGTTTCTCTAGGATGCAGGTAGGGATGGTGACTGTGTATCTATGACTATGTTGAGATGTTTCATTTACATCAAGTTTTGGAAAACTTGTGTACCTAAAAGGTCAAGATTGGGGAAACACCATAATGTGAATGAAGGACGTGATTGGGTATAGAGCGAACCTACAAAATATATGAGGTTAAATCTAAAAACTATTTACAAATGACAAACAGAAAGCAATGCAAGGCTCAAGTTTGATTAAAACACCTTGCAAGATTTCTAGCTATTACACATAGGCAGAAGAATGCTGAGTATGAAACATTACTCAATGGAAAAAAAAAAAAAAAAACTGTATTCTTAATAGAAAGAGCACTTTAGAAATTACATAATTTTCACAAAAGCTTCATAAATATCTCACAATGTGATTTATGAAACTACAAAAGAATCCAATATTCTCCAGTTCAGTAGAAAGCAAACAGCCTCAGGGGTTATCTTGCAATATATGTATATATGTATAATTTGTTTTCTCCATTTCTGATTGGCTAAACTTTAACCAAAATCATGCAATTCTACAAAATATGTGCATAAAATAAAAGCATCTCGGTATTGAATATATTTTGATATATTCAAACCTTTTCAGAAAAATAAATAATGAAAACAGATTATGTTTGTCTGAGGACACAAACACTGACAAGAATGGGAGGCTAGATTGATGATCAAGAGTCTCCTTCTGTCTCCCAACATTATGATGGATGGTAGAGCTAAACCACAAATCAAAGAGATACAATGCAATTTTCAGCATTTTAAAAATCCCATTCTTTAAATTCTGAAAATGACAGAACATTTATTCTCTCATGAAATTATGTTCACAATGAACACTTCCTAAGAAAAATATAGAGAGAAATGTTACTAGACACAGGTTGGTTTTACCACTTCCCAGTTTTATGGCACGGAGTTTATGTACCACCCAAATCCCTACCGCCCCAAGCTCTGCTTTTTATCAAAGCCAAGTGAGACACACAGAATGCCTTCCTTCACAATGTTTTACCATATGATAGAGAATAAAACCGGAGGGTTCAACCTGCTTCAAATCCTAGGAGTTAGACCTCTCAACAGAGGTTGCCACAAAGGATGCAAGGGCCTGAGGGAAAGACAACTTCTCTCCTGCCCCGATTCCCACAGCACCAGCTCTGTTTTTGTTTTATTTACTGGGCTTCCACACGAATGCTTGTGTAAAGAAGGGATTCGGCTGCTTCATAGATTTAAAAGGCACTGTCTGGGACTTCCCTGGTGGTCTAGGGGTGAAGAATTCCCCCTCCAATGTAAAGGACCTGGGTTCGACCCCTGGTTGGGGAAGTAAGATCCCACATGCCGCAGGGCAACTAAGTCTGAGGGTCACAACTACTGGGGCCACGCTCCACAACTAGAGCAGCTGGCATGCTGCGACAAAGACCCAGAGCACGGCCAAAATAGAAATGATAGAGAAATAAATGACACTATGCTAGAGACTTTGGTGTCTGCATTTAAACTCCTTTGGTTGCATACCTCATGCCTATATATATTAATATATCAAGGGAAAGGGTAGCTGATAGATGGTCAGCAGAAGGCAAGAGACCAAATGAAAGAGTCTGATAGATCTTTAGTAAGCTAAGTAACCCCACTTAATCATTCCATAAAGAAAGCCCCCAAATAGCAGGTGGAGAAGGGGGAAGCCCTGGGCATAATTCCCCATTCTTACTTTTGTATGTTTATTCTTCTGTTACTCACATGCCTTTTGATGCCCAGTATCTGGCATTTTCTCTTTCCGTGTCAACATTTGTATCCTTATCTCAATAGCTTACTTCATTTCAGTTTAAGTTGGTAAGTTGCTGTTTGCATTGGGAAAACCTTTTTTTAAAAATATATTGTCCCATTAATTAAAATCATAAGATCATGATTTTGAGATCTAAAAGAGATAAATATCTCTAAATCAAATGTCTAAGAAAGATGGACTCTGGTAAACTTTGCAAAGACTCTCAAAGTATATCTGCTTATTTTCCAACATTTATTGTGCCTTGACTGAGATCCACCAGTGCGGTGCTGGGCTCAGCCACTCAGTCGTGTCCTGACTCTTTGTGACCCAATGGACTGTGGCCTGCCAGGCTCCTCTGTCCATGGAATTCTCCAGGCAGGAATACTGGAGTGGGTTACCATTTCCTTCTCCAGAAGATCTTTCTGACCCAGGGATCAAATTCGTGTCTCCTACATCAGCAGGCTCATTCTTTATCACTGGGCCACCTGAGAAGACAGCCACATAGGTCTTTTAAGTAACATTCCAAGGAGACTCAAAATCTCAAGGTAGAGGCCTCACTGGTTGCAGACATGGCTTTCAGTCTTAAAAAGCCAGAATCGCGATTTTATCCATTTACTCAGAAGCAGAGGGCTCTGTAAATGAAGAGCAAAAAATCACGGGATTTGGAGTCAGAGATGTAGGTTTGCACCTTGGCTGCACCTCTTATTAGCTATTTGTGTTCTTAAGCAAAGTGACCTAATCCCCTTTAAAAAAAAAGATTAAGAAAATAATACCTGCCTCACAGGATTGTTGTGAAGATCAGATGAGATGGTGCATTTAAAAGGATTTTACGTACTGTCCTGGGCTAAACACAGGTTGGTTAGATAGGCTTCTAGAGGGAGAGAGACTCTCTAAAGAAAGGGGATTTCTACGTGCCAGTAGGCACCCAGCAGGGATTCCCTCCAGGCGGCCTTTGAAGGCTGATAAGCATCTCCAACAGCTGCAGAAGAGAATACTGGGACCCAGTGAGAGGGCAAAGGGCATGCCCTTTATCCTCCTGCTTTCAGCTCAAAGGCCATCTGCTAAAGATCCCCTACAGGGAAATATAACTCCAAGGAAGGAGGTTCAGGGACTATTTCAAGGGATCCTAACTTCCTTGAGGGCGTTAGCATTGAATTCAAACTTATTTTACTTATTTTATATTACTTTTAATTAATTTAATTTTATCTTCTATCTGCTAGAATTTAAAATGGTTTATATTTGATGTGTACATGAATATCTGTAATATATACTGTTTGGCTAAGATATATTTTACCATCTATACATTTGTTCTAAACATGCATATGTGTATATATACATATACTATAGAACTGTATGTATGCATACTACAACATAGAGTGGGAGACATAAACAATGTTATGAATGTTTATCTACTGAAAGATGAAATTATGAATGCCTTAATTTTCTTTTTTGCTTATTTCTGTTTTTCAGGTGTTTCCTTTGAAAATAAGTTTCCTTAGAATAAAAAAGTCACAAAGAAATTTCTGATTAAAATGTACAGCTCATATTAGTTCAGTCTGTTTTATCTTTTATATATAAAAATTTTATGAATTTTAATTGTTTTTGCTTCTATTTCAATCTACCTTTACTTCATTTTCACTTTCTTTTACTTATTTCACCTATTTCTCTTACTGCTTTTGATCTGTATTTCCTTTTGAGTCCTCTTATCTTGTCATTTTGTTTCCTGTCATCACCATTTGTCATACTTTTCATCATCATCACTTGTATTTTGCATTTCCTATCTTTTACTGAATATGGCAAGACCAAAGCAGATGATTGCTTCCTCAAGAATTGCTTGCCTTCACCAAAGAGATTGAATGTTTTCCCTTCCGATTAACCCTGTAGTCACCTTCTTTGACCCCTGGTGTCTCAAAGCAGAACTGTTTAATTTTTCAAGTATTAAGTTGGGAAACTGGTGAGGTTAAAACACACACTCAGCAGGCAAACATTAAATCCATCTCTAGTATCAGTAAAGATGATATCAAAGCATAAGGATGCTTCAACTAATGTCCTGTATCTCTGGGTCGAGTCTCTCCAGCACCCAGAGCCATGAATCTGCCTGTTTATTTCCACTTTCACTCCTACAAACAGCACAAAATCACCACGCCAAAATGGAACCCATCATTCCCTCACCCCTCCAGAAAAAAAATTGTTCTGCCTTGCTCCCCTTTCTCCTAAAGAAAGAGAACTCTCTGCATGCCCCTCGCCACCGAGTAGGGACCAGTGACACTGTCATCTAAACAAAGACCCAGGTCAGAAACTTGGATATCGTCCTATGCTTCCATCCCCCTAGTTCTCACACCCAAATTTTCTTTTTAATGCTTGTCCCATTCCGTGATTTTCAAGTAGAAAGATGAGGACATCCATGGGATCTATAGTCCATGGGATCACAAGGAGTTGAACACGACAGCAACTGAGCATGCGTGGATAGTAACATTACACAGGGTAATAGATGAAAGTGCAGAATAAACATACTGAATCTTCCTGGAGTACCCTTTTCTTTCTGTCATCTTCATCATAATCAGTAATGTAACACATCACATTTTATGAAAAGAAATGCATGAAGTATATGGAATACAAAATAAGCATGTATTTTAAAGACTCTAACAGTTCAAAGAAATGCGGGACTATGGTGGGATCTCAGAGCTCAGTCACTACAGCCTCAAAGGTCACGCCCTTACTCCCCTGGGTTACTGGTATGCTCTGGCAGAAGTAGTTCTTATATCCTTAAGACTGCTCACGACTGGACCAGGATGTTTCCTCCTCTCCTTTCATGCTGCCACAGTCCCTCTTTTCTCACCGGGGCTACTGTGATAGCCTCCTGATTGCTCCAGCTCTCACTTCACTCAGCTCCAGATTACTCCTCACATTGCCCTCAGGCAGGTGCAAATGTTGAATTGATTTTGTCCTTTCTCTCTGTGAAATCATTCAATGGCACGTACTTCATGCAGAATAAAATGAAAGCTCCTTAGTATGACATCTGATGCTCCTCAGATCTGGCCCCTGCCTCCTCTGTGTTCTCAGCTTTCTCCTCTTTCCTTCATCCCAGGAATTACTGGCAGGTCACTAACTCCATGCTTTCTCAGAGACAGGAGAGTCTGCACCCCAGGTGTCTCCCCTGTTTCTTCCATTCACCTGATGAGTCTAACATCCTGTAATCGTTGGCACATGCATGTTCAGTCGTTCAGTTGTGTCTGACTCTGTGACCCCACCAACTGGGGCCCACCAGGCTTCTCCGTCGGTGGGATTCTCCAGGCAAGAATACTAGACTGGGTTGTCTTTCCCTCCACCAGGGTATCTTTTCAACCCAGGGTTTGAACCCACGGCTCCTGCATCTCCTACACTGGCGGGCAGATTCTTTACCACTGAGCCATCTGGGAAGCCCAACATCCTATAATACTTAGTTCAAACATCAATTGTCAAAGTTCATTCTGGATTCTCCAGAATTGTTCAGGTTCCTCTCTCTTTGGTGCCTGCAGAGCACTCATTGTTGGTAACACCCACCACAACCCTGTTGCCTTACACAGAGCTTCATTAAGTCAGGATTGTGTGTTGTTCATCTCTGTTCTCTAAAGTCTATTCTGTTCTGTAGCTTTTCTGAGATGATTATTAAGGATATCCTATTTTGCACCAGGAAGTCTCAAAAGTAGTCTGTAGCCTAACTGCATCAGAATGACCTGGAATATTTTTTAAATTTAAAGATTTTTTGGTCTCTGCAATTTTGATTCAATTGTTATAGGGAATACACTGGGGCTTCCCAGGTGGCACTAGTTGGTAAAGAACCTGCCTGCCAATGCAAGAGATGCAGGTTAGATCCCTTGGTGGAGAAGATCCCCTGAAGGAAAATGGCAACCCTTTCCAGTATTCTTGTCTGGAGAATCCTATGGACAGAGAAACCTGATGGGCTACAGTCTATGGGATAGCACAAAGTCGGACAGGACTGAAGTAACTTAGCATGCCTGCATGCAGGGACTACATTAAACATTTTAAATAGCAATTTTAAAATTCCACAGATCATACTGACACAGCTTATCCAGGACTGGCATTGGGACCTTCTGCATTCAACTACTGTGATCAGCTTGCTAGGGTTTGAACATTAATATAACAACAATGTAATTTGTATTATTAATATATTTACAAATGCCCACTTAAATGGGTTAATTTAATAGCATTCTTTTTATGTCAGTGTGTTATTTCTTCAGTTGGCTATCTTCCATTATATATTGACTATTAGTAACAATTTCATTATAAGCACCCACTTCTGATTTTGTTTTCAAATTCTTGAGAACTTACCATAGATTCCAAATCCTTAACCAATGTGACAGTTGTACGCCATCCACTTACAAAAATAATGTAGAAATCCATTTTCAAAATAGCTGCAGAGATGTTAGAAGAGGAATATGAGTCTATTTCTTTCAGTTAAGAGTCTTAACAACCGCTGACTGCCTTTCTGCCAAGCTCCTAGCACGGGTGTCTTTATAGGAGGAGAGGGAGATGGTTCATTGCAAGTGATAAACTCACAATAAACAAGCAAACAAACTAAAAGTCACAGGGTTCTTCTAACATCCAAAGTTAATATCCATCAATCCCACTGGCTTTGAAAACAGATAAATATATGGGGTTGGATAATCAGCAAAGTGACTTTTTAAAAACAAACCTGCCATATTCCAAAAATCTAAATGAGTGTTGTCTTTTTACAATCCTTGTTTTCATTGAAGGCTTTTGACATTTTCCCATTGCTGCCACTATACCCTAAGGTCATACTAAAAACTAAAAGAAAATAACTTGAAAAGTGCAGAGATGACAAACTGTGTCTGTGTTGATAACAGATTTGAATTTTGAAAACAGCCAGGAGATATGTGGCTCCAACTCTGATTAAAAGTTGAAAAAAGGCAAGAAAATATGCTACATAGTGAAGGTCAATTCTGGTCTAGTCTTAATTCATTTCTGAAGACAACTGCAAAAGCATACATATTAAAAGTTTCAGAAAATGATACTATCAATTGAATAAGAATAAAGCTTCCTATTATGTATTCTAATTTTGAAAATATTTATTTGGGGAACTTCCCTGGTGGTCCAGTGGTTAAAACTGCACTTCCATTGCGGAAGGCACAGGCTGGATCCCTGGTCAGGGAAATAAGACGCCACGTGGCATGGCAGAAAGAAAAAAGGAAAGCATTTGTTTGGATTTTTAGAAGATATTAAGAAGAGGTGGCAAGAATACACAGAAGAACTGTACAAAAAAGAGCTTCACGACCCAGATAATCATGATGGTGTGATCACTGACCTAGAGCCAGACATCCTGGAATGTGAAGTCAAGTGGGCCTTAGAAAGCATCACTACGAACAAAGCTAGTGGAGATGATGGAATTCCAGTGGAGCTATTCCAAATCCTGAAAGATGATGCTGTGAAAGTGCTGCACTCAATATGCCAGCAAATTTGGAAAACTCAGCAGTGGCCACAGGATTGGAAAAGGTCAGTTTTCATCCCAATCCCAAAGAAAGGCAATGCTAAGGAATGCTCAAAATACTGCACAATTGCACTCATCTCACATGCTAGTAAAGTAATGCTCAAAATTCTCCAAGCCAGGCTTCGGCAATATGTGAACCGTGAACTTCCTGATGTTCAAGCTGGTTTTAGAAAAGGCAGAGGAACCAGAGATCAAATTGCCAACATCCGATGGATCATGGAAAAAGCAAGAGAGTTCCAGTAAAATATCTATTTCTGCTTTATTGACTATGCCAAAGCCTTTGACTGTGTAGATAACAATCAACTGTGGACAATTCTGAAAGAGATGGGAATACCAGACCACCTGATCTGCCTCTTGAGAAATCTGTATGCAGGGCAGGAAGCAACAGTTAGAACTGGTCATGGAACAACAGACTGGTTCCAAATAGGAAAGGGAGTACGTCAAGGCTGTATATTGTCACCATGTTTATTTAACTTATATGCAGAGTACATCATGAGAAATGCTGGACTGGAAGAAACACAAGTTGGAATCAAGATTGCCGGGAGAAATATCAATAACCTCAGATATGCAGATGACACCACCCTTATGGCAGAAAGTGAAGAGGGGCTAAAAGCCTCTTGATGAAAGTGAAAGTGGAGAGTGAAAAGGTTGGCTTAAAGCTCAACATTCAGAAAACGAAGATCATGGCATCTGGTCCCATCACTACATGGGAAATAGATGGAGAAACAGTGGAAACAGTGTCAGACTTTATTTTTCTGGGCTCCAAAATCACTGCAGATGGTGACTGCAGCCATGAAATTAAAAGACGCTTACTCCTTGGAAGGAAAGTTATGACCAACCTAGATAGCATCTTCAAAAGCAGAGACATTACTTTGCCAACAAAGGTTCGCCTAGTCAAGGCTATGGTCTTTCCTGTGGTCATGTATGGATGTGAGAGCTGGACTGTGAAGAAGGCTGAGCACCGAAGAATTGATGCTTTTGAACTGTGGTGTTGGAGAAGACTCTTGAGAGTCCCTTGGACTGCAAGGAGATCCAACCAGTCCATTCTGAAGGAGATCAGCCCTGGGATTTCTTTGGATGTAATGATGCTAAAGCTGAAACTCCAGTATTTTGGCCACCTCATGCGACGAGTTGCCTCACTGGAGAAGACTCTGATGCTGGGAGGGATTGGGGGCAGGAGGAGAAGGGGACGACAGAGGATGAGATGGCTGGATGGCATCACTGACTCGATGGATGTGAGTCTGAGTGACCTCCGGGAGCTGGTGATGGACAGGGAGGCCTGGCGTGCTGTGGTTCATGGGGTCGCGAAGAGTCGGACACGACTGAGCGACTGATCTGATCTGATCTGATCTGATACTAGAAAATGAGTCAAAGTCAACCACATCACTTTATAAATTTAGGGATAGAAATTATTAGTTTAATCTTGGGCTTTTTAACCACTTTATGCATTTACATAATTTCAAAATTAAACAAATCTTTTTTAAAAAGGAAGCTTTTCCAATTTGCATTAGGATAGCCAAATCAACAGATGGCTAGTGTGTCTGTTCTTATCTCAGTCCTGTTCTCTGCATAGACTTTCTGTAGTTTTCAAAGCAGGTTTTCACTTGATGGTAAGAATTTAGAAGGAATAGACAAAGTGTTCGCCAAAAGAAGTACCTTCATAGAAAGCAGAAAGTTCTTGGCATAATAAAAATAAGCTCCATAAGAGACTTGGGCAGAATAGCCCTGTGACTGCTGTGTATCCTTGTCGGGGGCACAAAGAGTGCAAGATATGCGACTAGTGGAGAACTGGGGGTGGGAAGGAACCAAGACCCTCTCCAATCCTTGGAGCTGATCCAACCCTAGGCAAAACTGAGAAGCAGACCAAGTTTGTATTGAAAGCTTTCTCTTCTCCCTTTAATGATCACACTCCTTCTTCTGATGATCTTTATTAAGATGCTAGCTAAGAATTACTTAAGGAATACAAACAATTCAATGCCAACAAATAAGGCAGTAAGAGATATAAGACAAAAAACGTTCCTCTTATTGTGAGAATAATTTCCCTATTTTCCTTCAGGGACCATGGCAGCCTTGAGACTGTTATTCTCTTATGCTAAGCATTACCTGCTGCTGCTGCTTCTGCTGCTGCTGCTAAGTCACTTCAATTGTGTCTGACTCTGTGCAACCCCATAGATGGCAGCCCACCAGGCTCCCCCGTCCTTGGGATTCTCCAGGCAAGAACACTGGAGTGGGCTGCCATTTCCTTCTCCAATGAATGAAAGTTAAAAGTGAAAGTGAAGTCGCTCAGTCATATCCGACTCTTAGCGACCCCATGGACTGCAGCCTACCAGGCTCCTCCATCCATGGGATTTTCCAGGCAAGAGTACTAGAGTGGGGTGCCAATGCCATTGCATTACCTGAAGGTATATTTAAACTTCATATTGGGTTATTAAAGAGAAAATGATGCTCAAGATCCAAAGAGAGAAAACTCAATGTCAAACCTGTGGTCCTTTCCTAACTTGAGGAGATGCTGTGTACATTGAGACCTCAAACATCACTATCCCAATCGGCACCAGGCTGGTAGCCAGAAATTCTGCTCCTGGTACTGCTTGATCACCCTTTTCCAGACACTCATGCTGCCTTTGATGTATCGCAATGTGAGAGATTTCTCAAATATGGCAGATATCTAAATTAGAAAAAAAAAAAAAAACTCTTTAGCCTTGATCTTGGATGACTGAGCCAATTTTCCTGTTTTTGTTTTTGTTTCCCCTGCCCGCCTCTTCATTAGTAGCAGTCATAAAGACTGACTCTTTTTGCAGAGTTTTGGGTCTTGGCACTACGATTAATATGATAGGAGAATCCCAAAGAAGGAAAGGAAGTCATTCTTGCAATGACTGAGTCATTTTATTTGAAAATTTTAAGGGATGACACCTCATTTGGAGATTATCGCATTGCATTCAAGCTGTATCTTCATTGGATGTACACTGCATGTATAAGGTATGAATCATGGAGACATGAAAGTGGGAGGAACCAAGACCCAGTTTGGCTTTTATTCTGCTGACAGAACTCCTGATCCCTGCCCTTTTCTAATCAATTCCCACTTTGAGTTTGATTTAGTATTGTTGTTGTTCAGTTGCCAAGTCTTGTCTGACTCTGTGTTCTCATGGGCTGAAGCACATTAGATTTCCCTGTCCTTCACCATCTCCCAGAGCTTGCTCAAACTCATGTCCATTGAGTTGATGATGCCATCCAACCATCCCATCCTCTGTTGTCCTCTCTTTCTCCTGCCTTCAATCTTTCCCAACATCAAGGTCTTTTCCAATGAGTCAGCTCTTCACATCAGATGGCCAAAGTGTTGGAGCTTCAGCTTCAGTATCAGTCCTTCTAATGAATATTCAAGGTTGGTTTCCTTTAGAATTGACTGATTTTATCTTCCTGCAGTCCAAGGGACTCTCAAGAGTCTTCTCCAGCACCACAATTCGAAGGCATCAGTTCTTTGGCACTGACGAACTGATGCAGTATTTGTTACACTTTTCTCTATAAAGTGTTTTCCCCACCAACCTCCAAAATAAGAGGACTAATAAAGTACACAATCCAAAACTGAAGCTTTGAGCTGAGGGACCACACTATGAATGCTACCCACATTTTATCTTCATCTCTCTACCCCAGGTTAGTGTAATTTAGGAAGTTACAACCATGTTTTCTACCTATTCATATTTTGATAAAGCAAATGCATACTGTAGACTTTGAAAATAAAGCTATATACTTAGTTAAATCCATTCTTCCAACATGATCTTTTCTCCCATCTTTGGATGGAAAAGACTAAAAGTAGTATTTCTACTAAAACAAAGCATGCAAATTGATTCATCAGAGCTAAATGGAAATAAAACTAATTTATGTCACTTTCAACACAATAAGTAAGGTAATAACATGAGAGAGTTTCATTAGTTTCTGATTCAAAGGTATATTTTACTATGACATAACCATAAATATTCATGGAATAATGGTAACAATAATAACAATAAGTGTCTGTCCTTTCCATGTGGACATGAGTCTCCTAACTACATATGCTGGAAGCTCTAGGAAAAAAAATTATAAAGTCAAAGTAAGCACACGGAGGACACCATCTTGATCCCCCTTTAGGCAATCATTCCTGGTTCCCCGAGCACAGTTTCCCATTTCCAGCTCCCTTAGCTTCTTAGGGTACATCATTCTCACAGACAGTAAACTCCAGGTGCCACAGCTCCCTGCCTCCTTTCCCTTTGTCCTGACTTCACTGGTGATTCCACAGACCACTGACTGCAGAATACACCTCACCTCCAGTTCTAAGTCATCACATCTTCAGATTTAGCCACACTCTTCCAGCAGGAGCTGGACAGCACATGTGGAAGTTGTCTGGCATCTACTGAAGGTGGGCTTTAGTTTTAAGTCACCCTCTCTATTAACTATTCACCACGAAATGTTGCCTTTGCTCTGACCCTAGGCCCCTTCATTTTTACTTTGAATAACTTGTTTAATCACCCAGATCGAGACCCAGTGTCTCATTACTCTCATTGACTTTCAGTATTATTTCCCCAGTCAATTGACTCATATAATGGTGATCCCTTTTTGATAATGGGGGATCTGATCTCAACCTTTCTTCACTTTCAAAACTGTAAACCAGTTTGCAAAACTGAACTTCTTTCTTGGTTCTTATTATGAGAACTGTGTTCCAGTTACTTGCCTAAGTTATCTCAGGATGAGCAGAGAGCCTTGCTTTCTTTCTATAATCGACAAAAATTTAATGTGCAGTTAAGAAATAACTCCTATGGGTTCAGATTATTCAATCAATTTAGCTAAATTAGAAAGTCACTTCATTAGCCCACTCAAAATCCATACATTCTAAGTAAAACCTATCACAGAACCTCAAATTCACGCCTCTGATTCCTCAGAGCATACTGGCATGATCTTCACTTCCATTAGCAGTTCTGGCTGGTGGTTCTGGCTTCAGTCCTTGAAATTTATGTTTTCACAAACAACTTCTCCATCCACATCACAGTTTAGACCCAGTTCCAGGCTAGGCTTGTCAAGAACTGTGAAGACTCTGAAATTTTTACCCTTCTTGCAAGTTAAGATCTTGCCAGTTTCTTGAATGCTGGCAAAAAACCCAAAACACTCCTGGATCAGAGACAAAGCTGTTTATTACTCACAGAAAGAGCAGTAGTCAGGGTTTCAATTTTCTTATGCTAGCTCCTAAACCTCAACTCTCATAAGATAATGAAAAGAGGACCAGGTAAGAGCTGTACACCAAGAGGATTGCCTTGCAAACGGAAACAACACTGAGGTTCCAAATCTTTTAAAACAGGCAAGAAGAACTGCCCATTGCTCCAGAGAGAGACAATATCTTCACCTTTCAGGGCTTCTTGCTATAAGAACATCCTTTAAGAGATAGTCCTGATCAAAAGCAGTTAGTCCTTCCAGTCACAAGATGTGTAGAAAGATAAAAAATTTTACGGTAAATTGTCTCCCAACATTGATTTCTCATTTCTGTACTGTCTTGTCTTCTGGGGAATTTTCTCAAGCCCACCATCTTGTCAGCCACAGTAATTAATCTAATCCACAGAGACTGGGACCAAATCAATTACTGGTGTCTCCAAATGGGATCTACAGCTATCAAGGAACACAAGGTGACAGTGCTTCCAACATGACCTCTCTGGTGACTGGTGAGCCTCAGTGTTCACCGTTCAATTCAAATAATTCAATCTATTATTTTTGGAGACACTGTCTATCTTAGTCTGCTCAGACTGCTTTAATAAAATATCACATACTGGGCAACTTAAACAAAGTAAATATATTTCTCATAGTTCTAGAATCAGGATCACCCGAGATCAGGATCCTCTTGAGAGTTTGTAGACAGCAGTCTCTTTGCTGTATTCTCACATGATGTACAGATGTCTCTCCTATTTCTTCTTCAGCTCAGTTCAGTTCAGTCGCTCAGTCATGTCCGACTCTTTGTGACCTCATGAATCACAGTACGCCAGGCCTCCCTGTTCATCACCAGCTCCCAGAGTTCACTCAGACTCATGTCCATCGAGTCAGTGATGCCATCCAGCCATCTAATCCTCTGTCATCCCCTTTGCCTCTTGCCCCCAATCCCTCCCAGCATCAGAGTCTTTTCCAATGAGTCAACTCTTCACATGAGGTGGCCAAAGTACTGGAGTTTCAGCTTTAGCATCAGTCCTTCCAATGAACACCCAGGGCTGATCTCTATCAGAATGGACTGGTTGGATCTCCTTGCAGTCCAAGGGACTCTCAAGAGTCTTCTCCAACACCACAGTTCAAAAGCATCAATTCTTCGGCACTCAGCCTTCTTCACAGTCCAGCTATCACATGACCATACATGACCACAGGGAAGACCATAGCCTTGACTAGGTGGACTTTTATTGGCAAAGTAATGTCTCTGCTTTTCAATATGTTATCCAGGTTGCTCATAACTTTTCTTCCAAAAAGTAAGAGTCTTTTAATTTCATGGCTGCAGTCATCATTTGCAGTGATTTTGGAGCCCAGAAAAATAAAGTCTAACACTGTTTCCACTGTTTCTCCATCTATTTCCCATGTAGTGATGGGACCAGATGCCATGATCTTCGTTTTCTGAATGTTGAGCTTTAAGCCAAGCTTTTCACTCTCCACTTTCACTTTCATCAAGAGGCTTTTTAGCCCCTCTTCACTTTCTGCCATAATGGTGGTGTCATCTGCATATCTGAGGTTATTGATATTTCTCCCAGCAATCTTGATTCCAACTTGTGTTTCTTCCAGTCCAGCATTTCTCATGATGTACTCTGCATATAAGTTAAATAAACATGGTGACAATATACAGCCTTGACGTACTCCGTTTCCTATTAGGAACCAGTCTGTTGTTCCATGACCAGTTCTAACTGTTGCTTCCTGCCCTGCATACAGATTTCTCAAGAGGCAGATCAGGTGGTCTGGTATTCCCATCTCTTTCAGAATTGTCCACAGTTTCTTGTGATTCACACAGTCAAAGGCTTTGGCATAGTCAATAAAGCAGAAATAGATGTTTTTCTGGAACTCTCTTGCTTTTTCCATGATCCAGCAGATGTTGGCAATTTGATCTCTGGTTCCTCTGCCTTTTCTAAAACCAGCTTGAACATCAGGAAGTTCACGTTCATGTATTGCTGAAGCCTGGCTTGGTGAATTTTGAGCATTACTTTACTAGCGTGTGAGATGAGTGCAATTGTGCGGTAGTTTGAGCATTCTTTGGCATTGCCTTTCTTTGGGATTGGAATGAAAACTGACCTTTTCCAGTCCTGTGGCCACTGCTGAGTTTTCCAAATTTGCTGGCATATTGAATGTGGCACTTTTACAGCATCATCTTTCAGGATTTGAAATAGCTCAACTGGAATTCCATCACCTCCACTAGCTCTATTCAGAGTGATGCTTTCTAAGGCCCACTTGACTTCACATTCCAGGATGTCTGGCTCTAGGTCAGTGATCACACCATCATGATTATGTGGGTCCTGAAGAATTTTTTGTACAGTTCTTCTGTGTATTCCTGCCACCTCTTCTTAATGTCTTCTGCTTCTGTTAGGTCCATACCATTTCTGTCCTTTATCGAGCCCATCTTTGCATGAAATGCTCCCATGGTATCTCTAATTTTCTTGAAGAGATCTCTAGTCTTTCCCATTCTGTTGTTTTCTTCTATTTCTTTGCATTGATCACTGAGGAAGGCTTTCTTATCTCTTCTTGCTATTCTTTGGAACTCTGCATTCAAATACTTATATCTTTCCTTTTCTCCTTTGCTTTTCACTTCTCTTCTTTTCACAGCTATTTGTAAGGCCTCCCCAGACAGCCATTTTGCTTTTCTGCATTTTTTTTCTATGGGGATGGTCTTGATCCCTGTCTCCTGTACAATGTCACGAACCTCATTCCATAGTTCATCAGGCACTCTATCAGATCTAGGCCCTTAAATCTATTTCTCACTTCCACTGTATAATCATAAGGGATTTGATTTAGGTCATACCTGAATGGTCTAGTGGTTTTCCCTACTTTCTTCAATTTAAGTCTGAATTTGGCAATAAGGAGTTCATGGTTCGAGCCACAGTGAGCTCCTGGTCTTGTTTTTGCTGATTGTATAGAGCTTCTCCATCTTTGGCTGCAAAGAATATAATCCATCTGATTTCGGTGTTGACCATCTGGTGATGTCCATGTATAGAGTCTTCTCTTGTTGGAAGAGGGTATTTGCTATGACCAGTGCATTTTCTTGGCAAAACTCTGTTAGTCTTTGCCCTGCTTCATTCCGTATTCCAAGGCCAAATTTGCCTGTTACTCCAGGTGTTTCTTGACTTCCTACTTTTGCATTCCAGTCCCCTATAATGAAAAGGACATCTTTTTTGGGTGTTAGTTCTAAAAGGTCTTGTAGGTCTTCATAGAACCGTTCAACTTCAGCTTCTTCAACGTTACTGGTTGGGGCATAGACTTGGATTACTGTGACATTGAATGGTTTGCCTTGGAAATGAACAGAGATCATTCTGTCGTTTTTGAGATTGTATCCAAGTACTGCATTTCGGACTCTTTTTTTGACCATGATGGCTACTCCATTTCTTCTGAGGGATTCCTGCCCGCAGTAGTAGATATAATGGTCCTCTGAGTTAAATTCACCCATTCCAGTCCATTTTAGTTCGCTAATTCCTAGAATGTCAACATTCACTCTTGCCATCTCTTGTTTGACCACTTCCAATTTGCCTTGATTCATGGACCTGACATTCCAGCTTCCTATGCAATATTGCTCTTTACAGCATCGGACTTTGCCTCTATCACCAGACACATCTACAGCTGGGTATTCTTTTTGCTTTGGCTCCATCTTTTCATTCTTTCTGGAGTTATTTCTCCACTGATCTCCAGTAGCATATTGGGCCTCTACTGACCTGGGGAGTTTCTCTTTCAGTATCCTATCGTTTTGCCTTTTCATACTGTTCATGGGGTGCTCAAGGCAAGAATACTGAAGTGGTTTGCCATTCCCTTCTCCAGCAGACCACACCCTGTCAGATCTCTCCACCATGACCCGCCCATCCTGGGTTGCCCCACGGGCATGGCTTAATTTCATAGAGTTAGACAAGGCTGTAGTCCTCGTGTGATTAGATTGACTAGTTTTCTGTGAGTATGGTTTCAGTGTATTTGCCCTCTGATGCCCTCTTGCAAGACCTACCGTCTTACTTGGGTTTCTCTTACCTTGGGCGTGGGGTATCTCTTCCCGGCTGCTCCAGCAAAGCACAGCCATCGCACCTTACCTTGGATGAGGGGTCTGTCCTCACCGCCGCCCTTCCTGGCCTTGGAGGAGGGGTATCTCCTCACCGCCGCCCTTCCTGACCTCGGTCGTGGGGTAGCTCCTCTCGGCCGTGCTTAGTGCGCCGGTCCTGACCGCCGTCCTTTCTCCGTAGTGGGGTAGCTCCTCTCAGCAGTGCTCTTAGTGCGCCGCGCAGCGTACCGTGACTGGCGCACCAAGAGCGCCTCGCCGGCTGCGCGGCACACTAAAACAAGGAATAGATACTTGCTAAGCTGCCATGTTTATTTAACTTATATGCAGAGTACATCATAAGAAATGCTGGACTGGAAGAAACACAAGTTGGAATCAAGATTGCCGGGAGAAATATCAATAACCTCAGATATGCAGATGACACCACCCTTATGGCAGAAAGTGAAGAGGAACTCAAAAGCCTCTTGGTGAAAGTGGAGAGTGAAAAGGTTGGCTTAAAGCTCAACATTCAGAAAACGAAGATCATGGCATCTGGTCCCATCACTATGGGAAATAGATGGAGAAACAGTGGAAACAGTGTCAGACTTTATTTTTCTGGGCTCCAAAATCACTGCAGATGGTGACTGCAGCCATGAAATTAAAAGACGCTTACTCCTTGGAAGGAAAGTTATGACCAACCTAGATAGCATCTTCAAAAGCAGAGACATCACTTTGCCAACAAAGGTTTGCCTAGTCAAGGCTATGGTCTTTCCTGTGGTCATGTATGGATGTGAGAGCTGGACTGTGAAGAAGGCTGAGTGCCGAAGAATTGATGCTGTTGAACTGTGGTGTTGGAGAAGACTCTTGAGAGTCCCTTGGACTGCAAGGAGATCCAACCAGTCCATTCTGAAGGAGATCAGCCCTGGGATTTCTTTGGAAGGAATGATGCTAAAGCTGAAACTCCAGTATTTTGGCCACCTCATGCGAAGTGTTGACTCATTGGAGAAGACTCTGATGCTGGGAGGGATTGGGGGCAGGAGGAGAAGGGGACAACAGAGGATGAGATGGCTGGATGGCATCACTGACTCGATGGATGTGAGTCTGAGTGACCTCCGGGAGTTGGTGATGGACAGGGAGGCCTGGCGTGCTGTGGTTCATGGGGTGGCAAAGAGTCGGACATGACTGAGCGACTGATCTGATCTGATCTGATCTGAAGCTGCTAAGTCGCTTCAGTTGTGTCCGGCTCTGTGTGACCCCATGGACTGCAGCCTACCAGGCTTCTCCATCCAAGGGATTCTCCAGGCAAGAACACTGGAGTGGGTTGCCATTTCCTTCTCCAATTCATGAAAGTGGAAAAGTGAAAGTGAAATCGCTCAGTCGTGTCCAACACTTCGGGACCCCATGGACTGCAGCCTACCAGGCTCCTCCATCGATGGGATTTTCCGAGCAACAGTACTGGAGTTGGGTGCCATTGCCTTCTCCCGGAATATACTTAAATGACATCAAATTTCTATTAGACCTCTGAGTTTTAGTGTGCCATCAAAATCTCATGATTTTTAAAAATAATTTGTATGGAGTGGGGTACCATCGCCTTCTCTGATATAATTTAGTAGAAATGAACTATAAAGCTTGCAGCATGTAATTAAATTAGCTATCAGGTCAAGAGACCTAACAACATATTTTCCCTGTCTTTTACATTTCAATTTGCCATGATAAGGAATAATTGTCTTTCTTGTGAAATACAGAATTTATATAAGTGCATTAATTGCTTTGAATACTAAACCCAAGTGACAGCATTGGGGGCTTATTCTTAGTTGTGCCTTCTATACAACAGCATAATAGCTCAGGGGCACGATGAGTAATGAATTTAAATGATTTCTTCTGATATATAATTCCACTGATAAATATTTATCCCTGTGGGATGCTCGAATGTTGCTTTTCTAACAATGAAATTCAACAAAATTTATATAACTGGTGATTGTGCAGAGAACCCTGTGGCTGTCCATAAATATTAATAGAATCAAAATTCAAACATGGAGACCAAGAATGCCTGGAAGGAAGAAGTCCTTGCTGAATGAGAAACACCTCCTTCGGTGCTACAATGTAAGAAACAGTAAAGCCTAAGGAAGTTCCATTTTTTATTCAATTCTATCAAGATATGTTAACTTGAGAAATAGTCTTGGGATATTTTCATTTTTGAGACCATCTGTCTTTTTAAATGAGCTTTATTTAAATGAATGAAGGCTAAAAAAAAAAAAAAAGTGGTCAGCAGCAAGGATTATCTGGGTAACTGGCTTCTTCCTCCTCTGTTTCTGGAGCAATGTTTATGCTCAAATGGCCAGAGTGAGGATATCATAGGGTCTTCCTCCTGCATTGGCTGTGAGATCCCTGAGGGCAAAGATTATGTCTTACTTGTACTAGTCATCCCAGGTTCTAACCACAGAGTCAGTTAGCATTAAATAAAGGTTTCTTGATAAAGATGGGCTGCAAGTAAGCAAAAATGTCCATCAGTGTATCTCCCATGTACACAGTGGTCAGTTATGGTTTCTAAATCCAATGATAAGAAAATTGAATATATTCCATACACGCATAGGAAAGAGGACTCTTCTAAAGGGTCCTAGGGTAAAGAGAAGGCATATCAGGGGAATTTGATATCTCTTAGGGACTTTGGGATGTTTCTCAGGGATTTTGCCTGATTTCCATGGTATTTTTTTTTATTTTATTTTTATTTTATTTTTATTTTATTTAACTTTACAATATTGTATTGGTTTGCCATGTATCAAAATGAATCTGCCACAGGTATACATATGTTCCCCATCCTGAACCCTCCTCCCTCCTCCCTCCCCATACCATCCCTCTGGATCGTCCCAGTGCACCAGCCCCAGGCATCCGGTATCAGGCATCGAACCTGGACTGGCGACTCGTTTCATATATGATATTATACTTATTTCAATGCCATTCTCCCAAATCATCCCACCCTCTCCCTCTCCCAGAGTCTCCAGACGGTTTCACAGCTGAATTCTACCAAAAATTTAGAGAAGAGCTAACACCTATCCTACTCAAAATCTTCCAGAAAATTTCAGAGGAAGGGAAACTTCCAAACTCACTCTATGAGGCCACCATCACCCTAATACCAAAACCTGACAAAGATGCCACAAAAAAAGAAAACTACAGGCCAATACCACTGATTAACATAGATGCAAAAATCCTTAACAAAATTCTAGCAATCAGAATCCAACAACACATTAAAAAGATCATACACCATGACCAAGTGGGCTTTATCCCAGGGATGCAAGGATTCTTCAATATCCACAAATCAATCAATGTAATACACCACATTAACAAATTGAAAAATAAAAACCATATGATTATCTCAATAGATGCAGAGAAAGCCTTTGACAAAATTCAACATCCATTTATGATAAAAACTCTCCAGAAAGCAGGAATAGAAGGAACATAACTCAACATAATAAAAGCTATATATGACAAACCCACAGCAAACATTACCCTCAATGGTGAAAAATTGAAAGCATTTCCTCTAAAGTCAGAAACAAGACAAGGGTGCCCACTTTCACCATTACTATTCAACATAGTTTTGGAAGTTTTGGCCACTGCAATCAGAGCAAGAAAAGAAATAAAAGGAATCCAAATTGGAAAAGAAGAAGTAAAACTCACTGCAGATGACATGATCCTCTACATAGAAAACCCTAAAGACTCCACCAGAAAATTACTAGAACTAATCAATGAATATAGTAAAGTTGCAGGATATAAAATCAACACACAGAAATCCCTTGCATTCCTGTACACTGATAATGAGAAAATAGAAAGAGAAATTAAGGAAACAATTCCATTCATCATTGCAATGAAAAGAATAAAATACTTAGGAATATATCTACCTAAAGAAACTAAAGACCTATATATAGAAAACTATAAAACATTGGTGAAAGAAATCCATGGTATTCTTTAACCAAAGTTGCAACCAGGTGTCCTAGCAAGAATCTACTTCACAGGGAGAAATTTCCTGTGTTATAAACTGGCTATAATATCTTCTCCCACATCCATTCCCCTTCACCATGATCCTTTACCATATCAAGGGTCATTCATAATGAACAGTAGACATAAAGTTTCAGGTGAGCGACACTCAGAATCCTGTCTTTTTATGATCTTCCATCCTGTACTGTGTGCTAAATCACTTCATGTCCAACTGTTTGTGACCCTATGAACTAGAGCCCACCACACTCCTCTGTCCATGGGATTCTCCAGGCAAGAATACCCAGGGATCAAACCCTTGCCTCTTACATCTACTGCATTGGCAGGTGGGTTCTTTACCACTAGTGCCACTTAGGAAGCCTCAGAACCACAAAGCAGACCATTCATATTCCAGAGGTTTCTGATGATTCCAGACTTGCCTCTCCCCTTCTCCTGTCCCAACTATATACTAAGTCCAATACTATACTTTGAATACATCAAGCTTTAGAAAGTGTATGTGTTAACTGGATTGATTAAACAAGGGTAGTTTCTGATCAAGAGGGCTACAAAACCTGCTGAGAGAAAAATGCAAGCTGGCTTGGAGAGTATTCTAGAGCAATTAGTTGAGAAACAATGAAAAGCAAGACAAGTTATCCCATAAAATACATCTGCTCAGCACCTTTTATTTTTTTCACCTTTCTAGTTAAAACCAGAAAAATAGTAATAATAATAATAATGAGTAACCTCTGTTGAGGACTAAGTATGTGTCAGACACTGACAAATATTTTATGTATATGTGTGCATTCGTTCATGCCAAGTCACTTCAGTCATGTCCGACTCTTTGTGATCTATGGACTGTAGCCCACAGGCTCCTCTGTCCATGGGATTCTCCAGACAAGGATACTGGAGTGGGTTGCTCTGCCCTCCTCCAGGGGATCGTCCCAACCCAGGGATCAAACCTGGGTGTGTTACGTCTGCCTGCTTTGGCAGGCAGGGTCTTTACAACTAGCACCATCTGGGAAGCCCCATTTCATGTGTACAAATACATTTAATTTTCACTTCAAGCTCACCAGTAATCATTATCCCCATTTATGGTTGAGGATACCAAGACAGAGAATGGTTAGATAACTTGTGCAAAGTTGATGCCAGCAGTAAATGGAATGAAGCTGTGGAAGCCCTTACTCTAGACAGATTTTCCTGGAACTATGTAAACCCCCTTGTTCTTCAGGAGACTTCAGTCTTTTTCTGTGTGGAGATTATTCACTCATGTTGCTTAATATTAATTCGATATATAAAGGTTCGACTTTGTGAAAGCAGAAAAAAAGTCTAGAGAACTGGACGTTGGAAACATTTCAATTGTTATCTCTCTTTTATATTTTTTCCCTGCAAAAGGTTGGGCAACCTACTAGCTAAAAAATACTAATGTCATCTGAAAGAAATTGCTTCTTTCCTGCCCTCTTCTTCTCCAATTTTGGGCCTCCACCAGTTGGAAACTGGTATGAATGTGCATAATGATGACCTCTGAATGATCATCATGAAATGACTTTCCCCAGTAATGCCAGATTTATCTGCTGATTTTAATACCCTTCATTCTAAAACGCTATTATCCTGAGTGCATGCAGGGGACAGTACACTTAGTCATAAGTGATGGATGAATTCATTATCTTCAGCCAATTTTAATGGGTCATCTAGAAAGAAAATCACCAGTCAGTTTTGGCTATTGAACATTGCTACTTCACGTATCTTATTAAGCCAAATATAAAAATGGGTGGTTTTTCATTTTCCTGTCAAGACAACAAAGGTCACCTATCACAGGCTTGAGAGACATTCATGTTTATTTCTCTTTGGCCTGAACAAAATGGAGAATGTCAAAGTTTTTATCTTTTTCCATTCTGAACTGAATATTTCCAAACCAAGCACCCTGCAAAGAGGAAAGTTGCGTCAAAGGAATTCAGAACGAGGAGGTTTCGCTGCAGAGAAACAGAACTCGACATTAACGGATTCCCTGAGTGACAGTGTTAATCTGATGACGCTACTGAATTCCAGGGTTTCAGCCCCATCATTAAGAGCTGAAAGTAAATACATTGGTGTGGAATACAAGAAGAGATGCCCATGAGTATCAGGGCTGTTTTCTACTCTAGGCTCCCAGAAATCAAAAACATTTAATACATGTGAATGTATGATTTTCATGTCTCAACCTTTCTTTTCTATTCTTGGTTAATAAGCCCCTACTTTTTAATCTTTTAAACTGTATTTTTATGTTGGGCTCATCAACTTGTACTTTTTCTCTCAGATCCAGTTCTAAACATCTGCAACCGTGGATTATGAAATGGCGAACAGGCACATTTTTGAAGCTCTATGTTCAGGACATAACTTAGCAAGATGTCCTTACTCAATGACTCCTACATAAAAGATGGTCTTTTACATACAGTTGCTTGAAAAGTGAATGTGTGTTTTTCTGTATATAACTGCACTAATGTTATAACTACCTGACCTGAAGTTTCTCTGGGGCTTACAGTTTCCAGCTTTTAAATTTAGCTTTTTAAAACGTTTTTAAAAAGTTATTAAATGTATTCTAAAACCATGAAGTAGTCAACAAATAACCAGAATTTGAAAGTTATGACTATTATCTCAGAAACCATGTTTCTTCCTGCTGTTTACACAGTTGTATCAATTTATTAAATGCCTATGAAAATATTTTTATATAAAAATTGGACTGGATGTGAATTTCATGACGTTTGAAATATTTTCTTTAATAACCCAAACAATAACTTTTAAATACAAGCCTGTTCTTTTAATTAAGATTAATTATTTAAAAAGTCCTTGAGACCCTATGTGACATTTCCTGTCAATTTATTGATGTGGGTACAATATTCGAGGATTCGTTGACTATCATCAGGCTAGATCTTGCCAAGTAGAGTGGACATGGGTAATTCCTTTTCTCAGAGTTTATAAAGTTAGTGAAGACAGAGCAGCTTCCTTTTTGGTTCAGTTGAAAAACCTCCTACTTATCAAAATAGCAAAACATGGGGAAAGAATGAAACTGGTGGTCCTAAAATGCTTTGAAAAATGTAAAAATCTACAGAAATTATTACATAGAAAAAGAGTCTTTCCATGTCTTTCTCCCATTTCCTTCATGAATTGAAATCATCATTGAAAAATCATTCCCTTAAGAATGCTCACCAATAAGAAAACTCAAGTAAAGTCATGTTTTCTTTTTTCAAACTTGAAGTTACTTGGAAGTATTGAAATACACTTCAGACCTTATTTCTAAAGTGGATATAATATTGTCCATAATTTTAAAAAGGCTTGCCATATCATAACTTACTAAAATAAACTTTAACAGAAGTTCCCAAAGATTGTTAAGCAGATGCAAGTTAGTTCTACCATATCCTATGTTTATGAATATGGCCCCAAAAATGCTAGAGAAGACTTTAAGCTGTAGCAGATAAGACAAGTCCATCTGTTTATGTCATCTGCTACTCTTTATATGACACAGTAAAGATTATAAAAGGAAAATCAAATTCATATAGCATTTATCTAAGAGGTTTCTATAATTGAATTCTTAATAAGGATTCAAGAATTTCTTTTCTTTTTTTTTCTTAAACCTCAAGTTACTAATTAAACTACTAAACTGATATTTTTAATATGCTCCCTTTTGTTTAAATCAATGTAATTGTTACACACTAATCCAATTTGGGGGCTGCCCAGGTGGCACGGTGGTAAAGATCCACTGTAGTAAAGAGACTTGAGTTCGATCCCTGGGTCAGGAAGATCCCCTGGAGAAGGAAATGGCAACACACTTCAATATTTTTGCCTGGGAAATTCCATGGACAGAGGAGCCTGGCAGGCTACAATCCATGGGGCCACAAAGAATCAGACACAACTGAGCACACACAAATACAACCCAACTTGATGTCTTCAAATCAGCTTTTCAAAATATATATATATATATATTACCAATTTCTCAGCCTATCACTCTGTGGAAACACATAAGAACACACCTGTTTGAATCAGTCCTCTGTCTCTAGTTGTTTTTAAGCTGTATGTTAACATTCAATAGTATACCCATGATTTAATAATATAAAGTCAGAGTTCTCACCACTGTAATTTAGATCCTATCACTTTGTTCATCCACTGTAGTATCTTCTTCACTGCTGCCCTAGACTACAACCCTCAAACTCTAATCTTTCCAACCCAAACCAAAACTTCATTGTAAGGGGTATATTATGACCAGTAGGAGGAATGAATGCAACAATCTCTCCTCCTCCTGCCCAGACACACCCTCAAGGAGGTGGAATCAGTAGCAGAGTCGCTGGGTGACAACTATACTAAGAAATGAAGTGTGAGACACATCCACTCCATTGGAGTCATTCCATCTTTGATGGGCTTCATCAGAGTGCTTGTTACCCAAGCATTATGGATAATGCAGTGAGTAGTGTTGGAGAAGGCAATGGCACTCCACTCCAGTACTCTAGCCTGGAAAATTCCATGGACGGAGGAGTCTGGTAGGCTGCAGTCCATGGGGTCGCTAAGAGTTGGACACGACTGAGCGACTTAACTTTCACTTTTCACTTTCATGCATTGGAGAAGGAAATGGCAACCCACTCCAGTGTTCTTGCCTGGAGAATTCCAGGGACAGGAGAGCCTGGTGGGCTGCCGTCTATGGGGTCGCACAGAGTTGGACACGACTGAAGTGACTTAGCAGCAGTGTGGTGCATCTTCCTGGTGGAAATGGGACTCCCATTTATTGGAAGTCATGAGGCAACCTAGTGAAAGGAGGTGTGAAATAAACACATTTGCCAAAGCCTCTCCAGGCTTAAGGTGTGCTTTTCTTCAGCACATCCTTCTTTCTTGGTGGTCCTTTCTTCTTCCTCCTCTACCCCTACTTCTCTTCCTTGACTTCTTTCTCCTTCTACTCATTTACGCATTCATTCATTCATTTAACAAATATTCATGAGTGAATGTCACTGCTGTGTCAGGCACTGTATTAGGTACAAATGTAAGGTGGTTTGAGGCATCCCAAGTGGCGCTAGTGGTAAACAACTCACCTATCAATGCAGAAGACATGTGACATAGGTTCAATCCCTGGGTTGGGAAAATCCCCTGGAGGAGGGCATGGCAACCCACTCCAGTATTCTCGCCTACAGAATTCCATGGACAGAGGAGCCTGGTGGGCTACAGTCCACAGGACTGCAAAGAGTTGTACATGATTGAAGCGACTTGATCCATAAGGTGTTTCAGAAGACACTTGTGTTTACTGCTCCCTCCTAAAGCTTTCAGTGGATCAAGGAAAATGTCAAGTAATATATTGTAACTATCACATACAAAGAAAGAAGAAAGACAAAATGTGATAGAAGCCCTAATACAGCCTTCAGAAAGAAAAGGGCACTTGGAAGAGCTGACATCTAAGCTGAACTTTGATAGGAACACAGATCAACCAGATGATGTGGTGGGAGCAGGGAGGACTATTCCAGACAGAGGAAGATGCTGAAAATCCCCAAAGAGGGAGGAAAATAGAGTGAGCATGAAAAGATGGATGGATGCTAAGAACCGAAAGAAATTCCACTTGGCAAGAGCAATGAGTGAGGGAGACCCAGGAAGGAGAGAGAAGCATCAGGTATAGAGTTGAAAATAACTGAACAGCGCCAGATCCTGGTAAGGGGGAAAGGACAGTCTCCAATGTGACAAGAGAGGACAAAGCCTTATCCAGTAAAGGAGCACTCTGACAGTGGCAGGAGGGAGGGAAGGAAGAAGGGTTTATAGGTTTGGGGGCGGAAAGCTGAGGAAGCGTCTCTCTCAGGACTTAAACATTTTTTCTGTTGAGTCACAAGTGAGCTCGTTTGCCATGAGTGAGGGGGTGGAGAGTTTATTGTGTGGCACACTGGAGTATGAGTCTGATTGGGAAATATACAAAGATTACCAGGAAGTACTGACAGCCCAGGTGAGGTGATGACTGTAAGTTTATAATGGTACCAATCTTCTCAGTGATGTAATTTTCTCCAGCAAGTCTTATCAAGCAGAATAATGGCATAGAAGCTGGATTCATCCAGGAATGACGACCTTTCAGGATGGTGTGATGAAAAGAACGGACGCCAGAACCATTGGCAGGAGCATTGCTGAAATCATAGTCAAGGTAATTTACCACCAAAACCACGGAGGGGAAACTAGAAGAGTCTGGAGAAAAAGGAGTATGCAAAACAATCAGCTGATCAGAGAGCCCAGGTCACTGAGCAAGCAGACAGTTCTTGCTCCTTCCATTCTATCAGACGAGCCACAAAAAAGGACAGATCAACAAAGCAGCCATGATAGGGGTAAGTACTATGGAGAGAATTATAATATGGTGACGTGATGCAGAGTGACAGGGTGGCTGTTTCATATTGGTTAGCCAGGGTGTCCGGGGAGACAACGTGTAAGCTGGAATCTCTATGACAAGAAACAGCCAGTTTTGATAATGAAGGGAAAGAACCATCCCAAAAGATGACAGAGCAAGTGCAAATGCACTACGATAGGAATGAGCTTGAGTAGAAAGAAGATCACCACACTGTGGTGAGTGAACCAGGAGAAAATGCTAAAAATGAAACCCAAGTGATACAGTCCACTCTGGCTAGAGTTTAACAGAAGGAAGAGAAGGAGCCCGCTCTAAGGAGGAAGGGCGATCTGTTTTGTTTTCAAAGATGACTGTGGCTACTATGAATATGTATAGATTACAAATAGTGAGAGTCAGGAGATGACATGATTTGTTGGTAGTTGCTTCATGGATCCAGGGGAAAAAATGAGGCTGCAATAGCCCAAAGTCTAATAATGAAAGGAGGAGAGCTGCAATCTGTTTTAATGGCTTGAACGTGGGGAATAAGTAGAGTACAACCTTGGGATGGAAGCAACAGAGGATAAGTGGGGTCATTTTCTAAGGATGGAAGGCAAAGAAGAAACAAGTTTAAGGACAAAAATAAAGAACTGAGTGTGGGCAATATTAGGTTTGAGCTCTCTGTTGGGTCTCTGAAGGGATATTAGTTATGCAGGAGGACACGCAAGTTGAAATTCTTGTCAGGAAAGAAGATTTGGAGATAATGGGCATAGAAATGTCAGAGGAGGTGATGGGAATAGCAAGAAGAGTGGGAAGCTGAAGTGATGCTGAGTTTTGAGGACATGAATTTGTCAGTGAAATAAGAGGCCATGTTTTGGGTGTTCCTCTCACTTGCACGGGCTGTAGAGCCAGCATGCTCCAGGAATAGTCAAGAGTTTAAGACCAAAAATTATGGCGACTCAGGAAGGACAAAATTGATGGAGAGTTCAGTGAGAGAGTTGAAGGAAAAAAAGCTGACTATAGAAATATGGAGAAGCTTGAAATTTAAACAGAGAATGAGAAAATCTGGAATATGGAGAGTGGTGGTTGGAGTTCTGACACTTCCTTAAATTCTTAGAGAATTTAGCTGCAGCTTTGAAGGCTGTTGACAAGTGCATCCTTTTCTTATTTGGCAGGGTCAGCAAGTTACACTTGCTGGCCACATCCTACCCACCACTTGTTTTTATAAATAAAATCATTGCCTATGGCTGCTTTTGCACTCCCATAGCAAAGGTGAATAGCTTTGACAAAGATCATCTGGCCCACAAAATCAAATTTATAGATTTGAAATATTTATTATCCAACACTTTATGGAAAAGGTTTCCTGATTTCTAATCTATGGGGCTGTAGCATAGGGCCAGTGACCAAGGAAATAAAATATAAGCCTTGTGGTCTGGGATGCAGAGGAGGTGGCTCCTGTGGCTTTTTGATGCATACTTTTGGACTTTTGAAGGAAGATTATGCATGTACCCATATAACCAAGACAAAACCTCATATAACATGATGATAACCATAGTCAAGAGACAACCTAAGTGCCCATCAACAGATGATTGGCTTAAGAAAATGTAATGCATATATAAAATGGAATATTACTCAACCACAAAAAGAATGAAATATTGCCATTTGTAGCAACATGGATGAACCTAGAGAACATTATGCTTAGTGAAACAAGTCAGAGAGAGAAAAACCAGTACTATAGGACATCACTTATATGCTGAATCTAAAATATAATACAAATGCATCTATATATGAAACAGAAACAGCCCCACAAACATAGAAAGCAAACTTATGGTTACCAAAAGAGAGAAGAGGGGAAGGATAAATTGGGAATATGGGATTAACAGATACAAGCCACTACACATTAAATAGATAAGCAACAAGGATTTACTATATAGAACAGGGGACTATATTCAATATCTTGCAATAAGTATAATGAAAAAAGAATCTGAAAAAAAAAAATATATATGCATATAACTGAATCACTTTGTTGTATACCTGAAACTCACACGATAATTTTTTAAAAATCATGATGATATACTGCACAGTACTTTCTATTACATGCATCCTCAAATAAGCCCTGATCTTCCTCATAATCTATAGAGGAGGACAGGACCTGGCTTACTATTCAAAGCAAACATCTGCAACCATTGGTCTCAATGTCAACTGCATGAACACCCAGTTGCCTCTATTGTCAACTTAATCTTCTTGGTGCTCAGTTGAACCCTTTCTAGGACTTGGTCAGGTAAGAAGGATCTCAGAGCAAAGTTCTCTGAGATTCAATGCATTTCAGCTGTTTTCATTCATATGCACAAAACTATTGCCTGAAAGCAAAAACATGCTGCCCATGTGGCTGAGACGATAGAGCTTTTCAACACTAGTGTGACAAGATCTAGAAAGTGAAGCTGAAATGTGGGTGGGGTCACACACTCAAAAGGCTACAAACACTGGACAGGACTGCAGATGAACAGCCTGGAGCAGATGCTGCACTCTGGGCTGGAGTGGGTGTCACGGCACGCTGAAGAACCCCTGCTCTCTCCAAATGGAGCAGTTGTTACTCAACTCCAGCTTTGTAGTCAAACAGGAACGAAAATCCAGCCAAGTAAACTGATTATTCAAAAGCAGTCATATATTTTGATTTTGGTGTTAAATTTATGGTTTCCCTTAAGCACAATTGTTGCCTCGTTGCCAAACAAAGCCTGTGTTGGGGTGCCAAACAAAACTCTTCAACTCTGATTCACACACTGCCAAGGGTAACCCGATTTTTAGACGGAGGAAGAGATAGAAGCCAATTAGCCTGTTCTTGATACAGAACTAAGACTTAAGCTTAAAAAACAGTCTTTGTTGCCCATATGTGTGCAATACTTAAGCTCTCCAGCAGGAAACTACCAGGGTGTCAGAACCCCAAATCCCAGGTGGTTTAGGGTTCTTCTTCATAGTTTTCCTCTTGGACTTGGGCTACTGAACTCCATGGCTCTGTTCTAAGAGTCAGAAAGAGAAGCATCAGCTGGTACCCATCATCCTCAAACCTTTGAAGTCCTTCTGCTGTCATATTTTCAGGAGAAGGAATATAGAAGAAAAAGACAAGCCAAATCCTTCAGTAAGATATTTGAGGTCCTCTGTAATTGGATTTCAATAAATCTTTCAAACCCATCTTCAATTCTTCTATACTCCACTCAGTTAGAATGCTCACTGCATTCAAATACATTATGCAACCTCATTTCCGTATCAGCTTCTCTTTACCTACCTGAATCAAGTACTTTATCATTTCTGTGACCTTTTCAACTGTACTGCTTGTTGCCTCTTATTTTGTACTGCTTGAAAACATAGCTTTTAATTTTCCCCAAGTATCTGATTTAATTACCAGGCTGTGTCCTCCAAGAATAAGATGTCAAGACTAGATTAAATGTGCAAAGATTTTTTATTGGGAGAAATGCCCGAGAAAGAGAACAGGGAGGAAACTGGAGAAGGCTGGGAAAACCGTCCAAAAGCTGATCCTGAAGGAAAATGGGAAGAAAGTTCCGGTGAAATCATCCTAGATGGCTGTGCTGTCAAAGGAAGGTTCAGAAATACTCAAGAGAAGGTTATAAACCAAAGGTAGAGCTGGTCCAGGAGTCCCATGTCTCCCAGGAACAGACCTGCCTCAGAATTTCAGCAAGACTAGGTCTCTCACTCAGAGGATCAGCCTCTCTGCTCCTTGGCTGGGAGCAGCCTCTAGGAAGCATGGACTCAGTGCAAATGAGCAGTAGTCCTCGGTCAATGATGCTCTGTGTAGTTGGAGAACCTGAGAGGTACATGCTTGTGACTGCCATTAAGGGAATAATAACATCTTCATTATTCCTTTATTAACTACTAGCAGTGGTGCTAGTAGTAAGGAACCCACCTGTCAATGCAATAAATGCAAAAGATGTGGGTTCGGTCGCTGGGTCAGAAAGATCCCCTGGAGCAGGGCATGGCAGCCCTCTCCAGTATTCTTGCCTGAAGAATCTCATGAACAGAGGAGCCTGGAGGGCTATGGACCATAGGATTGCAAAGAGTGAGACATGACTGAAATGACTTAACACACACACATGCAATCTCTCTATAGATAGAAAGAATATCCAACATAGTTTTTTCCTGATACAGAAATTAAAAGAGTGCTATGGTCAGCGAAGGCACACATATGTACATACATACATCTCTATGTTGAAAGAAATAAAGCATCAGATAATATATAAGCATTTAGGTTCAATGTATTTGTATGGTCTTAAAATGGACATATAATACAAGTATGGCTCTAGTCCCTCTATTTAAATAGTTGCTTTACTAATCTAAACAAATCTATATTTTTCTATTTGTACTTGAGAAATCCATAAACAGGACAAGCAGCAGCAAGCATTATATCTGTAAGGGTCAAAAAGCTGCCCCAGTGGCTCGAATTATTCACATTTGTGACACCCAACATACCCCCAAGGAGCAATGGTACCCCAAGGAGACTAGCACTAATTTAAAATAATTCAGTAGAACACACAGTATGTTTTGAACATACATAATATTGTAAATCTTCCTTCTTTAAAATTTTTTTTTTGGTGTTGCTTATTTTTCACTTAATCAACATGTAGAGGTCATGACAATATCACTTAGTCTTACTGCATACTTCCCACACTTTCATTAAACTAATTATCTTGAAATGTAATTAGCTAATTACTGAGAAAGGTAGATAATGATAGTGAATGGAATGTAAGATAAGCATTCATGAACAACAGGATCCAAATATTCCAGTCAGGGAGAAGACATTCAGGGTTGGCTGAGAGACAAGGAATATTCAATAACCTTTTGATCAGTTGCACTTGAATCAGAGCTAACAATGCTACACTGTGTTATTGCAACTGGGTAGAAATCCAAGGCCTTGATTTTTAAATCCTAACAAAGCGCCTTTACATTTTAGTCATACTGAATGATGGACTAAAGCACCCTAGTTCAGAGTGATTGCAATTTGTCAACTGGACTCTGCAGTCTTTCTCTCTCTCTCTTTTTTTTTTTTTTTTTGTCTTTTTAGAAAGTATTGTGCAGAAAAGATTTGCTTTCATTTGCAGCCATTGTCAAAGCAACATAATTTATTATAATTTATCATCATAAACAGAATTTATTATAATTAAATTACAGCATGTTTCTGAAGGGCCAATATTCTAAACTTTACATTACTCACAACGAGGTAAAGGCCTGTGTTTGGAATTTTGAAAATAGATTTTTTAATGAACTGGCTCTGGACCAGAGCATCTTTCAAATGAAAATACAATAGGGCATTTAAGCAAATAGGTTATTTACTCAGAATAATTAGATCCATGCTGTAGCAAGCCCTTTAAACTGTGGCTTTGCTGTAGTATTTTCTAGTTAACTGAGTATAGTGGACTGGCTAATGCATGGCATTAATGTAACATGTATCATGGTAAAATACCTGCATTATCCAATAGCCTCATCTGAGAAAAGCCACACCATGATCAAAACCAACCATGAGACCCTACCTCCTGTAGTCAATGGATTCGTAATAGGAATAGTGAAACCTCCAAACTTACTATACAATGTATTTATCATAATATCTCAGAGCAATTCACTTGCCCCAATTCCCCAGAATGTGAGCTCATTTCATAAAGACCAGACGGATGGTTGCCAAGGAAGACGGTTTTGGGGAAGGGATGGTGGAAGGCTGGAGTTAGCAGATGTAAGCTTTTATATATAGAATAGATAAACAACAAGGTCCTACTCTATAGCACAGAGAACTACATTCAATACCCTGTGATAAGCCATAATGGAAAAGAATATAAAAGAAGAATATATATATATGCATCACTGAGTAATTTTGTTGTATAGAAGAAATTAACATAGCATTGTATATCAACTATACTTAAAAAAAATGATTAAAGAATGTGAGCTCATTTGAGACAGAAGTTTAACCTACCACACCTTGCTGCCAGCCCCCTGCCTAATAGCTAGTAGTCCGCAACAGATATTAGTTGATTTAGAATGTAAATGGTGCAGAAGAACACTAAGACTAATTTAATTCAGCATATTATTTATTTATGCTGTACATGAAGCAGGCTACAAATGAAAGAGAAACTATAGGCATCATCCAGGAATGTAGAATCTTCTTTGAAAGTGAAGACAGTTATCCAGTTGTTCAGAATCATCATCTAAATAAAGCAGCTTGTGAACTTCATGTGTTAGTGATATACACAGTGGATGCTGACGGAATTCAGAAAGGAGAAATTTGTGTAAGTTCGAGTGACCAGCAAGCACAAACACTCTAACTATGAAAAGCAAAGAAGAAAAGAGGGGACATTGACTAGGTGGAATATGATGAGTTACATATTTCAAGGGCAGTTGGGAAACAGGCTGTCTGGAGTGGTTGATTCACAGTGAGAACTAAAGAGAGAAAGAGGGGAGAAGTAAGGTTGGAAATAACAGGTGAAAAGCCCTGAAGCCATTCTGAGAAGTTGAAAAGTGTCATGGAAAAAGCACTGAACTAGATTAGGAGATAGTGTCTAGGTTATCTCGCCCCCTGATTGCTCTGACACTGAGTAAAGACTTTGGCTTCAGTTTCCTCCTGCATAAAGTAAAGGAAGCTGAAAAACCAAAGGTCTTGGCGAGATAGAATTCTGAGAAGTTAGGAGCATGGGAAGGACATGAGAAAAGAAAGGTTTGGGCAGGGTGTGTCTTGCCCAAAGAAACACAGAAACAGCCTTGCAGATGGCCGAGTAAAGGTTTGTAGTAGAAAACAGTCACCAGAGAATGCAGCTCTGGAATAAGGGGTTGGCAAAAAAAATAAGACATATAGAGGAAACTTAGAAGACAGTATCAACCAGACTTGATGACCTGTAAGAACCACTGACTCAAAAATAATGTCATTTTGAACTGAAGTCTCAGATATTAGAGTCTAATTAAAATAAATCTATATTAAGGGCAAAATCAATGTGATAAAAATCAAATACAACTTTGCTTGGGTCCTGTCCACCCTAAATACCTCCAGTCCACTTCAGGAATTGCTGCTTAGTTTCATCCTTAATTTCTACCGCAAGGAATTCTAGAACTTGTACTTGCTAAGGACCCTTCAATATCCACTCCTAGATATCCCAGCTCATTTGAGTGCTTCCTTCTGTGTTGATTAGGGCTTCCTTGGTGGCTCAGATGGTAAAAGAATCTGCCCTCAATGCAGGAAGACCCAGTTTGATCCCTGGTTGCAAAGATCCCCTGGAGAAGGGAATGGCAACCCACTCCAGTATTCTTGCCTGGGAAATCCCATGGACAGAGGAGCCTGGTGAGCTACAGTCCATGGGGTCGCAAAGACTCAGATACAAGCAACTAACACACTTTGCTGTGTTAATCACACCTGGCCTTCTTCCAGAGTGATTCAGCTTCCCATACCACTTGGTATTTTGAGTCTTTTTTTCTTATATCAATTCTCCATTCTCAAGTTATTACAATAGGACTGAAAAGGCTGTACCAGGAAAATGGTATTAGTTTACCTGTGCATACTCAGTTGCTCAGTCATATCTGACTCTTTGAGACCCCATGGACTATAGCCTGCCAGGCTTCTCTGTTCATGGGATCCTCCATACAAGAAAACTGGAGTGCGTTGCCATGCCCTCCTCCAGGAGATCTTCCCTACTCAGGGACTGAACCCCAATCTTTTATGTCTCCTGCATTGGCAGGCGGGTTTTTACCACTAGAGCCCATCCAATCTCTCTCCCACTTTCAACTCCTCTGACTTTGCCTCTGACCTAGTTTAGTTCAGTTTCAGTCGCTCAGTTGTATCCGACCCTTTGCAACCCCATGAACCACAGCACGCCAGACCTCCCTGTCCGTCACCAACTCCCGGAGTCCACCCAAACCCACGTCCATTGAGTCAGTGATGCCATCCAACCATCTCATCCTCTGTCATCCCCTTCTCCTCCTGCCCTCAATCTTTTCCAGCATCAGGGTCTTTTCAAATGAGTCACCTCTTTGCATCAAGTGGCCAAAGTATTGGAGTTTCACCTTCAACATCAGCCTTTCCAGTGAACACTCAGGACTGATCTCCTTTAAGATGGACTGGTTGGATCTCCTTGCAGTCCAAGGGACTCTCAAGAGTCTTCCCCAACACCACAGTTCAAAAGCATCAATTCTTCTGTGCTCAGCTTTCTTTATAGTCCAACTCTCACATCCATACATGACCCCTGGAAAAACCATAGCCTTAACTAGACAGACCTTTGTTGACAAAGTAAAATCTCTGCTTTCTAATATGCTATCTAGGTTGGTCATAACTTTCCTTCCAAGGAGTAAGCATCTTTTAATTTCATGGCTGCAATCACCATCTGCCGTGATTTTGGAGCCCAGAAAAATAAAATCAGCCACTGTTTCCACTGTTTCCCCATCTGTTTGCCATGAAGTGATGGGACCAGATACCATGATCTTAGTTTTCTGAATGTTGAGCTTTAAGCCAACTTTTTCACTCTCCTCTTGCACTTTCATCGAGGCCCTTTAATTCCTCTTCACTTTCTGCCATAAGGGTGGTGTCATCTGCATATCTGAGGTTATTGATATTTCTCCCAGCAATCTTTATTCCAGCTTGTGCTTCCTCCAGCCCAGGGTTTCTCATGATGTACCCTGCACAGAAGTTAAATAAGCAGGGTGACAATATACAGCCTTGACGTACTCCTTTTCCTATTTGGAACCAGTCTGTTGTTCCATGACCAGTTCTAACTGTTGCTTCCTGACCTGCATACAGGTTTCTCAGGAGGCAGGTCAGGTGGTCTGGTATTCCCATCTCTTTCAGAATTTTCCACAGTTTATTGTTATCCACACAGTAAAGGGCTTTGTCATAGTCAATAAAGCAAAAATAGATATTTTTCTGGAACTCTCTTGCTTTTTTGATGATCCAGCAGATGGTGGCAATTTGATCTCTGGTTCCTCTGACTTTTCTATAACCAGCTTGAACATCTGGAAGTTTAGCTCATGTATTGCTGAAGCCTGGCTTGGAGAATTTTAAGCATTACTTTAGTAGCAGGTGACATCTGGGTAACTGAAGCAGCTCAGTCAAAGGAGCACAGGTGGGAAAAAGAGGTCGACCCAAATTCAGCCTACCATATTCCTATGCTATTCAAAATACCTTCAGTTTCTACTGACTTTGTGAGTGGGATTGCCTGATAGCTTAGTGGATAAAGAATCCACCTGCAACGCAGGAGACCCCGGTTAAATTCCTGGGTTGGAAAGATCCACTAGAGAAGGTATAGGCTACCCACTCCAGTATTCTTGGGCTTCCCTTGTGGCTCAGCTGGTAAAGAATCCACCTGCAATGCAGGAGACCTGGGTTTGATCCCTGAGTTGGGAAGATCCCCTGGAGAAGCGAAAGGCTACCCACTCCAGCATTCTGGCCTGGAAGAATTCTAATGACTGTATAGTCCATGGGGTTGCCAAGAGTTGGACACAACTGAGTGACTTTCACTTTCACTTTTAGTATTATATGTAAATCATCTGGTTTCTACTGAAGTTAAATATAGAACCATGATAGTTCTTGGTAAACTATTTGTTGTTCCATTGGATTCTGTTAGTTTAAAAATATAAACTTGAGGGACTTGCCTAGCGGACCAGTGGTCATCTAATGCAGGAGACACTGGTTCCATCCCTGGTCTGGAACTAAGATCCTACCTGTTAAGGGTCAACTAAACCTGCTGAATCGACTGAACCTGTGTGCCTTAGAGACCATGTGCCACAACAAAAGAAGCCTGTGTGCCACAACTAGAGGAACCCTGAGTGCCACAACAAAGACTCAGCACAGTCAAAATAATGAAAATAAATAAATGAAAATATGGATTTGAAATGTAACCACATCATGAAGACTGTAATGCTATTGAGTCTTTTAAGCCATTTGGAGTAATATCATATATGATACATCATCTCATATTAAAAATCTACCATCTATAACTTTTCCAACTTCTAACATTTATCCTCTCCACTGATAATCTCACTTCTTATTTCATAAGAACAAACCAAAAAAAAAGTAAGTAAGTGTTAGTCGCTCAGTTGTGCCCAATTCTTTGCAACCCCATGGACTGCAGCCTACCAGGCTCCTCTGTCCATGAGATTTTTCCAGGCAAGGATATTGGAGTGGGTTGCCATTTCCTTCTCCAGGGGATCTTCCCAATCCAAGGATTGAACCCAGGTGTCCTGCACTGCAGGCAGATTCTTTACTGACTGAGCTACAAGGGAAGCCCCTTAAATCTTGCACAAGAGATGAAACTATGTAAGACAACTGCTTCACTCGTGTAGGGTTACAATCATTTTCACTTGACTTGCCTGTTTCACGTCAAGGAACACTCCTGGAATCTTCCCCTCACTTTTCTGCATCTTTAATTCTTCTCCCACTAGGGGAAACACTAGCTGCTCTTCCTCCTTCCTTAAAAGCAAATACCTTCCTATTCCCACGTCTGTTTTTTAACTTCCATTTCCTAACCTGTCTCACTAAATATCAGCTCTATTCTTCCAGATGCTCTGACTAAAAGCTCTGCAGTCTTCCTTTACCCCTCCCTTTCCCTCCTTGTTGTTTAGTTGCTAAGTCGTATCCAATTCTTACGACCCCATGGACTGTAGCCCACCAGGTTCCGCTGTCCATGGGATTTCCCAGGCAAGAATACTGGAATGAGTTGGCATTGCCTTCTTCTGGGAATCTTCCCAACTCAGGGACTGAACCCACATCTTCTGTGTTGGCAGGTGAATCCTTTACCTCTGAGCCGCCACAGATGTCCCCCTCCCCCTCATACCCCACAGCAAAGTCTATTCCCTCAGCAAAGTCTGAGAACTCTAACTCAAATACAAACCAAATCTGACCACATCTTTCTACCCTCAGCCCCACCATTCCCGCCCAAAGATATCTCCTCTCAATGAAATCCGAAGACCTTGTTGGGTTTTACAAGATCCTTTATTATCTGACGCCAGGTTTCCTCTTCGGTTACATCTCCAACCACATCTTGTTTCTCTAGTTCACTCACACCAGTCTCCGTGTTCCTGGAAAGTGCCAAGCCAATTTCTGCTTCATGCCCTTTGCATTAACTGTCCTCTGAGAAACATGTTCTGCCATAAATACACACAGATACCTTCCTCACTTCACCTCATTGTATCTCCTCAGAAAAGCCTTCCTCGAACCACCTCAAACATTCTTTAAGGCATTCGCCTGCCTCATTTTATATGTTATATATCACTATGTATTTATTAATAGTCATAGCTATTTTTAACTCTCTTTTATTTTGTATTTACTTGTTTACATGCTTGTGGTGCTTATGTATTTATTTACTGACTTGCCTGTCTTCAAGCCATAAAAATGCAGCTCCATGAAGGCAGGAGGATTTATCTACTATACTTACTATTTTATCTACTGGGTTTAGCATAGTTCTTGACACATTAACACGTATCTAACATTTGTAAAGTTAATGATGTAAAGGTTTCCCTTTCATCCTTAAATCAGTTTTCCAGTTCTTGTTCACATGGTGAGTACTGTGGTCATGATGCAACAGGCTCTGTGCTGGGCACTGGGTATGTAAGGGTCAATTAGGCATACGTGGTTCTTGCCCCTTTGAAATCTAAAGAATGATAAAAGACATAGACAAATGAACGGTGAAAATTCAAGGTATCAGCTACAATATAGGAAGGGCAGTGTGGTCTAGGAACATAAAAGAGTAACTTGTCTCTAAAAATCAAATAACTTGGCTTGTAAGATTTGGGAGATAAGTTGAACTCTGAAGAAAGAGTAAAAACTAAGGGTTGGAGTTGGTAGGGCTGGTGATAGATTTGTTTGCTATTTGTATGTGGAAAATGAAAAATTCAAATAAACTGGTTTGGAATACCCCTAAATTTTACTCAATAACAAATTTAATGCCCACATCATTTATCTGATCTAGAAAATCTGTTTTTACTTGGTAACCTCATTTTGTACTTCAAATCAAAGACATCTAGGGTTTTTTTAAATGTTCAGAAAAATAAGCAATTTACAAATAAGCCATTTTTTATTGAAATGTAATTGATTTTACAATGTATTAGTTTCTGGTGTACAGCAAAGTGATTCATATACAAAAATGATTTTAAATATAGTTCTCTGATATGATATGTGCTATACAGTAGGGCCTTCTTGTTCATCTACTTTATATATAGTATATATTATACTATATATCTACTGCAAATATACCTACAAATATATATATTTGTATCTGGTAATCCTAAACTCCTAATTTATCCCTCCCCCTCCCCTTTGGTAAATATCAGTTCATTTTCTATGAGAATATTTCTGTTTTGAAAGTAATTTAATTTGTACCATTTTTTTAAGATTCCACCTATTAGTGATATTATATGATATCTGTCTTTCTCTATCTGGCTTACTTCATTTAGTGTGATAATGTCTAGGTCCATCCACGTAGTCACAAGTGGCAATAACAAATGTGCTATTTTTTTCTTTGAATCAGATCACACCCATTTAATTTAAAAGACAGGAACTAAGCACATATCATCTGCATAAAGGTAAATAAGTCAGGATACCTTCCCCATAGGTGTGCAAAGAAAATAATATCTGCATGCAAATAATTAAAATACAGAACAATAAATGAAAAAGGAACCTTTAATAGTGGTTCAAGATGCTTTGAAAGTGGAGAAGACAAAGATAAGAGATTATTTGATTGACTAAATGAGTTTACCACCTATACAAACGGAGCAAGATCTAATTACTAAAGACTTCAGGAATATAGAAATTCCTTAATTCCTAGAAGTCACTGGAGACTCAAGGCAAAAATATTCTTCAAAAATGAAAGTCATGAATGTAAAAAAGAATTAAGGAAAAGATGATACCAGTGGTTTATTTCATCCCTTCTGAGACTGAAGGTGGAATTTCAATGAGGATACAGAATACATATATGTCATCTTATTTATATTTTAAGCTAAAATGAAGAGTAGGTTGTTAATCCTCATCTCTAAAAATCAAAGATAAAATCCCAGGCTATGTGAGTGTTCTCACATGAGAAAACAGAGCTATCTCAGTTTTTGTTTGTACATTTTCCAACAAAATGTATGCAGAATAATCAAAAAACTTTAATGAAAATAACCTTTTCTGATAGATTCTTTTGGCTAGCATGCTTTAGAACCCAATTCCTCTATTATCTTTCTTTATCATAGAGTAATATGAAAATCAGAAGCTTAGCCACATTTAGTAAAATAGAACTTTCATAGTGTTATATAAAATTTCTTGGAAGATTTTAGTAGGAAGACATTCTTCATTTCTAGAAACAGTTATATGAAAATTGCAATAGCAGATCTTAGGCTGATTCCTTATAACATAGTGCCATCTAGAGATTAAAGCTGATGTTGCTACAAGCTACATTAACCACAGCTAGCTTCTATTAATAAACGACATCATATTTTATAGCTGGTAAGTTCAGTAGGGTACATCTATAGGGTGTACGTTTGAAATAAACTAATGAGCATATACACAAACGAGGGCTTCTCAAATGGTGCTAGTGGTAAAGAATCTGCCTGCCAATGCAGGAGACATAAGAGAGGCAGATTTGATCCCTGGGTCAGGAAGATGCCCTGGAGAAGGGCATGGCAACTCACTCCAGTATTTTTTCCTGGACAATTCCATGGACAGAGGAGCCTGGCAGGCTACAGTCCATAGGGTCACAGAGTAAGACACAACCAAAGTGATTTAGCATGCACACACGAACAAATTTTTAGCTGATACACTGACATCTGTTAATTGCATTGAGTGGCCTCTCTGGATGATAGTCCATTCATGTGCTAATACGCCTAATGTGTCTAGTTTAATGACACACTGTAGTACTGAGGAAAGTTACATGGATCTAAGAATATGCATTTGATTAGATGTCTCCCTGGTGGCTCAGATGGTAAAGCGACCGCATAAAATGTGGGAGACCCGGGGTTCAATCCCTGGGTCGAGAAGATCCCCTGGAGAAGGAAATGGCAACCCACTCCAGTACTTTTGCCTGGAAAATCCCATGGATGGAGGGAGGAGCCTGGTAGGCTACAGTCCAAGGGATCTCAAAGAGTCGGACACGACTTCACTTTCTTTCTTTTTTCTGTAAGAAAATACAATTGCATTTCTTCAAGGAAGCAAAACAGTTCTACCATAAATATGAAATTGTATTAAGTACTTACTATGGGTCAGGCGTTGTACTTACTATATGTATAAATTTCCTGAGGCTGCTGTAGCAAATTACCACACATTTGATGGCTTGTTGTTGTTCAGTCACTCAGCTGCATCCCACTCTTTGTGACCCCCACAGATGCAGCACGCCAGGCTTCCCTTGTCCTTCATTATTTCCCAGAATTTGCAGAAACTCATGTCCATTGAGTCGGTGATGCCATCCATCTCATCCATCCTCTGTCGCCCCTTTTTCCTCCTGCCCTCAATCTTTCCCAGAATCAGGGTCTTTTCCAACTATGGCTTAAAACAACAGAAATGAATTCTATCACAGTTTTAAAGCCCAGAAGTTTGAAATCAAGGGATAGGGAGGCTGTGCTCCCTCTGGAGCTCTACGGAAGCAACCTTCCTTGCCTCTAAGCTTCGGGAAGCTGTCAGTACTCCCTGGATTCCTTGGCTTGTGGCAACATCACTACAACTTTTGCCTTCATCTTCCCATCACCTTCTCCTTTGTGCGTCTTGCTGTGGCCTCAACACTCCAATCTCTCCAGTCTCTGCTTCAGGACTCACATTTCCGCCTGCTCTTCTGTTTGTGTGTCTTTCTCTGTGCATTTCTCCTGTGGGTCTATTTTAAGGACACTTCTCATTGGATTTAGGGCCCATTTCAACAGTCCAGGGTGGTCCCCTCATCTCGACTTTTAACTCCATCTGCAGAGATCCCCTTTTTTCCAAATAGGGAAACATTCACACATTCCAGACATTTGATATATCTTTGAGGGAATCATCATTCAATCCAATATACTATGTCTTTTAAAGAAGGGAAAGGAAATAGGTAAATGGCTTCTACTTCAATAAGCTTATAGCACAATCAGAAAAAGTCTTGTGTTCATAGATTAACAATCTCTCAGATCAGGGCTTCTCAATATTGACATTTGGGACTAGATAACTATTTGCTGTGGGGGGGGGGGTTGTCCAATGCATTTTTCAAATGTTTAGCATTCCTAGCTTCTACCCGTTAGATGCCAGCAGCTCCGTCTTAGTCATGACTACTATAAATGGACATTGTCTCCAGATATTGCTAACTGCTCTGTGTGGAGTGAAACAGCCCTGGTTAAGAACAAGTCATCTAGGGAATTCCCTGGAAGGTCAGTGATTAGGACTTGGCACTTTCACGGCCAGGGTCTGTGTTCAGTCCTGGTTGGGGAATTAAGATCCTGCATGCCACACGTGCTTCTGTGCTCAGTCGCTCAATCGCGTATGACTCCTTGGAACCCTATGGGCCATAACCTGCCAGGCTCCTCTGTCCATGGGATTTCCCAGCCAAGAATACTGGAGTAGGTTGCCATTTCCTCCTATAGGAGATCTTCACGACACAGGGATGGAAAAATATTTGCAAAGTCTATATCAGATTAAGAGTTGATATTCAAAACAATATGCAAAACTCATACAATCAATAGCAATAAAACACATAATCTAACCAAAAAATGGACAGAGAACCTGAATAGACGTTTTTTCCAGAGGAGATACACAAACGGCCAACAGTCTGTACAGCGTGTACATCGGAAGGGGATGACGTCATTGTCTTGAAGACCTATCTGTACCCCCATGTTTACTGCAGCACTATTCACAGTAGCCGAGATACAGAAACAACCTCAGCGGATGAATGGATGAAGAAAATGTGGCTATAAATACAATGGAATATTATTCAGACATGAGAGAAATGAAATTCTACCATTTGCAACAACACAGACGGACCTTGAGAGCATTAAGCTAAGTGAATTAAGTCAGACAGAGAAAGACAAATGCTGCATGATCTCACTTGCATTTGGAATCTACAAAAAAAAAAAAAAAAAAGCCCAATTCATAGAAACAGAGTAGAATGGTGATTGCCAGGGCTGGGGGCTGGAGGAAAAGGGAAGATGTCAAGGGTACAGACTTCTAGTTATCAGACGAATACGGTCTGGGCATCTGTTATTCAGAATGGTGACTGTAGTTAACAATATATTATTTACTTGAAAGTTTCTAAGAAAGTAGATCTTAAATATTCTCGCCACACATATAAGAAAGAGCATAATTATGTGAGGAGATGGATATCTTAACTAATCTTATTATTAGCGACCTTACTAAACCATTTTGTAATATATACATGTGTCAAATCATCACATTGTACACCTTAGACTTACGTAATGTTACATGTCAATTATCTCTCAATAAAGCTGAGGTAGAGGGAACAGCAAGTCCTCTACGTTATCATAAACAAATCTTATGGCACAGACGTTCCTGATGGTGTCATCAGACAAATCTGATGGCACAGAGGAGAAAGAAACCAAAATGGACTGGGATGGTTAAAGAAGTTTTCATGGAGGAAATAAAATGTCACTAGATGAGAATATCGCACTTGCAATTGTGGAGGAGGCCATGGAAAGCGTTACTAACGTCTTCTTACTGAGAGGCACTGTGCGCTTGTGAAGACCAAGAACCATACCTTATTTATCCTTTTTTTTTTTTTAAGTTTGTTTACTTAAGCCACATTTCGCAGTATATGAAACCTCAGTTCTCTGACCAGGGATCAAACCCACAATCCTAGAATGGAAGCAAGCAGTCTTAACCACTGGACTGGCAGGGAAATCCTGATACACCTTGTTCATCTTTATGTGTCAACCTCCTAAGCACAGTCCTTGGTACAGAGTAACTCTCAAAAATGTCTGTTGAATGAGTCCATGTTGTTCACTCAGTCATGACTGACTCTGTGATCCCATGGACTGTGGCCCTCGAGGCTCTGTCCATGGAATTCTCCAGGCAAGAATATGGGGGTTGGGTAGCCATTCCCTTCTCCAGGGGATTTTCCTGATCCAGGGATGGAACCTGAGTCTCCTGCATTGTAGGGAGATTCTTTACCATCTGAGTCACCAGGGAAGCCCAAATGAGTACATGAGGTTAGATAAATAGATTGGAGTCAGCAGTGAAGGGTCTGAGATCATAGACAAGGGAATTTTAAATTTATTTTGTTGGTGAAGGGGAAGTCTTGAAGGATTTTGAGCATCAAAGATAAACTGCATAAAGAAAGCAGTGGTATATAAAAAATATTGAAGAGGCCAGAAATACGATCAAGAAAGATCAGCTAAGAAATTATTAAAACAGTCTCACTGTGAAGTAATGAGTTCTGAGACCAAGATAATAACAGTGGGAATTAAAATGAGGTATCAATGACAAGAAGAAATAATTGTCAGCTTCTTATTACTGGATTTGGAGAAGATGGAGAAAAAAGGCATAAAGGAAAAATTTAAAGACAGGTTGACTAAGGGAATAGTTTGTTCATTTGAGAAAAATTAAAAAGTCCAGAGTGGGAAAAAGATGATGAGGTTGAGATGAGTAGCTGTTCATGGAGATGCAAGGCATACTTTTTTTTTTTTTTTTTTTTTAAGGTAACCTCCAAAAAAGTGATTGTAGTTGAGAATGGAGCTAAATAAATGTGAGGTAATTTGTGATCAATTTTAGGACCTTGCTTGCTAGATACTACTCTCAAAGAAATTCATAAGACTTTTGGATCACTAAAAAAAAGTTCTTTTTACAGAGATTTTGGAAGCAGTTTGTCTGAACTCAAAATCATGAATTCTATTTCTAATCGATGACTCTCATCTTGGACTGAAAGGGCAGACAGTTACGGATTACTGCAGTATTCACATTCTAACACGCCAGCCCACTATTTACACTGGATATTCTGACAGTCAGGACAAAAAAAAAAATTTAAATCAACAGCTATTTTAACATGACAAACAAGTTTTATTTTTTAAACAGTTTATGTAGTAAAAGAGAAAAAGGACAGAAAAGAGAAAATATTTTAAAAATCTGTTTAACAATGGGATTTTTTTTCATTGTCAATAGTTGACACAAACAGGTTATTAACAACTTGCAAAAATGATATACTTCAGTTATTTTTAATTTTCTATTCTGTAATTTTAGGCTGTAATCCTTTTTAATACTGTAAGTTGTCATATTTTGTGAGAGTGAACTCTTAGTTAATTAACAAAATAACTTGATTTAAAAAAATACTCACTAGGCTAGGAATTAGTGAGTGAAGAATAGAGGCAACTCAAACTCCAAATATGCCCTTAAAGAAAAAGGGGGCTTTTGTCAACTATGTGGGTCATTACCTAATTACCTTACTATCTGTGTAGTAAAAACTTCACAATCATTATTTGGTATTCCTCTAATTAATATGTGGGTATGCTGCTGCTGCTGCTGCTAAGTCGCTTCAGTTGAGTCCGACTCTGTGCGACCCCATCGACAGCAGCCCACCAGACTCCCCCGTCCCTGGGATTCTCCAGGCAAGGACACTGGAGTGGGTTGCCATTTCCTTCTCCAATGCATGAAAGTGAAAAGTGAAAGTGAAGTCGCTCAGTCGTGCCCGACTCTTAGCGACCCCATGGACTGCAGCCTACCAGGTTCCTCCATCCATGGGATTTTCCAGGCAAGAGTACTGGAATGGGGTGCCATTGCCTTCTCCAATATGTGGGTATATACACACTGAGCTGTGGTGTTCAGTTCTGGAGCATAATTAAAAATAAGAATTAACTAATAAAATCAGAACTAAAGCCATCGATTTTGTTGGACTTTATGATTAATTTACCTTCTGTTTATTTTGCTAAAATTGGTCCCATGTAGCAGTATGAAATAAGATGAGAAGTTGACTCAAAATAGTTTTACATTTAAATCCAAAAATCGAAATAAATAAAAAGCTTTTTCTAAAAAAAAAAAAAAAGAATTCAGTGTTTCTTATAAAACCTCCCTAGCTGCATAATAAAGAGCTTTTCCCTCAAGAGCTACCCACTTGTTCAATTAATTAAATTAACAGACAAATAATTGAAATTAAAATGGTCATTATTATCACCATCCTCTTCTAGAATTTATCTGAATTTCAAGCATCACAAACAGACCCTGTTTCTGAAGACAAGCTTCACTGGGAACTCTAATATGTATAAGAAGATAAAAGAGGCAGCCCTTGAGGTCTTGCAGTGCTTTGGTTAATCATTGCAGGAGCCTTGTATTTTGTTTCAAGCGCCCTGGGTTTTATGTTCCAGAGCATTACTCCACGGTTAGCTTTGGGTGAGGCGAAGGTATTCCAGTAACCTGGGTTATTGTGAACTCAACTTCCCATTGGGTTTGGTGGGTAAAGAATCCATCTGCAATGCAGGAGACACAGGAGATGAGGGTTTGATCCCTGGGTAGGGAAGGTCTCCTGGAGGAGGAAATGGCAACCCACTCCAGTATTCTTGCCTGGAAATTCCATGGACAGAAGAGCCTGGTGGCCCACGTCCATGAAATCGCAAAGAGTTGGAAGTGACTAAGCAACTGAGCACACACACACATTACCTCTTGATAAAAAGTTTAATTTTTGTAGATCAATTATAAACAGAATTAATGAAAATGCTGAATAAATCTTGGCAGCTGACATTGAGGACATTCATCCATTTTATTCACCAGACATTTACTGAATGTCTGTTGTTTGCAGGTACATTTTAGGTATCCTCAAAATACAAGTAAGAAAAATGCACTCCCAAGTTAATATTGGGCTTCTCTGGTGGCTCAGCTGGTAAAGAATTCGCCTGCAATGCAGGAGACCTCGGTTCGAACCCTGGGTTGGGAAGATTCCCCGGAAAAGGGAAAGGCTACCCACTCCAGTATTCTGGCCTGGACAATTTCATGGACTATATAGTCCATGGGGTCGCAAAGAGTCAGACATGACTGAGCAACTTTCACTTCACTTCAAGTTAATATTAAGATAAAGTCTGCAAATGTATAACAATGATGTAAATGAATGCACTCTGGGAGTTAGAAAGACATTTTAAAGCAAGAGTGTGGACTCAAAGAAAAGTATATGATTGCTTCAACCAGTGTATATTATTCATTAAAAGATTCTTTGGGGACTTCCCTGGTGGTCCAGTGGTTAAGAATCTGCCTTTTAATACAGGGGACATGGTACAATAAGTCCACACCCACAACTACTGAGCCTGCACATGGCACTAAGAAGCAAAATAGCCAAATAAATAATAATTTTTTTCTTAAAAAAAATTAACTTCTGCTCTAAAAATGGATGTATTTGGATCTCCAACAATGTTAGATTATGAACATTAAATATCCAATGCACAGTATTTACACAAAGAACTCTAATAGTAAGAAAAAACAATTGCTTTGAGTCTTAAAAACATTTTAAAATTTTTCTAACATATATTTTATAAGGTATGGGAATAAACTTTTTATATCCAGTAGAAAATCTGACATTTTTTACACACTAAAATGTGAATCCTACTTTATAAGCAGACCTTTTCACAAAAAACCAGGCTAAAAAAAGATAATGGTAGCATATATAAAATGTCCATTGCCTTTCAAGTTGCAGGCACCCCAAAATATTAAGTAACAGTAAATTGAGAAAAAGAAAAATAATCTCAAGCTTTCAATTTTGCAGAAAGAAAGAAAGAACTGGCGATGTTTATCTTTTTCTGAGGCTATATATGACATGATAATGCTTAAGAGCAAAGAGTTTATAATCAGACAGACATTTTATAAGCTGGCTATGTTTTAATTCAGGGTTTAATTCTCAAGTCTCAATCCAGGGTTTAATTTTATTTAATGGTTAGGTTTTAAAGTCAGTCAAGGAGATGAAAATAAGGTACACAAAATTTACCTTTGAAAACCCTTTGAGAATTGGGCCCCCTTGGAAAACAACATATCATCTCTTTATAAGAAATAATCACCAGCTTTCTTTGTGCTTTGTTCTTTTCATTCACTTCAGTTGAGTCGCTCAGTCATGTCTGACTCTTTGCAACCCCGTGGACTGCAGCACGCGAGGCTTCCCTGTCCATCACCAACTTCCAGAGCTTATTCAAATTCATGTCCATCTAGTCAGTGATGCCATCCAACCATCTCATCCTCTGTTGTCTCCTTCTCCTCCTGCCTTCAATCTTTCCCAGCATCAGGATCTTTTCTAAAGAGTCAGTTCTTGGCATCAGGTAGCCAAAGTATTGGAGCTTCAGCTACAGCATCAGTCCTTCCAATGGATATTCAGGACCGATTTCCTTTAGGATTGATTGGTTTGATCTCCTTGCAATCCAAGGAACTCTCAAGAGTCTTCTCCAACACCACAGGTCAAAAGCACCAATACTTTGGCACTCAGCTTTCTTTATGATCCAACTCTCATATCCATACATGACTACTGGGAAAACCATAGCTTTGACTAGATGGACCTTTGTTGGCAAAGTAATGTCTCTGCTTTTTAATATGCTGTTTAGGTTGGTCATAGCTTTTTTTCTAAGGAGCAAGCATCTTTTAATTTCATGGCTGTAGTCACCATCTGCAGTGATTTTAGAGCCCAAGAAAATAAAATCTGTCACTGTTTCCATTGTTTCCCCATCTATTTGCCATGAAGTGATGGAACCCAATGCCACGATCTTCATTTTTTGAATATTGAGTTTTAAGTCAGCTTTTTCACTCTCTTCTTTCACTTTCATCAAAAGGTTCTTTAGTTCCTCTTCACTTTCTGCCATAAGGGTGGTGTCATCTGCATATCTGAGGTTACAATATTTCTCCCGGCAATCTTGATTCCAGCTTGTTCTTCATCCAGGCCAAGATTTTGCATGATATGCTCTGCTTATAGGTTAAATTAGCAGGGTGACAATATACAGCCTTGACATACTCCTTTCTCAATTTGGAACAAGTCTGTTGTTCCATGTCCAGTTCTAACTGTTGCTTCTTGACCTGAACACAGATTTCTCAGGAGGCAGGTAAGGATATCTTTAAGAATTTTCCACAGTTTATTGTGATTCACACAGTCAAAGGCTTTGGCATAGTCAATACAGCAGAAATAGATATTTTTCTGGAACTCTCTTGCTTTTTCTATGATCCAACAGATGTTGGCAATTTGATCTCTGGTTCCTCTGCCTTTTCTAAATCTAGCCTTAACGCTGTCTATGGGGTCGCACAGAGTCCGACACGACTGACGCGACTTAGCAGCAGCAGCAGCAGCAGCCTTAACATCTGGAAGTTCATGGTTCATGTACTGTTGAAGCCTAGTTTGGAGAATTTTGAGCATTACTTTGCTAACATGTGAGATGAGTGCAATTGTGCGATATTTTTAACATTTTTTGGCATTGCCTTTCTTTGGGATTGGAATGAAAACTGACCTTTTCTAGTCCTGTGGCCACTGCTGAGTTTTCCAAGATCAGATCAGATCAGATCAGTCGCTCAGTCGTGTCCCACTCTTTGCGACCCCATGAACCGCAGCACGCCAGGCCTCCCTGTCCATCACCAGCTCCCGGAGGTCACCCAGACTCACACCCATCAAGTCAGTGATGCCATCCAGCCATCTCATCCTCTGTCGTCCCCTTCTCCTCCTGCCCTCAATCCCTCCCAGCATCAGAGTCTTCTCCAATGAGTCAACTCTTCGCATGAGGTGGCCAAAATACTGGAGTTTCAGCTTTAGCATCATTCCTTCTAAAGAAATTCCAGGATTGGTCTCCTTCAGAATGGACTGGTTGGATGTGATGGCATATTGAATGCAGTACTTTAAGAGCATTATCTTTTAGGACTTGAAATAACTCAGCTGGAATTCCATCACCTCCACTAGCTTTGTTCGTAGTGCTGCTTCCTAAGGCCAGGACCACTTGACTTCACAGTCCAGGATGTCTGGTCTAGGTAAGTGATCACACCATCGTGGTTATATAGGTCACTAAGATTTTTTTGTATAGTTCTTCTGTGTATTCTTACCACCTCTTCTTAATATCTTATGCTTCTGTTGGATCCATACTGTTTCTGTCCTTTATTGTGTTCAATGAAATGTTCCCTTGGTATCTCTAAGTTTCTTGAAGAGATCCTTAGTTTTTCCTCTATTTCTTTGCATTGAGTATCCCCTTAGTTCTTTCATTAAGTACCCGATAAACTAGCTGGTATATGTTTAAGGATCACATTGTACAAAATAAGTAAACTCTGCTGCTGCTGCTGCTGCTGCTGCTGCTGCTGCTGCTGCTAAGTCGCTTCAGTTGTGTCCAACTCTGTGTGACCCCATAGACGGCAGCCCACCAGGCTCCCCCGTCCCTGGGATCCTCCAGGTAAGAACACTGGAGTGGGTTACTACTTCCTTCTCCAATGCATGAAAGTGAAAAGTGAAAGTGAAGTCGCTTAGTCGTGTCCGACTCTTCGTGATCCCATGGACCATAGCCTACCAGGCTCCCTCACCCATGGGATTTTCCAAGCAAGAATACTTGAGTGGGTTGCCATTTTCTTCTCCAAGTAAACTCTAGACTCTCGCTAACGTTAACTGGACGAGCAGGTGGGTTCATCCATATTATTTAAATTGTCATTTTGCTTCCTATCTTCTTCCCTACAAGTATTAGGGAATTCACATAAGATTTTTTAGTATGCATATATAATGTGATGGCATTGTAAACACTGATATGCTTCAATATTATTAAGACAATGAAACTAACATCTCTTTCTCAGAGATAATGAGGGAAGTAAATGAGATTATGGGTTTTCCCAGTGGCTCAGGGGTAATGAATCTGTCTGCAATGCAGGAGCCTCAGGAGATGTGGGTTCTGACCTCTGGGTTGGGAAGACTCCCTGGGGCAGGGAATGGCTACTCACCTCAGTATTCTTGCCTGGAGAATCCCATGGACAGAGGAGCCTGGTTAACAGGGTCACAAAGAGTTGGACATGACTGAAGTGACTTAGCACACATGCATGCAAATGAGATAATACATGTAAAGTACTTAGGGACGTGCCAATCACATGTAATAAATTACAGTATATTTTATTCAGCAAATACATGAGCAAAATATTACTTTTCAACTTTGAAGTTAGAGGCAAAGGTCTTCCAATCCCCAAACACAAATAGCCCCCAACAATGCTATTTTCTTAAGGAAACAGTGTGATGCATCTCATGTTTTAGAAGGATGTGCTAATATAGTTGCTGTTGGCATTTCCAGATCTATTTTTTCCCTTCTCCAGACTGCTCTGTGCCCTGTTATGCCAACCATTATGGGCTACATCCACTGGGCTCCCTGACTTTCAGTTTGATCAGTAAAAATCATGGGCAAGGCACTGAAGGGAAGAGGGTATGAAGTCAGTATCTGTTTCCATCCAGGCTGTGGATAAGCAACAACTGTATTTCTCAGCTGCTGCTGTTTAGTGCTTCACCAGGGGATCTTACCTACTCAGGGACTGAACCCATGTCTTTGGCATTGGTAGGCAGATTCTTTACCACAGAGCCACCTGGGAATTTCATGTTTCTCTACCAAAGGCCATAGTTCTTGTGATTTGACTTCTTACCACTAGGACTCTCTCTCTTTCTCCTGCTTTTGGGGGATGATTCTTTCCCTGGCCCCTACAGGGAACAGCTCCCTGTTGTTGCATGGAAGATGGGTTGGAAGGGAAGAAGATGGGAAGTGGGAAGATTACTAGAAAATACTTGCAGACAGGAAATAATGAGGATCTGATCGAATCAGTGGAAGGTGGGCCAGAGAAAACAAGACAGAAATAACATGCACTTAGAATATATAGTGTATAGGATAGAAAAGAAATTGTAACTCACTGGATGAAAGAGCAGTGGAGAGAGGCAGTCCAGGAGGACTCACACGGATCTTGCTTTAGCAAACATATGTGTCTATTCACAGAGATGGGAAGTGATACTTTCTGATTTGCTTTTTTTCCCTTAATTTCTATTATCAATCACTGGGAAATGGATTGCTTGCTTCTTTGAGGTATCTCATATTTTATTCAGCACTTACTAGGACCCCACCTACTCTCCTTTATTGGACTGTGAAAATTATTTGGGTATCTGGCTTTATTTTTGAGTAGTCAAAAATTGTTGTTGTTTAGTCACTAAGTCGTGTCTGATCCTTTTGTGAGCCGACCAGACTCCTTTTCCCATGGGATTTTCCAGGCGAGAATACTGAAGTGGTTGCCATTTCCTTCTCCGGAGGATTTTCCCAGACTAGGCATCAAACCTGTGTCTCTTGCATGGGCAGCCGGATTCTTTACCACTGAGCCACCTGGGAAGCCTAGTTAAAAATTAGAGCACTTTATTTTAATTAAAAAGAATTTTAAACAGCTCTATTGAGATAAAATTGACATAAACTATGTTTTTTGAAACATACAAGATGTTAAGCTTTGACATATGTATACTTGTGAACCATCACTACAAGCAAAATAATTAACATATAACCAACCACTCAAAGTTTCCTTTTGGCTTTTTGTAATCCCTTCTTCACACACCCCTTCCCACAGCTCTCCCTACTCCAGACCCAGGCAACAACTACCTGCTTTCTGTCACTATACAGTAGGATGTAACTTGAAGAAATGTATATAATCTTTATATATTTATATTTACAAATAAATACATTTATTGCTAATTGCTAAGTCACTTCAGTCGTGTCTGACTCTGTGTGACCCCATAGACGGCAGCCCACCAGGCTCCCCCGTCCCTGGGATTCTCCAGGCAAGAACACTGGAGTGGGTTGCCATTTCCTTCTCCAAAATACATTTATGGATTTATATAAATAGTCCATGTGTTTTTTTCCTGGTTTCTTTCACTTTGCTGAAGTATTCTATTTATCCATACTGTGGTATGTATTCCTTTAGTTTGTGTGGTGTTTCATTGTATGAACATACCATGATTGTTCATATACTCACTTGTTGATGGACACTTGTCATCTCCAGGATTTCACATATAGATTTACCAGGTTTTTTTGAGTGTGCATGCGGCATGTGAGATCTTAGTTCTCTGACCAGGGGTTGAACCCGCATCCCCTGCACTGGAAACACGAGAGCCTTAACCACTGGACCACCAGGGAAGTCCCCTAGATATATCAGTTCAATGAAAGTGATTATATTTCCACATAAACTCCTAATTCTCCACAGAAATTATCAAATGTATATACCTCAAGAATCTAAAAATAAAAATGTAAGAATAAATAAAACTAGGCCTCCAAAAAAGCTGTTACTATTTTGTGTTTTTATGGCTTTTTGTTTTTAAACAAATTGAATTTGTGTACATCCAGCACTGCTTCATTCTAAATAAAAACTAAAACAAAACAAAACAAAAAAATGCCATCATCCATTTGCCTTAAGGACACAATAAACTAAATAATAAAAATATCCTGATCATGGTTTATATTAGTTTTAATCCTATATCTAGCACTATATCCACACTGAGTACTATACTCAATAGAAAATTCACTGTTTTCTTTTAATCCAGTGACAAGGAAAGGGTGGACAAAAACATAAGGATATCATCAAAATACAGAGAAAGTAAGAATGAAAAATGTGTTTAATCAAATTTGTAGACATTGTAAATTTTTGTGGGCCTAAAGATTGAGAAATCATTTCAATACTAACATTAAACTTCAGTGTAGCTTTGCAGAATCCTGTCCCTCAATGTCTAGACTGCCCTTGATTTTTCTGAAGTTTCATTTAGGTTTCCAACTCCTTTTCCTGTAATAGTTATCTTGAGATTATTCTATACAGAATCATATATCTGGGGAAAGTCATACTTGTTTTAAACAAGCATTTTCTTCTGTATGGTTTTCAGAGTGATTTTCATGTGTTCCTGAAGGGGAATGAAAAACAGTCATCCCTCCAACAGGAAGCCTGGAGAAACATCCAGCTCAGCTCTGTGGTCATGCACAGCTTCCTGTTACATTCCAGGAATTGCTCTTGGGTGTAAACAATCATCTTCCAGGGACAGGCCTTGGGTATCACTCAACTGTAGAGCATAATCTGGCTATCGCTGTTAAATTCATTCTATAGAGTAGGACGTCTCCAGTTGCTGAATATGTCAAACCCTTGTCAGGCTCATGCTAGTGATCATTACTTTTAGAAAAGCAGAATGCTTTATTGATAGGAGTCAATGCATCTTTTCCTCCAAATAAAACACTCTTTGATTGATTGTTTCACCATATTGAGAAGTGTGTTTGAAAGGAGGATATCCACAAGAGTTTTACGCTTTCTAGCATCTGCCAACAATAAACATAATAATAAATAAGAACTTGCCTATAAAAATGCCCACAGCATCATCAGAATGTGAGGCTATTTGAGAAATTGCTCAAAAATGAAAGACAAGTTTCTAAATAATATATTACGTTAGTCAGGACTTAGGACTGTACTGCATAACGACCTAAAAATCTACACTCAATGACTAGATAGAAATGCATATGAGACACAGAGTTAATCCCAAAGTTGATTAAGAGTGTCAGATGAGTTGTCCAATATGAGGGCTACCAGACATGTGTGGCCATGTCAATGTGAATGTAAATTAATTAAAATAGAATAAATACTTCAATTGCTCAGTCTCACCAACCACACATTTCAAATGTTTAATAACCACATATGGCTAGTGGTTGTAATAGTATACAGCAAACATATAGAGTGTTTCTAGCATCACAAAAAGTTCTATTGGCCAGGGTCAGTGTACAAAATACAATACTTAAAGAAAGATGAAAGCAACTCAGATTTTTGCTCTCAGAAAAAAAGGAATGAGTGACTTGCACCACACGAAGAATTTTTCTGCTGTTTCTAAACATTTAATAAATTTGAGTGAGTCAGCTTTTTTAAACTAAATTGATTAGAAGTTCTAACTATCATTACATAACAAAACTAAATTTTATGGATTTTAACTGTATTTAATTTGGGGCATATTTTTTTTTAAATAGGTACTTAGAACATTTTTACAGAAAGATAAAAGAAATCACAACAAATTATTATTTTAAAAAGCTGACAAACAATAGAAATTCAAAACTAGCATTTTTAGTGACGGTCTAAGAGTCAGACACGACTGAGTGAATTCACTTTCACTTTTCACTTTCATGCGTTGAAGGAAATGGCAACCCACTCCAGTGTTCTTCCCTGGAGAATCCCAGGGACGGCAGGGCCTGATGGGCTGCCGTCTGTGGGGTCACACAGAGTCGGACGCGACTGAAGCGACTTAGCAGCAAGAAAAGGCAATGGCACCCCACTTCAGTACTCTTGCCTGGAAAATCTCATGGATGGGGGAGCCTGGTAGGCTGCAGTCCATGGGGTCACTAAGAGTCAGACACAACTGAACGACTTCACTTTCACTTTTCACGCATTGGAGAAGGAAATGGCAGCCCACTCCAGTGTTCTTGCCTGGAGAATCCCAGGGACGGGGGAGACTGGTGGCTGCTGTCTTTGGGGTCACACAGAGTTGGACACGACTGAAGTGACTTAGCAGCAACACATCTTTATATCCCCTAGATTTTGTTTCTTCATATGACAATATTCTGATAACATTTTATATAGAGAGAATAGAGAGACAATTATAGTGTGGTTAATTATCAGTTAAAATTTTTTATCATTGATCAGATCAGATCAGATCAGTCTCTCAGTCGTGTCCGACTCTTTGTGACCCCATGAACTGTAGCACGCAAGGCCTCCCTATCCATCCACAGCTCTCGGAGGTCACTCAGACTCACATTCATCGAGTCAGTGATGCCATCCAGCCATCTCATCCTCTGTCGTCCCCTTCTTCTCCTGCCCCCAATCCCTCCCAGCATCAGAGTCTTCTCCAATGAGTCAACTCTTCGCATGAGGTGGCCAAAATACTGGAGTTTCAGCTTGAGCATCATTCCTTCCAAAGAAATCCCAGGGCTGATCTCCTTCACAATGGACTGGTTGGATCTCCTTGCAGTCCAAGGGACTCTCAAGAGTCTTCTCCAACACCACAGTTCAAAAGCATCAATTCTTCGGCGTTCAGCCTTCTTCACAGTCCAACTCTCACATCCATAGATGACCACAGGAAAGACCATAGCCTTGACTAGATGGACCTTTGTTGGCAAAGTAATGTCTCTGCTTTTGAACAAGACCGGGAGCAGACTGTGGCTCAGATCATGAACTCCTTCCTACCAAATTCAGACTTAAATTGAAGAAAGTAGGGAAAACCACTAGACCATTCAGGTATGACCTAAATCAAATCCCTTAGGATTATACAATGGAAGTGAGAAATAGATTTAAGGGCCTAGATCTGATAGAGTGCCTGATGAACTATGGACTGAGGTTCATGACATTGTACAGGAGACAGGGATCAAGACCATCCCCATGGAAAAGAAATGCACAAAAGCAAAATGGCTGTCTGGGGAAGCCTTACAAATAGCTGTGAAAAGAAGAGAAGGGAAAAGCAAAGGAGAAAAGGAAAGATATAAGCATTTGAATGCAGAGTTCCAAAGAATAGCAAGAAGAGATAAGAAAGCCTTCCTCAGTGATCAATGCAAAGAAATAGAGGAAAACAATAGAATGGGAAAGACTAGGGATCTCTTCAAGAAAATTAGAGATACCACGGGAACATTTCATGCAAAGATGAGCTTGATAAAGGACAGAAATGGTATGGACCTAACAGAAGCAGAAGACATTAAGAAGAGGTGGCAAGAATACACAGAAGAACTGTACAAAAAAGATCTTCAGGACCCAGATAATCATGATGGTGTGATCACTCACCTAGAGCCAGACATCCTGGAATGTGAAGTCAAGTGGGCCTTAGAAAGCATCACTCTGAACAGAGCTAGTGGAGGTGATGGAATTCCAGTGGAGCTATTTCAAATCCTGAAAGATGATGTTATAAAAGTGCCGCACTCAATATGCCAGCAAATTTGGAAAACTCAGCAGTGGCCACAGGACTGGAAAAGGTCAGTTTTCATTCCAATCCCAAAGAAAGGCAATGCCAAAGGATGCTCAAACTACCGCACAATTGCACTCATCTCACACGCTAGGAAAGTAATGCTCAAAATTCTCCAAGCCAGGCTTCAGCAATATGTGAACTATGAACTTCCTGATGTTCAAGCTGGTTTTAGAAAAGGCAGAGGAACCAGAGATCAAATTGCCAACATCCGCTGGATCATGGAAAAAGCAAGAGAGTTCCAGAAAAACATCTATTTCTGCTTTATTGACTATGCCAAAGCCTTTGACTGTGTGGATCACAATAAACTGTGGGAAAAAAAAATCATTGAAGTTAGGGTGCATAAAAACATGTGACTTTACACAGACACACACTTCTTCCTTTAGTACTTGCAAGTTTGTGCCCTACAAGTAGATATTCTATAAATTCTCCACTGCGTAATAGCCAATAGAAAGGAAAATTATAGGTGATAAATTAATAATTCTATTTTTTTACTTTTAATTTTGTATTGGAATATAGCCAATTAACAATATTGTGATAATTTCAGGTGAACAGCAAAAGGATTCAGCCATACATATACATGTGTCCACACTCCCCTCCCACCCCGGCTGCCACATAACATTGAGCAGAGTTCCCTGTGCTATACAGTAGGACCTGGTTTGTTATCCATTATAAATATAGCAGTGTGCACATGCCAAACTCCCTAAGTATCCCGTTCCCCCATCCTATCTGCAGAAACCATAAGTTCATTCTTTTGAGTCTGTGAGTCTCTGTTTTGTAAGTTCATTTGTATCCTTTCTTTTTAGATTCTACGTATAAGGGATGTCATATACTGTTTCTCCTTCTGTCTGACTTACTTCGCTCAGTGTGACAATCTCTAGGTTCATCGATATTGCTGCAAATGGCATTATTTCATTCTTTTCAATCCCAGTTGCATATATGTACCACATCTTCTTTATCCATTCCTCTGTCAATGGACACTTAGGTTGCTGCTTCCATGTCTTGGCTATTGTAAACAGTGCTGCAATGAATATTGAGGTGCATATATCCTCTCAGAGCATGGTTTTCTCTGGATATATGCCCAGAAGTGGGATTGCAGAGTCTGCTTTTTAAGGAACCTCCATACTGTTCTCCATAGTGGCTGTACCAATTTACATTCCCACTAACAGTGTAGGAGGGGTCCCTTCTCTCCACACCCTTATTCGTGAATTTTTTAATGAAAGCCACTCTGGCTGGTGTGAAGTGATATCTCATTGTAGTTTTGATTTGCCTTTCTCTACTAATTAGCAATGTTGAACATCTTCTCATGTGACTCTTGGCCCTCTGTATGTTTTCTTTGGAGAAATGTCTATTTGGTCTTCTGACCATTTGTTGATTGGATTGTTTGTTTTGATGCTGTTAAGCATCATGAGCTGTTTGTAAATTTTGGAGACAAATCCCTTGTGGGTCACATCATTTTCAAATATTTTCTCCTCACCTGTGGGTTGTCTTTTTGTTTTGTTTATTGTTTCCTTTGCTGTGCAAAACCTTTTAAGTCAGTTCCATTTGTTTATTTGTGTTATTTCCATTATTCTGGAAGATGGGTCTAAACAGATATTGCTGTGATATATGTCTGAGAGTGTTCTGCCTATGTTTTCCTCTAGAAGTTTTATAAGGTCTGGTCTCATGTTTAGGTCTTTAACTCATTTTGAGCTTATTTTTGTGTATGGTGTTTAATAATTACCTAATTTCATTTTCTTACATGTAGCTGTCCAGTTTTCCCAGCACCAGCACTTTGTTGAAGAGACTCTCTTTCCAACGTTGGATAATTTTATATGCAACATTATCAAGTATCCCTGATAGAGAAGAATTTCCATTTTGATTAGATGGTGAGAACCAATTCCTTACTTATAATTTTACATGCCTGAAAAATAGATGCACTTCCCACAAATTAGATTTGGCTCCATACACTTCAATTCTTAATTTTCCTCAGCTCTCATGTAGGTCCAAGGAAAAGGCTCATATTATTTTACAATATCTAGTCCTAAATCTTCATTTCTCAGCACTAGTTAAGGCATCTGGGAAACATGCAGGAATAGTCTTAGAAACAATTCTTAAGGGTAACAAGCAACTACCGAACCACATTTAGACATGACTATGAACCACGAAGAAAGTATGTTCCCTACATGCAAAATAATGTATCCAACACTCAACCTCCCTTCAGTTGAATCCCCAAAATGCCCCTAGCCATTCTACCACCACTTAGCACCAAAGGGAAGCAGAACAGGGAGTACATGTGAATATAAAGTGATAGCAGTTTAACTAAGTACAATTAAAATATCTTTTTCAAATTTCACAAAAAATATATATAATCATGTGACACAATGCTAGAATCCCTTCCAGGACTTCAGAAGGGATCTATGCAAGTAAGAAACCATGAAGCTAAACTTGACTAGTTTCATGGTAAATCCCACTGCAACAAAGGATACATTCTTTACAGACAGACTGAGAAATGAAAGTTGAAATATAAGGCTTCTGGTTAAATATAAGATAGATTTCCTGACATGGTTGCTCAGCATCAACATTATGACTTAATAAATATGGACACATGAATTCAATATTCAAGAAGCTGTTTATTTCTTTTTAGCTACTTTGCCTCTGTTTAAAATATAATGCCATGAGATAAGTGGTAGCTTCTAAAATCTTCAAGATCTAATATCCATATTTCTGAAACATAAGGTAACAGAGAGGATGAAAGTGATATATGTCTACGTTCAATAATTCTTTATAATGTCAGAGAAATGTAGCCATTACTGAGCGAAGTATATTTTAAAGAAGTAATTTTAAAAGAAACAGGAGGTAACACTAGCCATCCGTTATACTTAGCCTCGGTTATTATTGATGCTTTACTGAATTCTTGTTTTATCCTTGCTAAGGACAGGATAGTTTTTTCTATTCTCTCTCTGTTATCAGGTTACATAGAGAACTCTGGCTACAAAAGCAGTGGTGTGTTGTTTTTTTTTTTTCCTTCTCAAAAGCGATAGCCAATGTTTTCCCATTTCCTTTTTCTTTCCCAGTCCTGCATAATACAAACAAAAACAGTTCCTCATGGAGAACAGTTAGTTGATACCAAAAACAGAACCTCATCTGCAGGCCCCTCTCTCCAGCCTGCCTCCACTGGCCAGAAGATAAAGATCATGAATCTCAACAATTGTTCTCCTCCAATCAAATTTTCCCTTTTGGATGTGCTGCTCTATATTTACATTATATAGAATATTCTCACGCTAAAGGTCTTTATTCTTTCACCTTAAAAATCACCAAATTAATAATTTAGCCCTATTCGTTTGTTTCTACAGCAACCATCACACTGTGAAACAGACATATCTGTTCCCTGATAAACTCACCTTGTGAACCAACATACAGTTTAAATTTTTAAGTTGATGTTAGAACATCAAACAGATGCATTTGATCGGAGCACATCAAGTTTCCTGAAAAGTAACTTGAAGTGGTTTCTCCATAATTGGAAAAGCTTACAAGCTAAGACTGAACTTTTACAAAGTGTGATTTGGAAAGAAGGTTTTAAAGTCAACACATTAAAAAAAAAAAAAAAAGTCAACACATATTTCCTTAGTAACCAAAAGCATCACACTTAAGAGTCTACACAAAAGTAACTAAACTCTTCTCCTGTAGAAGACTGAAGTCTAGTTTAAAAAAAAAAAATTAAAGGTCCTTTAACGATAGTATTCGGGGGAAGGCAGTGGCACCCCACCCCAGTACTTTTGCCTGGAAAATCTCATGGACAGAGGAGCCTCGTAGGCTCCAGTCCATGAGGTCGCTAAGAGTCGGACATGACTGAGCGACTTAACTTTCACTTTTCACTTCCATGCTTTGGAGAAGGAAATGGCAACCCACTCCAGTATTCTTGCCTGGAGAATCCCAGGGACAGAGCCTAGTGGGCTGCTGTCTATGGGATCGCACAGAGTCGGACACGACTGAAGCGACTTAGCAGCAGCAGCAGCAACAATAGTATTCAACTCATGACTACGAAAGTAAGAAAAATTCACACAAAATATATGATTGTTATAGGACTGTTCACTGATCTAGAAGAATGATCCAAGGGAAAGAGTTTGAGTTACAGTTTGGGGGGTGGATGGTATTAATGGCATGAGGGACTTAACCGGTGGAGCCAGTGCAGGAATTTCTGGTTTGATCCCTGTGTCAGGAAGATCCCCTGGAGAAGGGCAAGACAAGCCATTTCAGTATTCTTGCTTGAAGAATTCCATGGAAAGAGGAGCCTGGTGAGCTACAGTCCACAGGGTCACAAAGAGTCACACACGGCTGAAGTGACTTAAGTTGCACACATGCACAGTATGACATGAACAAAAGCACAGAGACAGAAAAGCAAGAGACATTTGCAAAGAGAAGGGTGACTCACTTTATTTCTAGCCTCATGTTAGCAAGGGGATATATCAGAAAAAAAACTTAAATGATGAGGACCAGACTTCAGATAGATTTAGGGCTTGAATACAAGTTAAGCATTTTATTCTATAGATAATGCAAATCCACTGGGGAAAAAATCCTTACAGATTAATGAAACAAATAAGTACTATGTTTTAGGAGAAGTAATCTGGTAGTTCTACCAACAGCGTATCAAATATAGAAGAAAGATCAGAAGCAAAAAAATTTGTTCTATTATTAGAATCCCATATGTTGAGGCATTCTTTAGTTCTGGGAACATTTTATTTGGTCATAAGAAAATATTTTTACTTACTAAATCATATGAAGTGGCATTTTATTTAAAATATCTCATGTCCATGTATATTGATGAGATTCATCTATGGTTTTCTCTATGTGCTGTGCTATGCTTAGTCACTCAATTGTGTCCAACTTTTTGAGACCCCATGGACTGTAACCCGCCAGGCCCTCTGTCCATAGGGATTCTCCAGCAAGAATACTGGAGTGGGTTGCCATGCCCTCCTCCAGGGGATCTTCCCAAACCAGGGATCGAACCCAGGAATTGAACCCAGGTCTCTAGCATTGCAGGCGGACTCTACCATCTGTGCCACCGGCGAAGCCTGGTTTTCTCTATAATGGAATCCTAATCATTTTATTAATGATATAATTTATTGAGTGTTTGCTATATTGACTATGTCAATTGTTTTCTACCCACTTGTATGTCATTTCATACTCATAGCAACCCCTTCTCATTTTATAGAAGATGAAATATAAGCCTATAGGTAACCACTGGTCCAAAGCTACACAAGTAACATGAGGCATAGCAACAATTTGAACTCAGGCTGGCTCATTCAGAAGCTGGTGCTCTGACCACTACACTAGGCTGTCTTACAAGATAAGATTTATTGTAGAATAAATCAAGAAATTCATGATATTTCTGTTTATTCTAAAATTAATTCCATATAACAAAAAGTATCCATTTCTTTAAATGGCATAAAAATCTCCTAGAAGATCTACTCTGTCTAGCTGTGGCTACACAGTATTGGTATATGAACCTTCTTCATATTAATTGATTCAAATGTAACAAAATACTTACTACCTTCTAGACAGCAAATGCTAGAGATAAAGTGATATGGCCACATCCCTTCTCTTAAGAGCTCACATTTTGGTGGAGAAAATATACTTGTAAATAAGTACATTATTTATAAGAACCGCAACCACTCCAGTACTCTTGCCTGGAAAATCCCATGGATGGAGGAGCCTAGTGGGCTGCAGTCCATGGGGTCGCTAAGAGTCGGACACAACTGAGCGACTTCACTTGCACTTTTCACTTTCATGCATTGGAGAAGGAAATGGCAACCCACTTCAGTGCTCTGGCCTGGAGAATCCCAGGGACGGGGGAGCCTGGTGGGCTGCCATCTATGGGGTTGCACAGAGTCGGACACGACTGAAGCGATTTAGCAGCAGCAGCAACAAATGCACAGGAGGATAAACTCCAAGACCCACACTTACTATACACAATCACAACTGAATTGTCAAAAGACAAAGACTTCCAAATGAGATCTGTTCACAATTCACATTCTACCAAATCTTTAAGTAAGAATTAATGATCATCCTTCACAAACTTGTCTCTATTCTTGCTTCCTAAGATAACTTTTCAAATAAACAATCTGTATGCCAAAGCCTTTGACTGTGTGGATCACAATAAACTATGGAAAATTCTGAAAGAGATGGGAATACCAGACCACCTGATCTGCCTCTTAAGAAATCTGTATGCAGGTCAGGAAGCAACAGTTAGAACTGGTCATGGAACAACAGACTGGTTCCAAATAGGAAAAGGAGTACGTCAAGGCTGCATATTGTCACCATGTTTATTTAACTTATATGCAGAGTACATCATGAGAAATGCTGGACTGGAAGAAACACAAGTTGGAATCAAGATTGCCGGGAGAAATATCAATAACCTCAGATATGCAGATGACACCACTCTTATGGCAGAAAGTGAAGAGGGGCTAAAAAGCCTCTTGATGAAAGTGAAAGTGGAGAGTGAAAAGGTTGGCTTAAAGCTCAACATTCAGAAAACGAAGATCATGGCATCTGGTCCCATCACTGCATGGGAAATAGATGGAGAAACAGTGGAAACAGTGTCAGACTTTGTTTTTCTGGGTTCCAAAATCACTGCAGATGGTGACTGCAGCCATGAAATTAAAAGACGCTTGCTCCTTGGAAGGAAAGTTATGACCAACCTAGATAGCATATTCAAAAGCAGAGACATTACTTTACCAACAAAGGTTCGCCTAGTCAAGGCTATGGTCTTTCCTGTGGTCATGTATGGATGTGAGAGCTGGACTGTGAAGAAGGCTGAGCGCCGAAGAATTGATGCTTTTTGAACTGTGGTGTTGGAGAAGACTCTTGAGAGTCCCTTGGACTGCAAGAAGATCCAACCAGTCCATTCTGAAGGAGATCAATCCTGGAATTTCTTTGGAAGGAATGATGCTAAAGCTGAAACTCCAGTATTTTGGCCACCTCATGCGAAGAGTTGACTCATTGGAGAAGACTCTGATGCTGGGAGGGATTGAGGGCAGGAGGAGAAGGGGACGACAGAGGATGAGATGGCTGGATGGCATCACTGACTCGATGGATGTGAGTCTGAGTGACCTCCGGGAGCTTGTGATGGACAGGGAGGCCTGGCGTGCTGCGGTTCATGGGGTCCCAAAGAGTCGGACACGACTGAGCGACTGATCTGATCTGATACTGTAGATCCGGGGAAGGCAATGGCACCCCACCCCAGTACTTCTGCCTGGAAAATCCCATGGACGGAGGAGCCTGGTAGGCTCCAGTCCGTGGGGTCGCTAAGAGTCGGACACGACTGAGCGACTTCACTTTGACTTTTCACTTTCATGCATTGGAGAAGGAAATGGCAACCCACTCCAGTGTTCTTGCCTGGAGAATCCCAGGGGGATAGGGGAGCCGGGGAGCCTCCGTCTACGGGGTGCCTTGTGTGCAGTGTGATTGTGTGTGTGTCTGAGGCTCCTTTATCTGTAAGGGCAAAAAAAAGTGTTTTATATATATGTGTGTGTGTGTATATAAATCAGAAAAGTCAATTGACACATGAATGGAATAATAAATTGTGGTACATTAAGAATGGAATTGAATACTAGAATTAAAACGATATAAGAAATGTCACAAAAGAATATACGATATAATTCCATTTATATAGAGCTTAAAAACAGACAGAACTCAACAATATTTTGTTTTTGTATAAAGAATATATTCATATCTGGTAAGGCTATAAATGAAGTCAAAGAAATGATAAATACATCGTTCAGTGGTTACTCCTGGTGATGAAAAAAGAGAGCTTCAAAAATGTTGGTAGTGTATTCCTTAAACTGGGTTGTGGGTACACTGGTGTTAGTTTTACTATTTTGTTATGTCATACATTTATCTTTAGATCACACAAATATCATACATGTAGTTTTACATGAATGGATGATAAATTTACTGGACATTTCAACAAATGTAGTTAATTTTTAACTTTAAAAAACATTAGTTTTTAACAGCAAAAGTGGGTTTTTAAAATATAAGCTTTGTTAAATAATAGACTTATTTAACTTAAAAAAAACAACAACAAAGTTGCTCTTTCACCAAGAGCATTTTCAAAGTCTACTAGGGCAAATCTTAGGAGAAAATGCGCTTCTTCCATAGGCAGTACACATTTTGAAATCTATCAATGAGGAAACACCTGCCAAAAATGAATTTCACTAGGAAATAAATTTAGTAATTTACCATCTCCATGGCTGCCAACCTCCAGTGACTGAAGCTCTGAACCAAGAGGCAGCCGACTTAAGGTATTTTTTTTCTTCCCCTTCACGTTCCAGTTTGCTTACTGGATACAAGCCAAGACCTTTAGATGACTCAATTTTTCACTCTATAAGATGAAGACAGTACTTGCTATCTCCCAAACAGAGGTTATGAGGATTAATCTGTCCATAAAGCATTTGAAGGTCCTTGCAACAAAGATTAAAACCGTATATAAAATTGTTGTATTTTATAGGTGTGAGTTTGCAAGACCAGTTACCTTGAAAGAATTTCTTTTCGAAGAATTAGCTACAGTTTAAGATTCTATGACACCAAATATGTGGTTTGATCTTATAGATTCTTGGTTTTGAATAACTTGGCTTCTCATTGATGTGGTTATTTAAGAAAGACAACGGTAATTTTCCACTTACTGTTTTTGTATGCATTTACTCTTCCTGAAATATGGTTGAAGCTATAAATATCAAAGCTGGTTACTATTAATACTTAGTCCTAGACACCATCCTACAAGTGGCACTGAATAAGTAGTGTTGCTGGTTTACAAATCTAAAAATCTAAATGTAAAATTAAAGGTAGGCATAAAATTTATATCAAAACATGCATGTGACCTAGCCAAGGATTTTTTTTCTTCATTAAAAATCATGTCATTAACATTACAGCTTACTGTTAAATACTGCTTACTTACTATTTACACATTATACTGGCATGAAGAAGTAAATACCTTTTAGCAATTCATATCTATCTCTAAATCTGTTAACAATATCAATCTATCATACATAAAGGTATTTTTATTTTCAAAATTTAAGACACTGAAAAATAACTCTGGGTCTCAAGTTACTGCAGCCTCGGGGTCAGGAGGCATTAGCCTAGCTTTTAGAGAGATTGAAGTCTTTTCTATTCAGTTTGTGATTTAACAGCATCTCAGGATGCATTTAACAAGCTCACTTTTCTTTCAGTACAACTTCCCCTGTTCACTTTTTTCATTCACTTATTCATCATCCAACAGATATCTATTAAATGCTTATCTACTATGTGAAAGCTTTGCTAAGTGATGAGATGCCAATGAAACAGCACCCCTGCCCTCAAAAAAAATCCATAGTCTACTAGGCAAAACAGAAGAAATACATGGTTACAATTCAAAATTCAGTATTTTTTTTAATTAACAGTTCAGAAGAAAGCACTGATGAGTAGGACAGTGATGCTTTCTAGGACTGAATAAGGGTATCAGAGGAAATCACTTAAAAGGGAAAGATAAATGTTATAAAGTAAGCACACAAATCCACGGGAGCAGAGACGAGAGGTATATAAATAAAACTGAAGGAATTGGGAGATGGCTTTCCAGGTAAGACTCCTAAGTTCAGACCTAAAGATGAAGAATTACCTAGCAAAAACATATGTACAAGCACACATGCCAAGCAGAGGGTATAAATGGATAAAATGGCACGTGTGAATGAGCATGTCAAACCCCTACTTCAAACCTCTCCATGGCTTTCATAGGCTTGGACTTGAACTCGGTACCCAGGGCAGTCCTGAACATCCTTTGCTCACCATCTCCAGGACAGCGCTCTCCTGCAGTCACATTGATCTCTCACAGCCCCACTCTCTCTTCCTTTGCCTACACCATGCCCTCTGCTTGGCATATGTGCTTGTACATTCTTTCTTGCTAGATAATTCTTCATCTTCAGGTCTGAATGCAGGAGTCTTTCCAGGAAAGCCATCTCCAGTTCCTTCAGTTTTATTTAGATACCTCTCCTCTCTGCTCCCATGGATTTGTGTGTGTGTGTTTTATAACATTTATCTTTCCCTTTTTAAGAGATTTCCCCTGGTACCCTTATTCAGTCCTTGAAAGCATCACTGTCTTACTCATCTTTGACCCTATTACCTATCATAGTGCTTTCTTTCATAGTATCTACTCAATAAATCCTGTTGACTTAGTGCTCTACAAAAATGAATAAATAATTCTTGCCTGGGAAATCCCACGGACAGAGGAGCCTGGCGGGCTACAGTCCATCAGGTTGCAAAGAGTCAGACATGACTTAGTGGTTAAACAACAACAACTACGTGTTAATTTGAAAAACAACTTGTACTGCCTAGGTTTTCTCAGTGCTCTGACCACAAATATTTGTACTAGATGAAAACCTTTCTAAAAAACTACCAATTACATATTTTCTTTAAAAAAAATTTAAAAATGAATAATTACACCTGTATATAAACACACATCTGATAGAAGAACACATAGAAAGTATAAGAGCACATAGAAACAACACATCAGTCAAGATATGTTTAAATTTGGGAAATGGGCAAAAAGGTCAAAAGCAAAGATATTTCCTATGTTAACTTTGGAAGGGTGGCTGGAAATAAGCCAGGCATGGTGATGGAAAAAGAGTGCTTTGATACAAACTGGTGTTTTTCTGCTGAGGGAACATCACATAGCACGTCGCAGGAATGAAAGCCAGTGTCTCCCAGTCTCCCAGGGGAACTGACCTTTCTCTGCTGCTTTACAAAACAAGACAGAACTACCCGCTTTGCCACAACCAAAAGTGGAGTATGGTAATTACGTGTTCCCTGGGTTCTACCTTCTCTGAGGTTGTAACTGTCTGCCTGACCAGGTTAGACATTCTCCACACCCCGCTTTCTCTCCTCCCTTCCCTGCCTCTTCTCTGTGGCTTTCTCCTTTCATTCCCACCTTCCTTTTCTTATATTCCTCCTTTCTGTTAAAACAATGGCTGATTATAAGCTTTTTGCTCCCCTTGACAATTCAGAAAACTTTGGTACCTTAAAGATCATTCTGACCAGCTCCATTTTACAGATGGGGGCATGGGGATCAAAAAAAAAAAAAAAAAATGACTCTTACAGCCTCTTAGAGCAATCATTCTTAGAGTCACAGCAAAGAAGCAGGACTCAGTCTCCCAACTCCTAATGAAATAGCTTCAGACTCTGTACAACCATGCTGCTACAACCCTACTGAATTTTAACAATTTATTTAAGTTCAGAAGAACAGTTTAGAAACACTGGTTTCTCCCAGCAGTTTCTCTCCACCTGGGCTGTGATATTGACTTCCTGGAGATTGCAATTGTGTGAAGGTGAAAAACAGAATTATTTTGACAATATAAATGTAGAGCATGAAAGTTTTCTTCTTGTTACAATATGTATTTTTCCATCAAAGCATCATGTATGCAGCAGAGTGGGAAATTACTATATTAACGGCTGCCACAGACATGTGTCTTAGGAATTCTGCACTGATGGCCAGACCAGTTCATATGCAATGAGGAGCGAAAAGCAGTAACAGGTGGAGCCTGCGAGACACTTGAGAAATCACCATTCCCAGCGTCTCAGCTCTTCAGGAAAGTCCTTAAACTCCTGAAAAGACTTGCTGTGGAGTGATCCTTGGCAGGAATTGATGAGCAGCAGGACTGTTTGCTTTAGAAGGGCTTCCCAAGTGGTGCTAGTGGTAAAAACAAAACAAAACAAAAACCTGTCTGGCAGTGCAGGAGATATAAGTGATACAAGTTCGATCCCTGGGTCAGGATCGAAGATCCTACAAGTGGCACTGGATGAGTAGTGCTGCTCGTTTACAATCTAGAAACCCCTAATCTAGGAAGATCCCCAAGAGAAGGGCATAGCAACCCACTCCAGTATTCTTGCCTGGAGAATTCCCATATACAGAGGAGCCTGGCAGACTACATTCCATGGGGCTGCACGGAATCAGATACAACTGAAGCAACTTAGCACACAGGACACACTCATTGTTGCAGCCACTGCTAATACCTATCCAATAACTCCTACCTTCGTTCTTCTTAATTAATTAACAGAGCTTCTTTTTTTTTTTTTTTTTTTTCTTTTTCAGATGAATGTGTCCAGGTACACAATTCTCACCACTGAAATGTAGCTGGATGACAGCTGGGAATTGGGGTCACCTTACGAAGGTGACTCTCTGACTCCTCATATTTTACTTTTTCCTGCTTGAAGTGTGTTCAGAGGAATGATGGTAAAACAGCCATCTTGCAACCAGGAGGGTAAGAGTCCAGCCCTGCACTGAGCATGGAGGAACATAAAGAAGGAAAGAGTCCAGGGTAATGTGTATCTTGTAAAGCCAGACTGAGAAAAATAACCACCTATTCGTTTGGCCATTGTTGTTGCATTCCTGTTACACTGGTGCTAAAAGCAAATCCTGATACTTATGCAAACATAGAAAAAGGTGGCTCCCCAGGTGGTGCAGTGGTAAAGAATCTGCCCGCCAATATAGGAGGATCAAGGGTAGCAGGTTGGATCCCTGAGTTGGGAAGATGCACTGGAGTAGGAAACGGCAACTCACTCTTGTATTCTCACCTGGAAAATCCCATGGACAGAGGAGCCTGGCAGGCTATAGTCCATGGGGTCACAGAGTCAGATGTGACTGAGCATGCACACACACGCGTGCACACACATGTGCACACGCACACACACACGTACACAGAAAGAGGAAACAGGATCATGAGGAAGCATGCTGGAGAGGAGTGTGTGAAAACCATGGAGAAGGGTTTGAATTCTCACAGACCATGAACCTGGGGAGTCTGAACGAATTATACCCCAAATCTAAGGAAAATGGAGGTTCCACTGTACATTTTTTTCAGCATGATCTAGCAAGAATTTCACTTTTAACCTAATCTATCTTTATCCTAAGGCTTGGGCATATCTGGGCAAACCTATAGGTCCTAACAGGTAGGAAGAACAGGAGTCTATTTTGATGAGAATCCAAGTATCTTTCTGGAGAAGAATTCATTCTTAGGGGAGAAAAGGTAGGTGTGTGTGAGACTGTTTCAAGGCTTAAAATCTGTCAGCAGAAAGAAAGGTTCTGCACAGTATTTTTTATATTAGATTGCTCTCTGGCCAAATGCCCAAAGACTTCTGCCTGTGTCCTAGGACAAGGAGGCTGCAAAGGAAAGAGTGACGCAAAAATGAGCTTTCTCTAAATATCTTCCTATGACAGGAGTAATGGTGCAGAAGTTAATTATTGCAGTGGTGGCAAAAAAAAACTGGTATTAAGAGTTCTAAATGTACCTTACAGGTAACATGATCACAGACACTGTCTCTAAGGATGTCCCCTCCCAAGACTCCCCTCATCAGGTTATTCATTCACTATTCTAGGTTCTGTTGTGAAGGAACACTGCAGATGGAATTAAGGTTACTAATCAGCTGACTTTAAGACAGAGTGAGCCCAAAGATAATCACTTCTGAGATTTTAAAAGCCAAAGGGGAAAAAAAAAACGGAAAAGAAGAACCAGGAGAGACGAAACAGAAAGGTCAGAGAGAATCGAAGTGTGAGAAGGACCTGACTTGGCTTTTACAGTGAAGGGTATTCACTATAAAGAATGCCCTGTGAGACAGGACATTCATATGGTCTCTAGGAGCTGAGAATGGCCCCCATTGCTAGTCAACAAGGAAAAGAATTTCAGTTCTCTGTCCACGTAGAACTGAATATTCTCAACAACTGTAATCAGTTTGGAAGCAAATTCTTTCCCAGAGTCTCCAGTAAAGAATGCAGCTTCCCAATGTCTTGATTTTAGTCTAGTGAATTCCACACTGGACTTCTGACCTTTCAAACTGTGAGATAATAAATTTTGTTTTAAGCTGCTAAGTTTGTGGTAACTTGTTATGGCAACAACAGAATATTAACACACTATTCTACTGTATTACAATTAATTCTTTATACTTGTCTCCTCTAGTTAATTCCCATCACTTACGGAAAGAAGGATATCTTTGTCATTTTCTTAGTTTCTTATTGGTTTCTTATTTCTTCTACTCCTCCTAAAGTTTCTCATCTATGTTTTTCTCAATTTTGGTATAGAAATTCTAGTACCTTTCCTTGACAATATTTGCAATTTCTTTTAAAATACCTTTGCAAGATGTATGGTTCAAATATATTTATAAAAGCAATGATGTTTAATTATTGCTGAGGTCTTTTTGAGATAGGGGCATGTATTAGTCTGTTCAGTATGACATAACAGAATACCACAGACTGATGGTTTGAACAGACATTTGTTCTTGCACAATTCTAAAGGTGAGAAGTCCAAGATTAAGGTTCATCAAGCTTGGTTTCTGGTGAGACCCTTCGTACTGGCTTATAGGTAACTGTCTTCTCACTATGTCCTCACATGGCCTTTTCTATGTCCATCAGCTCAAAGAAAAGAGAGATCTTTGATGTCTCTTCCTCAACTTGTAAAGATACCAGCTGTGTCAAATTAGGAGCCTACTTTTATGATATAATTTAACCTCAATCTCCTTAAAAACCCTGTATCTAAGTGCAATTATATTTGAGGTTAAGGCTGCAACATATAAATTTTGAGGTGACACCATTCAGTCCATAACAGGGCAATAAGGTCCAGTCTTATTTTCATCTCAAATAATGAGAGTTATGCTTCAAGACATAAGAGACGTGGGTTTGATCCCTGGGTCATGAAGATTCCCTGGAGAAGGAAATGGCAACCCACTTCAGTATTCTTGCCTGGAGAATCTAATGGACCGAGGAGCCTGGCAGGCTATATACAGTCTAGGGTTGCAAATAGTCAGGCATGACTGAAGCGACTTAGCATGCAGGCATACTTCAAATAGGCATGTGTATATTGGGCTCATTTACAGTTCTGACACTATTTACTATCAGGTTCATTGGGGAGAACTGGAGAGACAGTCTGACATCTCTTTCAATTTCTAGTGATCAATTTTATTGATGCCATTTTTATCTTTTGTTATTTTATTGCTTTCACATTTGTATTTATGTTCCAGTGGAAGATCTACTGAAAAACTCATTGTTCTGAAAAAATAAGCAAAAAGTAATATTTAAAAATGTTATTTAAAATTATATACCTTTCATAATTTATAATAAAATAAATTCTGTTAGTAAATAAAATGAACATATTCACTATGGGAACCGAAATTAGAATAAAAATTAGGTCTGGTCTCCAAACTAATTTGCTCTTTTAACTGCAGTTTGTTCTCTTTTTCTTACCGGCATAGTCACATTCTAGGGGAATGGAAAGGAATTTCTACTTTACTCTTCAGTCCACACTTTCTGGAACCTGTTTGCAGGATGAACTATAAAAAATCTTTAAGCAAATAAGTCTTGCTTTGGATTTGTGCTTATTAAGATAATGTTCAACTAAAAATCACAAGAATAGTGTCAAATTAGAACCCCAGACAATACAGTGATCCTTTAAATCAGAGTTCGGCATTTTCAGTTTTTTTCCTGTAAAAGGTCAGATAGTAAATATTTTGGACTCTGCAGGTCACAAATCTCTCACAGTTACGTAACTCTGACACAGAAGCACAAGAACAGCTGTACACAATTGCTGTGGTTGTGGCTGTGTTTCAATAAAGCTTTATTTATAAAAATAAACCCAAGTGGTGACTAGATTTAGCTTATGCCTTTAGTTTATGAGGCCCTGATTTAAATCAAAGTGTGTTTCTGGTACCAGGAGCACCAGCAGCATCTGGGAGCTTGTTTGAACCACAGTCTTAGATCTCACCCCAGAACATTGAATCAGAAACTCTGGGTGTAGACAATCTGTGTTTTAACAAGGGACGGGGGAGCCTAGTGGGCTGCCGTCTATGGGGTCGCACAGAGTTGAACACAACTGAAGCGACTTAGCAGCAGCCACAGCAGCATGTATGTTAATACAGATTTTCACCAACATATCACAGCTTTGCTCATGTAACATTGTAAACTATTAAAAACGATGATGATTTCCAAATTTATAAGAACCATATAGTGTTTTTCTAGTATTATGATACAAATTGAGCCAGGAAGTTGCATTCACAGATAATGAACTCTTACATACAAAGAGTTTAGCTTATTCCTCTTTCTGTCCTCTACTCTAAGCAGCAAATAGTAGGTGCTCTGGAAAGATTTTTTGAATAAACAAAGTCAAAAATAAGAAAAGATGACGTACTGACTGACTTTCCTCACAAGTATAGATTGACAAGGAAACTGATTAACTGTGCTGACTGCAATTATTTTGCTTTCTAAACACTGAATGAATGAATGAGTGATCCAAACAGGAAGTAAATCATCTGACTTTCCTGTGAATATTAAGTTAATGTTCTCTATGCCTAAATAATTTATAAGTAGCAGAAATAGAAATATGCAAACTTTCATGCACTGATGGAAACTTTTGGTCAAAGGTTCACATTCTTCCAATCCAGTCTGAAATTTCTCATTATTCTCTATCTCCAAAAAGTGAAAACAAAGTATTCAGAAGTTAGAAAAATTTACAAAATGTAAGTGCGATTTGGGGATAAAGTTAACAGAGAAACAATGTAAATGATTCCTTAAAAAACTGCTTCTTTCTGTCTTTGTCATACCCATCCCCACCTGCCACCCCTAAACTGCATCCTCCCCAAGTCAAACCTCAGCACTGAAGAGTGCCCTATGGAAACAGGCCAGATATAGTCCAGACATGGTAAGCCTACATCCTCCATTGGAGGGCATTTCTATTTGTTTAGGTCAGTCTATCAAACATTGACATATGTGTGTGTTTGTGTATGTGTAATGGGTTCACACACACATACATATATATATATATATCTCAATGTTTTACATGCAATAACTATACTATATTAGATGCTATAATAAAATAATATCTATTTATCTTTGAGACTTTTAGCACCTATCTCAGTGGCACCCCACTCCAGTACTCTTGCCTGGAGAATCCCATGGATGGAGGAGCCTGGTGGGCTGCGGTCCATAGGGTTGCTAAGAGTCAGATATGACTAAGCGACTTCACTTTCACTTTTCACTTTCATGCATTGGAGAAGTAAATGGCAACCCACTCCTGTGTTCTTGCCTGGAGAATCCCAGGGACGAGGGAGCCTGGTGGGCTGCCGTCTATGGGGTCACACAGAGTCGGACACGACTGAAGTGACTTAACAGTAGCAGTGTTTACATCATTACTTAGCAGTGACTTCAGTGAGATGGCAGAGTAGCTTATATTAGCCTTCATCCTCTTTGTCAAAAAAAGAAAAAGAAAAAACTTAAATCCACAACCAAAATTAACATCCACAAACAAAAATAATATCCACAAACAAAAATAACTCTGGGAAGGAGCAGCTAAGGACCTACTGCAACACAGTCGGGGCAAAAAGAATGGAGAACAACTACACAGAAAGGATCAGATCTCAGAGGAGATTGATCCAAACAGTCAAAGAAATCTTGAAAAAGAACAAAACTGTAGGCATCATAATTGTGGATTTCAAACTATACTACAATGCCATAGTAATCCAAACAGTATGGTAATGGCATAAAAATAGACACACAGACCAATGGAACAAAACAAGAGAGCCCAGAATTATTTTTAAATTTACACATTATATGGTCAACTAATTTTGAAAAGGGTGTGAGAACACACTATGAGGAAAGGACAGTCTCTTCAATAAATGAAACTGGGAAAACTGGGTATTCACATGCAAAAAAATAAAACTGGCCCCCTATCTTACACCATTAAAAAAATAAAATCAATGTGATATAAAGAACCTGCCTACCAATGCAGGGGATACCAGTTTGAATCTGGTCTGGGAAGATTCCACATGCTTCTGGGCAACTAAGCCTGAGTGAAACAACTCCTAAGCCTGTGTTCCACAATAAGAGAAGCCATGGCAATGGGAAGCCCACACCCAGCAACTAGAGAGTAGATCCTGTTCTTTCCAACTAGAGGAAGCCCTTGCACAGTAATGAAGACCCAGGGCAGCCAAAAGTAAGTAAATTTTTTTAAAGGGTGGAAAATTAACGTGATACAGGTTAAAGAATTATGTAAGACCTGAAACCATAAAACTCCTAGAAGAAAACATAGGGGACAATTTCCTTAATGTTGTCTTGCAGGCATATTCTTTACCAGGTGAGCTACAAGGAAAGCCCAGGAATATTGGAGTGAGTAGCCTATCCCTTCTCCAGGGGATCTTCCCAACCCAGGAATGGAACCGGGTTTCCTGCATTGCAAGCAGATTCTTTACCAACTGAGCTATGAGGGAAGCCCATATATCACATTATATTTCATCATATATGTAATGAAACATTATTCAGCCATAAAAAAGAAAGAAATCCTGCCATTTGTGCTTGGAAGGCATTAGGCTAATTGAGATAAGTCATACAGAAAAGCAGTATTGCTTGTATTTGGAATCTAAAAAAAAAAAAAAACTGTCAAACTCATAGAAACAGAGAGTAGAATGGTAGTTGTCAACAAGTGGAAGGAAGAGAAAATGGGTAGATGTTTATCAAAGAGCACAAATACTCAATTATAAGATGACAAGATATGAGGATCTAATGTACTGAAGACAATTGAAAATGATTGTCAATTATTCAAATATTTATAAATACTGACTCTAGTTGTTTAGGACAAAGCAGACAGCAATTTATATACCTGAGTTATTTATTGAAGTATCTGACTCTTTGGATTATACAGAAGCAACTTCAAATTTTAGCTATATAAGGCAGATTTGGTCTCAAGATATACTCAAGGAATCAGTTACTAAGCAACTTCAACCATTTCTAATTGTTTATGATAATCTGATTAAACTCAATGAGCAATTTTGCACAAAGTTCACTATGTGTATGTACAGTGTTAAGGGTCTTTTCATTATATAATTCCATAAATAAAAAGGTTTTGGTTACTACAAATGTGTGCTAATTGCTTTTGTTAACAGATTTCAGACTGATGACAACTGGAAATAAATAAAACAAAGTTTTGAATCCATTATTTTGCTTACCAATTATACAGTCAGATGGCTGCCCTTTAAAACATGATTTTGGGGAAGTAGGCTAACTTAAAATTTAAAGGACTCATCCACTCATCCACTGTTGATATAGTTTCAAGAATCTCACTGTTAACAACACTTTAGATGTCTGCTGAAAATTAAATGGAAATATTTTAGAATTGCTCATCATTTTTTACATTCTTCAAGCAAGAACAACATCAAGACTTTCATCTTTGGTTCAGTACAGTGTGTTATTTAGCTAAGTCAACTGAAATCTTCTTATGTAAATTATGGAAGAGAAACATTCACTTATTAACTTAATATCAATGAACAGAAGAGGTATTTGTTACAACAGATAAGGGAATCTTGTGTCTATGGCAGAAAAAGGTTGTGTTTCAATATCTTTGTAACTATCAGCCCTGTGTTTGGTTAAGATAAGAGCTGTTATATAAACTATATTCATCAGAGGCAACAGTAAATAACTTGAAAAGGTGAAATAAATACTGAAATAAAAGTGGAGCTTTTATTGGTTTCTAAAATTGTCTTTAAAAATATTATCTTACTACTAGTTCTCCAAGAGAAACTATAATAAAATACTTTATGAATTTACTTAAAATAGTAAATATCAATTAAACTATTGATCCATCTATTCTTAAATCAGTGTTTTCCAGATAATATGTAAATATACAACACTATTAATACATATAATAGTATTATGTGTCCACATAATATTAAAAATAACATTTTTAAAGCAATAAAGTTTAATCATTCCTAAGAAGAATGTTACATGCTATTTTCAAATTTTGAATTATTTAATGTAGGAAGCTTCACTTTTGTCTCAACTTTAATATAACTGAAATAATTTTTCCCACTTTAACTTTTAAAACAACTTTATGATATAATTGGAGAAGGCAATGGCACCCCACTCCAGTACTCTTGCCTGGAAAATCCCATGGATGGAGGAGCCTGGTAGGCTGCAGTCCATGAGGTTGCTAAGAGTCAGACACGACTGAGTGACTTCACTTTCACTTTTCACTTTCATGCACTGGAGAAGGAAATGGCAACCCACTCCTGTGTTCTTGCCTGGAAAATCCCAGGGACGGGGGAGCCTGGTGGGCTGCCGTCTATGGGGTTGCACAGAGTTGGACATGACTGTAGCGACTTAGCAGCAGCAGCAGCATGATATAAATAGATTTTTAGCTTCTCATTTGGAAATAATTTTAAATCTATGAAAAATTCAAAAATGAGAATAGTAAAAAAATCTAGATACCTTTACATATATTGTTAAAATTTTATCCCATTTGCTTATTAGATTCATATATGCATATATTTAAGTATCTTTGCATGTGTGTGTTTTCTGAAATATTTGAGGGTAAGTAATATACTTCATGACACTTTCCCTTAAACGTCCCAGTGTGTATTCCTACACTGAATAGGGTATTGTCTTACTGAACCCCAGTACAATTATCTACTTCAGCAATTAACAGATAAGTTATTTTATTTAATCAATCATCATTCTTTCAGTTTTGGTGACACAATAATGTCCTTTACAATATTTTCTTCTTTAGTATAGGAGTATCCAGACTAGGGTTAGATACAGCATTCAGTTGTTAAGCCTCAATAATCTTGTTCAGGAAGGCTGGGAATGGAAAGTTTCCTTAGCTTTCCTTTGTTCTTATGACATTGACACTTTTAAATCATTAGATTAGAGTCTTCTTTTCTCCAACAGATCATTTCCCATTTTAGATTTGTCTGCTATTTTCTCATGATCAGACTCAGGGTATGCATTTCCAGGTAGAATACTACATTGGTGATGTTGTGTCCTCTTAGGGAGGCATTCAATATCCATCTGCTCCTCACTGGTGATAATAATTATGGTCACTAGCCAAGGTGTCCTCTGATTTCCTGACTGAATAATTACCATTTTTTCCCTTGTAAGTAAGAACAATTCTGGGGAAAACTCTTTAGGACTATGCAAATATACTGATGCTCTAGACTTAGTATACACTTAAAATTCTTTCCTCTTCAGATCTTTACTGTAATGGTCGCAAAGGCCAATTTTCCAATCCCATCATTCCCTCCACACTTACAACTCAATCTTCAGCATTCTACTGTGAGAACCTCCCTTCTCTAGCATTCATTCATTCATCCATCAACTGATCATCTGAGCGTACCTGTACATTCTATTGCTTAATTATTCTGATGCTCAAATTTTCCCATATTTAGCCAGTAGGAGCCCTTTCAAACAGGATCCTATGTTCTGTAACACATGTATTTCTTTTATCAGTGTTATATATTTTATTATTTTATTACAGTAGCACAAAATAAGCACATTGAACGTATTTTCCAGTAAAAATAACTCGCAGTACTTTTAGCTATTTAAAAATTTTTTCTTCTACTTTTATTGAGATGTAATTGATATATAGCACTGCATAAACTTAAGCATAATTATTTGACTTAACTACATCGTGAAATAACTATCACCATAAGTTTAGTGAACATCAATTGCCTCACACAGATACAAATATCAGTAGAAAAAACTTTTGTGATGAGTATTCAACCTTCATATTTTCAACTTTCACCAGTATTAATTATACTTATCATGTTATACATTATATTCCTACTACTCACGTATCTTCTAACTGGAAGTTTGTACCTTTTGACTGCCTTTATCCAATGCCCTCCTCCACTCCTGGCCACTAGACCCCCAGCTCTGGTCACCACAAATCCAATCTCTTTTTCTATGAGATTTTTGTTTGTGAAGGATAATTGACCTATAACATTATATTAGTTCCTGATACAAAACATACTGTTTTGATATTTCTATACATTTCAAAATGATCACAAGGATCAGTCTAGTTGCAATATGTCACTACCCAAAGATATTACACAGGTATTGACTGTCTTCCCCAGCCTGTACATCCATACCCATGAATCATTTATTTTGCAACTGGAAATTTGTACTGCTTAATCTCTCTCACCTATTTCTTTACTCTCTGTTGTATCCATCCTTCCTTCCCCTTCTTCTCTTTCTCTCTCTCTTTTTTTTTTTTTGTTCTTTCTTAGCTTACAGCATAAAGACTTTATTACAGGCTCATCTTACACTTACCTTGTTTCCTTCTTGGAGTCAGCCATTTCTCCAAAGAGCCATTATGGTGGGGAAAGGTATTAAGAAGTCAATATATGGATAATGGGTGTGTTCTCCAAATGCATTGTGACGAGGGTTAAGAACTGGTAAAATCCTATCAGACAGCTGAATTAGTTCTTTGACTAAATTAGATCTGGTTTATGTCTAGTTCTATTTTATTATACTATATATTGAGATTTCATACAGATAATAAAAATAGTGTGGTGATTTTCTGACTCCCTTAAAAAAAACTTTTAAAGATATTTATGCAGATTTGTGGTTACCAGAGGCAGAGGTGGGGGAAAGATGAACTAGATGAAGGCAATCACTTTCAGTTACAAGATAAATAAGTACTAGAGATATAATGTACAACATGATAAATATAATTGATACAGCAGTATGTTATATACGAACATTAAGGCAGTAAATCCGAAGAGTTCTCATCATAAAGTTTTTTTTCTCTTTCTTTAATTTTGTTTCTATACAAAATGATAAATATTCATTAAACTTATTGTAATAATCATTTTATGATGTATTTACATAAAATCATTGTGCTATACACCTTAAATTTACACAGCACTAGATGTCAATTATATCTCAATAAAACTGGAGGATAAAAACATAAAGATATTTATGCTGACACCATGATGGCACTCTTGAGACATACATAGAGATCATCAGACTTTTCACGCTATCTCTTTACAGGGTTCAGATCAATCCAAAAGGAAAATGCGTTCTTTGACAGAATGGGAAATTCCTATAACTCTTCTGATGAAGGAATAAATTATTCAATATTTTCATGCCCTAAATTTCCCCTAATGCCCCAACCCACCTCAAAAAGAAATTGAAACTCCACATTTACATATCTACACATATCCATACGAGTTTCACTGTAATATGTCTCATCAAAGTGTGCAATTAAATATAAGAATTTGTTGCATTCTCTCCAAGGTGAGCTATTTAGTAGTGAGGCTTCATTACAAATTTTTTCATTTTCTTGAGAAAACCTGCTTTTCTGAACAAATGTGACCCCCACTTTTGTCAAGACTAGAATATGGCTACATTTTAATACTCATTAGATTTGTGATTTCTTGAATGGTAACCACTTTCCCTGTTAGAGAGGAGACTCCTGAGTTCAGAGGCCAGGATATCACCAGGGCTATTATACTGCAGAACTCAAAGAAAGATTTGCTAACTGTTTAAAGGGACTGTGATCCAACATGGAATATGTAGATAGCATTATTACAAATTGTGAGTGTGCAGGTGTACGTCTCAGCCAAGAACCAAAGACCACATTGGAATTTCAGTGGAAGAGTTGGGGAAACTAAAGAAAAATTTGTAGGGTAAATTGTAAGTTGCTTCAACTTAGTGTTTTATTACTTCATGGGTTTCCAGCATTTTGACTGGTGAAGTTTTTGATTTGCTCAAAAATTCGTCCTTGTCTCAGACTCCTTTCTACTCACAACTAACAGACAATGCCATGCAGCACAAGCCTTATCATACCCACAACCACCTAGGGAATGCATGTAATAAAGGGCTGGAGATCAGTGTAAATCTCCAAATTTACACTATTTGGAGTGTAAATCCAATGGGATTTAAAATTTGTTTGTGAGATGAGTGAAAGTCGCTCAGTAGTTTCTGAGTCTTTGAGACCCCATGGACTGTAACCTGCCAGGCTCCTTTATCCATGGAATTCTCCAGGCAAGAACTAGAGTGGGTACCATTCCCTTCTCCAGGGGATCTTCCCAACCCAGGAGATCTTCCCAACACAGGGACTGAAGCCAGGTATCCCGCACTGCAGGCAGATTCTTTACCATCTTAGCCACCAGAGAAGCACAAAATTTTAAATGTTTAAATCCTAGTTAATAAAGCAGTTTTGTTTTTTAGTAATTAGATAATAACATAATCTGGCATTGTAAAGACTTTTTGCTCTTTGTGGTAGAATTAGCATGGTCTTGCTAGGAATGCTATTTCAAATTCAAAACACAAATATCTCTCTCTTAGATTTTAGAAAACACTATGTAGATTGACTCTGAGTTGTTGATTTTGAACAGCATGTCACCTTTTCTACTTGTTCAAAAAGAAAACTGAGTCAGGAACCAAAGTAGCAGTATTAGGACTAAGGAGCAGATGTTAAAGAAAAGTCAATAGAGACCATTATAAGGTAAAACTTTTGGTAATCAGCATTATCATTTTATGGAACTGATGAGGAATTAACTTCTCTTTTCTTTTCATTATCTTCTCTACTATCTGCTGATGGTAGATACAGCCAAAGTCAAGAACATGAGATACCAGAGATATATTTTTAAAAATCCAATTGACTGTTTATGAAGGATAGATGTATACAGAGAATTCATGCAGTGTATCTGGACAGACCAGATGATAACAACAGTATTAACAATGACTATGGGAAAAGGCAATGGCACCCCACTCCAGTACTTTGCCTGGAAAATCCCATGGACGGAGAAGCCTGGTGGGCTGCAGTCCATGGGGTCGCTAAGAGTCGGACATGACTGAGCGACTTCACTTTCACTTTTCACTTTCATGCATTGGAGGAGGAAATGGCAACCCACTCCAATGTTCTTGCCTGGAGAATCCCAGGGACGGGGGAGCCTGGTGGGCTGCCGTCTATGGGGTCGCACAGAGTCGGACACGACTGAAGCGACTTAGTAGCAGCAGCAGCAACAATGACTATGCAATAACAGCAACAATATTTTAGCACATACCACATACACAATGATATGCAAACATGCACATAGTCTTATTTAAATGAACCTTTCAGTTTTATAATGATCGTGAAGTAGATAATACTATCGCCATGTTATAGAGGATGGTACTGAGGCAAATGAAGAAAAGACAGTTAAGTGAAAGAAACAACATTTAAACTTGTTACTCCAAAGCCAATGGACTCCTCCCAATTAACAGTGTAGATTCTAGATATCTAAGCAATTTACAACTTATATTTCTACAATGAAAAATTTCTCCCACGCCATGCTCTATATCAAACTCTGGCTATTTTTTTAAATCAATTCTTTACTGAATTGATTGACTCAATAGGATTGACTCAAGTGAGTGAATAATGTCTTCCAAATAATAATAATTATATATCTAAGAGTTAAATGGTGCTTACAATATATCAAACACTGTTCCAATGTATTCAGTTCAGTTCAGTTCAGTTGCTCAGTTCAGTTGCTCAGTCATATCTGATTCTTTGCGACGCCATGAAACACAGCACACCAGGCCTCCCTGTCCATCACCAACTCAAGGAGTTTACTCACACTCAGGTCCATTGAATCGGTGATGCCATCCAACCATCTCATCCTCTGTCATCCCCTTCTCCCGCCTTCAATCTTTCCAATGAGTCAGCTCTTCGCATCAGGTGGCCAAAGTATTGGAGTTTCAGCTTCAACATCAGTCCTTCCAATAAATATTCAGGACTGGTTTCCTTTAGGATTGACTGGTTGGATCTCCTTTCAATCCAAGGGACTCTCAAGAGTCTTCTCCAACACCATAGTTCAAAAGCATCAATTCTTCGGTGCTCAGCTTTCTTTACAGTCCAACTCTCACATCCATACATAACTACTGGAAAAACCATAGCCTTAACTAGATGGACCTTTGTTGACAAAGTAACATCTCTGCTTTTTAATATGCTGTCTAGGTTGATCATAACTTTTCTCCCAAGGAATAAGTGTCTTTTAATTTCATTGTGTACCCTTACTCAAATTTCACAATTATCCACGGTAAATATTTATTTCAGTATTAAAAATATGTGTACTTTTATCACATATGGATATAGATTCAGAAAGGTTTTTTGCTTTTCTTTTTACTGTATTAAGTCCACTTGACTAATTAAATAACCCTGGGAAAAACAGGAAATAATATCACCAAAATGAATTTATTAGAGTTCCCATATGATACACTATTCCCTGCTTATAGAAATTTCCCAGAGGGAAATTGAATTTTCTATCGTGATTTCATAAGTATTCAGGGAAATATCTGCTTTGCAGTCTAGTGAATAAAATATTTCTATTTAGACTTCTTTGTACTAATATCCTGCCTATTAAGAAACATTGTATTTTTAATATCACTCCCTAATACACATTTTAGCATTAAAATTACAAGCTAATTATAAGCCAAAAATGAGAGACAGAGGCATGAAATAGCATAGTATTTCTAATTTTATAGGACATGAATCTGTGGGGAAAAGAAAGCGCATCAGTTTTTTTAGCCTTCTCTGCCTTCTCATCACTGTGCTGTACCATGTATTTTCCTTCATCAGATTGTAAATGTTCCTTAGAACATGCATTCACTGGTCCATTCTTTTATTTAACACCTCCTATGCATCATGCAATATTTCAGACACTTTGAGACTCAGTTACAAAAATCTCGTGTCCCAACAGAATAACATCCCAGTGCGATCATAAAGACAATAACACATAAAAATATGGACTTCAACGCCAAGTTTTTATAAAGTACACTAAGAAAAAGAAATCAATATAATTATTTCCCTCATAATTTTAAGGTAAAACTGAATTGCAAAAGGAAAGACAGTGGTAAAGCCATACCATTTCTCTGCTGTCAAGAGAAGGTAGGATGTGATTATATACTCCTGGGTCCTTCTCTGTAGTACAATTTTCTAAATTTCATTTGCTGAGAGAAAGGAAATACTTTGTATGGTTTATGGTTCCATTTAAATTACAGACTTGTGAAATCGCTTTTGAAAACTCTTGTTAATCAAGTTTTTTGTAAGGAGAAGGATTAACCCATTCAGCCTCTATATCCTATAAATGCCTGGCTTCCTGGGATACTCCCTCTTTACTCAGAAACAGCTTACCAGGAGAGCTTAACTGTATGTCAAGGAATATAAATATATACCTTTTTCTTAAGTGAGTTAAGGTAAGCAGCGGGTATGTTTTCACTGCCATAAAATATTAATTTCAGAGAGGTCAAATGCTACTCGTCAGATAGGCCTTGTTCTGCTACTTTTAGGTGTTGCTAACAGCTGCTGTTGTTCAGTCACTAAGTCATGTCCGACTCTTTGCAACCCCACAGACTGCATCATGCCAGGCTCCTCTGTCCTTCACTGTCTCGCAGCTTTGCTCAAATTCATGTCCATTGAGTCAGTGATGTTATCTAACCATCTCATTCTCTGCTGCCCCCTTCTTCTGCTGCCTTTAATCTTTCCCAGCATCAGGATCTTTTCCCATGAGTTGGCTCTTTGCATTACGTAGTCAAAAGTATTAGAGCTTCAGCTCCAGCATCAGTCCTTGCAATGAATATTCAGGGGTGATTTCCTTTAGGACTGACTAGTTTGATCTCCTTGCTGTACCAGGGACTCTCAAGAGTCTTATCCAGCCCTACAATTCAAAAGCATTAAATTCTTCCATGCTCGCTCCACCTTCTTTATGGTCCAGCTCTCACATTTGCACATGACTACTGGAAAAATCATAGCTTTGACTATACAGACCTTTGTCGACAAAGTGATGTCTCTGGTTTTTAATACGCCATCTAGGTTTGTCTTAACTTTACTTCCAAGGAGCAAGCGTCTTTTAATTTCATGATGGCAGTTACCATGCACAATGATTCTGGAGCCCAGGAAAATAAAATTTGACACTGTTTCCAATTTTCCCCCTTACAGAGATTTTGTTAACTGCAGGACTGCCCCCCAAATATTTCTGAGACTTCACTTTATTATTTTATTTATTTTTTAAAAGATTTTGTGATGCAGACCATTTTAAAAGACTTTATTGAATTTGTTACAATATTACTTATGTTTTATGTTTGGCTTTTTCGCCACGAGGCGTGTGAGATCTTAGCTCCCTCACCAGGAATGGAACCTACACCCCCTGCATTGAAAGTTCAGTTCAGTCACTCAGTCGTGTCTGACTCTTTGCGACCCCATGGACTGCAGCACGCCAGGCTTCCCCGTCCATCACCAACTCCCAGACCTTGTTCAAACTCATGTCCATCAAGTCGGTGATTCCATCCAACCATCTCATCCTCTGTCATCCTCTCCTCCTCCTGCCTTCAATCTTCCCAGCATCAGGGTCTTTTCCAACGAGTCAGTTCTTCACATCAGATGGCCAAAGTAGTGAAGCTTCAGCATCAGTCCTTCCAATGAATATTCAGGACTGCTCTCCTTTAGGATGGACTGGCTGGATCTCCTTGCAGTCCAAGGGACTCTCAAGAGTCTTCTCCAATACCACAGTTCAAAAGCAAAGCATCAGTTCTTTGGCACTCAGCTTTCTTTAAGGTCCAACTCTTGCATCCACATATAACTACTGGAAAAACCATACCTTTGATTAGACGGACCTTTGTCGGCAAAGTCTTAACTACTGTACCGCCAGGAAAGTCCCCATACCCAAGTATTTTAGATTTGTTCTCACAATTAGTCTATTTGCCAATACATCCTCTTGACTCTTGTGAATAATCTTATCACATGCTTAATTCCAGACTTGAGATTTATTGGATTTCCAGTGCTCTGAAAATCAGCCAAATCCCTCTGCTTAGGCCCTCACACAGGAAGAATACTCAGGACAGTCCTAAAGTTGGATTGTTTGAGTTTCCATGAAGAAGGATCTTTTGTTCTCCTCCTGGGAACTAAATAAAACATGTCACTAGGCCAGCTCGAGCCAAATTTAGGAGTCAAGTCGAGGCCACTTAAATGAGAAATAGGCAAGTTTTTAAAAGAGAAAAAAGAAAACAAGTAACCATCTCTGACTATTATTCTTGAATCATGGTCATTTTAATGCTACTTGTGTTTTCTATGATAATTTCATCTTTTGGCAGATTCATTTTGATACATGGAAAAACCAATACAATATTGTAAAGTTAAATAAAATAAAATTAAAAAAGAAATTAAAAAAATAAATGTGGTGAAGGCACCCTACTTCAAATATACTAATTATTCAACCCACATATTTCCTGACTTATTTGTGTCTTGTCCCATAGTTGAATTCATTGGATGTCTGCGTCTAGATTACACCACAGCTCAAGATATTGAGGATCCAATAGATACCTGTGACAATGGATATTAATTCAGTCCCAGTCATACTTTCTGAGACTCATGATTGTGGGTGCTAGTCTAGTACCAACATAAGAGACAAGGACCTGTCTTGCCTCTGTTTCTGAGTTTTTGTTCTACTGAATACTCAGTGTCCCCTAGAACTAAAACCCTTCCAAGCTCCTACCAATTTCTGTCCCAGCATCTGGAAATTTCTCCCTAAATTTCTTACCAGTGTCTGGATCATTGCTGCCCATAGAATAGTTAGTACATTTCAGTAGGCATTCAGAGGACTCAAGACAAATGGAGAATTGTATGATTATAATATTGTACTTCTAAAACTAGCCTCATCACCAATGTTTGCTTTCTGGAAGTTTTGTATGTTTGAATTAAGAGAGTACATTTTAAAATCAAAACATCTCATGAATTTTTTACTCTAGGAGTCAAACACCTCATAAAATATTTTTTTCTTTAAAGTCAAAGTACTTGTTCTTTAAAAGATGTAATCAGAAAGGAAGATTGTAATAATATTCTTAAAAGGATACAAAGTTTTGACTTTGTTTATATTTATTGGAATAATACTTTGACTGGTTCAAGTTAAAATCAATGGAGAAGTATTTCTACTCAAAATAGAAGAAGGGAACCAAACAATTTGAAATCTCAGCATCTCACAGAAAGTGAGATAGAAACAATGCCCTGTAAAGGATGTCAAGAAATATTCAAGCATTTCTAAGAAATATTCCTATTTCTAAGAAATGCTGCAATGAATAAAAGTGAACGTATGTTCTATTGCTTGAAACTATGAAGAGCCAAGATTTTTCACAACTGAAAATATGAAGACATTTCATCAAGTCAAGAAGCTAGTACATTATCTAGTACTTCATTGAAGGTTTTTATTATCAGCATCAGACAGAAAAGTCTCACAAGTAGATAAGAAAAAGAATAAATGAAGAATGAACACTGCTGAATAGTACTATAAAAGCAGGCAAATTTACAGGAGTATTCACATTAATACAATGATATTAAAATATCTGACTTTAATCAAAGTGTCAAGCTTAAGAATCAGGCATGCATCTTAAAAATTTATATGATAAAAATACTCATAAGTTATGAGTTGTTGTTCAGATAGTAGTAACACTTGACAATTCTCGATACTGAGACATAAGAGAAATTTTTCCTGTGGATACTTGTTAAGAGGATATAGTATAAACCATTCTTAAAATAAATACAACAATAACAAATATAATATTTCTTTCAACATTTTTAACATCCCTTAACATAAGGCAATGTTTATTCAATAAAAACAAAAAATGTTCCATAAAAGAGACACTGTTGAGATTAGTGGGTTTAAAACAATATGGTTGAGGTATACATTTCTGTTGGTCTTGTTTAATCTATGGACACATATTAAAGCAAGTTTTCTAGATTTTTTTGAAAATCAGATTGATGAGAATGGGGAGAGGGGAGGGAGTGAACAGAACATCTCCAAAGAGAGATAGACACAAGCACAGTCATTTACACACAGGTACAGTATGCAGTACAGTATTTCAATAAATCCACGATACACAGCCACAGTCTACACAGACTATTGCTTTTCAAATGACAGATCTCCACCCATCAGAAGCTTACTAATTAACTTAATGGGCTGGAAATTGCGATTTTAAAAAAGGGAGTGGGGGCGGTGGGCAGATATGGTAAAATTCTGGCAGTGGTGGTATAGTTTTGGAATAGTGGATGAATCTCCCTTAATTCATTCATAATTCAGACAGGAAAATAAAGAGCAAACTCAAAAACCTCCAGTTATAAAAAAAAAACCTCACAGACCTCACCATGTGGGCACACATGGACAGCCACAAAGACTTGCACGATCCAGAGAGAATTAGCATCAGAGTGACAGGAAGTGGAGGGAAAAGGAATGGGCTTTGTTGACCTGAGACAAACAGACTGCCAGATATGTCTCCTGCAAAGATGGATTTACTGGGGATCAACAAAAGAGTCGCAGTTTAAGGTCTGCAGTCATGGCCAGTCACTGCCAAGTCTTCCCCCACACCAAGGGAAGGGACATTTTTATTGAGAGGAAAAGGAAATTGGGAGGCTTGCAGTAAATAGAGTCCACGACTTTTCATTGGTCGAGTCCTTGCCAGCAAAGAAAAGGAGTCTTTATTCTTCCTGTTGGGCTCTACTATTGTCCCAGGGTGTGAGAGCTCCCCCTTCTGGTCTCTCAACTCTATTTAACTGAAAGAAAGAAGAAAGTGAAGTTGCTCAGTCGTGTCCGACTTGTTGGGACCCCATGGACTGCAGCCCACCAGGCTCCTCCGTCCATGGGATTCTCCAGGCAAGAGTACTGGAGTGGGTTGCCATTTCCTTCTCCAGGGGATCTTCCCGACCCAGGGATCAAACCCAGGTCTCCCACACTGCAGGTAGATGTTTTAACCTCTGAGCCACCAGGGAAGCCATTTAACTGAAGTTTCTATTTATTACTTTTATACAGATTGATGGGCCTAAGAATAAACAAAATGCTGGAAACTGTGGCAGGCCTGTATGAGTGTAGAAGCTGAAACCAGCCAAGGTTTCCTCAAGACCCAACTTACAAATAAGGGCAGAGTGTTCAAATGTGATCTGATGGTGCCTAACCACCCTGAACCTGTAGGTTATTAAATGAACATACCAAACCACCTCCCAATTTTAGAGGTACAATGTTATAATCATACAAAGAAAACAGCTTTTCATCCAACTTAAAATTTTGACAATTATGGCAGGGCAGCCATATGGAGACTATTCAGGACTAATTAAGAATTAACTAGAATTCTATCACATTTCATTGATTTTAAAGAGGTATATATTTTTTCATATTTTAACATTTCTAAATCATCATGTCTTTCACATTTTACTGTCTTACAATTAATTCCAGCACTTTTCTTTTGTTCATACATTAAATGAATAATTAAATTACGTGTCTTACAACCAGTGGCATCTTAGATATGAAGGCAGATAGCATTTTCTTTTCAGCATGATTCATCATGTGCTTTACCAATTAAGAGTCATATTTTCCATTTAAAGTAAAGATGCTTGACCAGTACAGTAGAATTCAATGCTACTTTGACCAATAGACAGTAAAAATAATAGACACTTACTGTTCAGGATAAAGAAAATCTCCTAGTTATGGAAAATATTTGATCACTTGAATTGTACTTTTTATCTGTTTCCAAATATTTTAAGAATGCAATAGCTGAGATAGAAGATGTCTATGATTATGATTTATTGATTGCTCTATAAATGTTGGTCTTAGAGAAATGTGGGGGAAAGTAGAAATTTGAATAAAATTGAAAACAAGATTCACAGTGCTAATATTATTTACATGACTGGTGCCTGCTGCCATTATATGAATTTTTTTCTTTGATGTTAATAAACAATTGAAAGCACGATGACTTATTTAAGTTAATACATTCTGTTCAGTTCAGTCGCTCAATCGTGTCCGACTCTTTGCAACCCCATGAATCGCAGCACGCCAGGCCTCCCTGTCCATCACCAACTCCCGGAGTTCACTCAAACTCATATCCATCGACTCGGTGATGCCATCCAGCCATCCCATCCTCCATCGTTCCCTTCTCCTCCTGCCCTGAATTCCTCCCAGCATCAGGGTCTTTTCCATGAGGTGGCCAAAGTACTGGAGTTTCAGCTTCAGCATCAGTCCTTCCAATGAATACTCAGGACTGATCTCCTTTAGAACAGACTGGTTGGATCTCCTTGCAGTCCAAGGGACTCTCAAGAGTCTTCTCCAACACCACAGTTAATACATTAAGTACAAATAAGATAACTAGAAATTGTAACTTAAGGTACTGTTATGACTGTCATGATTTTTTTTATATAATTATGTGATATTTTATCAGCCAATGTATTAGTCTGGAACTAACCAGTCCATTCTAAAGGACATCAGTCCTAGGTGTTCTTTGGAAGGAATGATGCTAAAGCTGAAACTCCAGTACTTTGCGAAGAGTTGTCTCATTGGAAAAGACTCTGATGCTGGGAGGGATTGGGGGCAAGAGGAGAAGGGGACGACAGAGGATGAGATGGCTGAATGGCATCACTGACTCGATGGACGTGAGTCTCAGTGAACTCCGGGAGTTGATGATGGACAGGGAGGCCTGGGGTGCTGCGATTCATGGGGTCACAAAGAGTCGAACACGACTGAGCGACTGATCTGTTCTGATCTCTGATGGTATACCAGAAAGAGGAGAATAAAAAGGAGAGAAACAGATAGAAATTATGCACAGGAAGAATAGTCCTAGAAATCCAGGGCCCCAGGTAGGTAGAGTACAAATACCTTTCATTTGTTTAATATTTTAAGAATTTTATAAAATCCTACATATTATTTCATTTTGATCCTCACAATCATCCTGTGAGATTAGCTGTGTTAGTACTGTTGTTGTTGTTGTTGTTGATATTTAGTCCCTAAATCATGCCCGACTCTTTTTGTGACCCCATGGACTGTATGAATGTAGCCCACCAGGTTGCTCCGTCCATGGGATTCTCCAGGCAAGAATACTGGAGTGGGTTGCCAGTTCCTTCTCCAGGGGATCTTCCCGACCCAGGGATCAAAACCAAGTCTCTTGCATTGGCGCCACCAGGGAAGCCCGTACTTATTATTACCAATTTCTAAATGAGAAAACTGTGGCTCAGAGTCATTAACAGACTCACCAAAGTACCAAAGCTAGTGAATAGCAGAGGATTTGATCTTAAATTCTGAAAAATGTATGTAGAGCACTGTGGGCTTTAATAGTGAAATTAGACTAGACTGCCCCAGGGTCCTACTACCCAGAAACACGCTGCAAATTACAAAGGAGTCTATCAGCAAACAATAAAGAGTGTACTCTACTAACCTAGCCATCTTTACAAGAGAGCATCTACTTCTCTCTTCTGCAATTGTTCTGGAGAATCCTCATCATCTTTCAGCACCCTGACTACACATACACATAGACACACACACAAACACACAAATACACACAAATACACCCCACACACTCCATGGGCACAATGATAATGCCTGTCCTGGAAACTTTGAAAGATCTAGCATTAAACCTTATCAAAATAATCCACTGCTGCCTTTATTTTTGGTTTTTCAAAAAAAAAAAAATTAATGTGCATCCATTCTGGGAAGAAGTAACAGATTACAGAAAGGTAAAAGTCAACTCACAAATGTTCATTAGATTTGCTAGGTATTAATATGCCAGCTATTTTCCTTGACTTGGTGAGTTCTTTCCTTATTTATATAATTTTAATTTCATGTAATTCACCTCAGTTTCAATCCATATAGCCTTCAACTTTACTCACATCTTTAGTTCTATTACTACACCCTGCTCTAAGTATTTAAATTATATCTGGAGGGTTGAAAATATGAGTGTTAAGGGCAAAAAAGCCCCAAATCTATCTCTTGTCTAAAATATCCAGATACTAAAAAGGAAAACTCTATTCTGTTTGAATAACATAGCTAACTTCCTGTACCTTACAAATCCCTTTATATATTTTCTAAATGAATACCATCAACTGTAAGGTTGTTCTTTTTTTTCCCCCCTTCCTTCGGGTATTTATGGTACCATTAAATTGTAACTCTTATGGTACTCACTGCCCACTGGTGTTTTCCAGAGCTTTCTCATTCTTTGGTTTCCTCCATGTGCATTTCCTTATTACTAAATATCACTACCAGAGAGTCAGGCAGGATGAAGGCAAGTCAGTGAAACTGAAAACTGTCTGTGGTAAAAATGTCTTAAAAAAGCTGAAGCCATCAACTAATTTATAATTAGAGTTCTGATTATCTAGTGATCAACAGCAGAAATAATTTAAAATGCGTAGTCTTCAGAATCTTTAAGTGAGTGAACACAGTTATGATAATGAAGAGAAAGGCGCAAAGAGCATCTATTTGTGTGGCTCCCCTTTCTTCTGCATAACTTTTTCACATCTGCATAAAGCTCATACTTAAAGCAATTTACAAAATAGCAAAATTCAATACAAAGTATTCTAAATTATTTGAAATAAAATAGTCCTTTTTTAATTGGGGAATTTTAACATGGGGCTTTGGGGACAGGATTTTTTTTTTAATAGGTGTTATGTTCTTTTTTTAAAAGCTGTTTTAACATGAGAAGGAGAATTTCCTGATGTATCTGTAAAGCTGCAAAAGCTATACTGGTAACAGCAAGGAGAGCCAAACTGTGCTCTATGGAATGAATGGTATACAGGTTAGAAATGATAGAATGAAAACAGCTCTGTCAGGGAATATTAAATATATTTTTAGAAAACATATTTAATGCAACAAAAGTTATTATTACTCAGCAGAAGAAAATAACTCCACGTATTCAGTCTTAAAAGATATTTGAAAATATAAAGTTTACAAGAGTAATCTAATCCCAGGACACAGATGGAGCTTTACAAAGAAAGCTTTTCAATCATCATCTATTCTGTTTTTTTCAGATGCTTCTCCACCCAACCTGACAAGCAGGGGAATTTGCCCCACTCTTCTCTGAAGAGCAACATACATTTTCAGGTTAAAAAAAAAAAGTGTTGACATATTTATTATTGCTGGATGATATCCTCCTTTTGTAAACTATTTTAAAAATTTTCCAAATATTTAACATTGAAAAATATGATTTCGTTGAAACAATATTTTCTCATCTCAAATTATGAAATCTATAGGATTTTACTTAACTTTTTTTTCTGGTTTCAGGTAAACCCCCAATATTTGCAACTGACACAAAATGACAACAAATAACACAGTCCCTCAGCAATTTGTATAGCAGTTTTCTAAGGTATTTAGAATTTTTAAATGGGTGTATTTAGTGCCATGTGCTATATCTGATGTGAACCACACCTTGAAACTAAAAAAAATTTTTTTAACTTTGTAGTTACCTAGACTTCAGAATTAATAGTTAATTCTGAATAAATCAGTTCTGACTATTCTGGGCAAACAAACTTTTCAACTATATGTTTTCATTACCATTACTTAAGAAACGGCAGAATTTTTTCATGAAAAATCGTTAGGATTATAATTCCTATGCATAGGGATAGAAGGATTCTGTTAAAAGCTAGCATTCTTTCCTGATGAGTAATGTAATTGTCACCTTCGTTTCTTTGTGCCTACTACAAAATATTTTAAAGTGTGTAAATTTAAAATAATTCCTTCAAAGTATGTATATTGTGAGAGATGAATTAGGACACACAGGGAGATTCAGATATGAATAGTTAAGATCATGGAGAAAATGCAATTTTAAAGGCTTTTGCTGTGCAACCCGATTCAGAAAAAAACATTTAGGTACAGTTTATATGCACAACATGCTTCTCCCTCTCCTTGACTATTAAAACCGCTAATTAGCAGCTGTTCAATTACTTAAAATAGTCAAACTGTGCATGCTGTAGCTAAGGGCAGAATGCAAAAGTAAAAGAAAATTAGTAGTAAATCCATTGTTCCCTTTTGAAGGACAGTCGTTAAACAGGATCTTGTGTCTTGATTCATTGTCACAATGTGAGCCTGAATCTTACTAACAAACTGTAAATTCAAAACACTTGTTAAATACAAATATGTTTTCTGTACATCATCAAAAATGGAATAAAGAACAAAACTTAATTACTAAAATAACATTTATTGACAGATTATGTACAAATTAATAAATATAAGAGTATAGCAACTTCTTTTCTCTTTCATTATTAGCATCACTCTTGACAAAATTCAGCAGCAAACACAAATTCATGTTGAATTATAGATTTATACATGTAGATGAAATATTTGGAGGGAATGGCTGAATTGCTTAAATCATCTTTTCATAGCTAGTAATTAATACTTATTTTCAAAATTAAGTATGATTTGCTAAATACTTTTTCAAGGGCTACTTTTGGAAAAAGCATCATTTAATTATGTATGGCAGAAACAATTAGGATATGTTTCTAAGATAATACATTTTGTTAACTTCAACTTTGCCACATAAAATATCTTGTCATTTTCTTGTAGTTTCTGAATTTCTTGAAAATCCATGTTTGCTAGTTTGGAAATTAGGATGAAAATGGTATATACTTAAAATATATTGGAAATTGGAAATTAGCAGCATTTAAGAGGGCAATTAAATACAGACTATTTTGAACAAAGTTTCTTTTTCACAATTGACAAATAAGTCACTTTGTCTCAAACCCTTTCAAAAATATTTCATTAACGTAATTTGGAATAATCAGGAAATAAAAACTGTTCAGTGTTTAAAAATGTAAAACAGATATATTTTCATTTCTTAAAGCACAAAACATCAAAAGCAATTCCTTAGGATAGAGGGCATATTATTTCAACACACTTTTAAATTAGAAAATGTTTGATGGTCTTATAGCATCAAAGAAAAATACTAATGAAATTAACAAAAAGATTTGCCCCCGAAATCTGTAGTCAACTGTCACTTCTGTGCTACTACAGTTCTTACAAAATCAGGACAAAATGACTTTGGGATGTGTTTTCCTACATCTGGTGTACAATATATGCTGAAGTACCTTCACACTAAGCAATTAAGTTCAAAGATTTAATTAAGAGAAAGAAGAAAATGTTCTCCTTTCTTTTTCAGGTCTACTACTTAATTTTTCCTTATTTAACCAACATATCTTAGATTAGCATAAACAGAATCATATGTATTCCCTGTCTCTTCTCTTCCTCCAGAGCATGTAAGATTTAAAGGAAATGAACACCAAGCTGCTTCTTTCTTCGAACTGTAGCTATTCCACAGCAATTCAGGATATAGATAAATCCATACATGTCTGTCTTGTTTTGAAAAGTTGAATTTAAACATCCATACACAGCTGGTGCAAGTGTAAACTACTAAAACGTGGAAAAATTGTTTTACTTTGCGTGGTAAAGTTTAATATCTGCATACCGTATAACCACTCCTATGTACAATACCATATAGACTAGAAAAACTTCTCCTCCTCCTCCCTGGAAGGCATGTCCAAGTTCATGGCTCTGTTGTTCACAACAGCAGAAAAACTGTACATAATTCAAAAGACCAACAACAGTGGATACGCTAGACCACTCTAGCGTACTTATATACTGGAACATTTATATAAGGGGTGGGGTACTTATATACTGGAACATTTATTAGACGGAAAAACCTTAACTACAGTAATTGGCATCAACAAGGAAGATTTTTTAAAAACAAATATTAAATGCAAAATATGATTCTTCCCACTGATTTCAACTTTAAAAACAGGCAAACTAAACATACATTGTTTAGGAATACAGCCAAATGTAGTAAAATTATAAAGAAAACCAAAACAATTATTAGCCCCAAACTCAGGGGAGAAACTATTTTGAATGAGGGAAGAGGGTACAAGATAGAATAATGTGAAATTCAAAGGTGCCTGAAATGTTTTATTTCTCAAGTTGGATAATGGGCACACACATGCTCAAGTTTTTGCTGGGTTTTGTTTCTGTGTTTTACAGAAGCTCTCACTTTTTGAAATTTATATTATATCTCACAATAAAAAAAAAGAAAATGGAAAGGAAACTGAATTTAACCATATAACCGATTAGCAAATTGCTAGTAACAATTCTCGGGGAAGGCAATGGCACCCCACCCCAGTACTCTTGCCTGGAAAATCCCGTGGATGGAGGAGCCTGGTAGGCTCCAGTCCATGGGGTCGCTAAGAGTCGGACACGACTGAGCGACTTCACTTTGACTTTTCACTTTCATGCATTGGAGAAGGAAATGGCAACCCACTCCAGTATTCTTGCCTGGAGAATCCCAGGGACAAAGGAGCCTAGTGGGCTGCTGTCTATGGGATCGCACAGAGTCGGACACGACTGAAGTGACTTAGCAGTAGCAGTAACAATTCTGATCGGTCTCAGAGTAGCCTACAGACTGTTTGTCTTCCCCTAACCAATAAACCAGCAGACAAATGTGCAAAAGAGTGTGTGTGTTAAAGTGCAGAGTAAACCAGGGGCAGCATCATTTCTAATGTGCATGGTGCTAATACTAAATTTGTCAGAGCTATGTTACAATACAGACAAGAGTTTCAGCAGCGGTTCTCAACAAAACTGCAGTGGATTTTAGCCAAGAAAAGGAAGGACAATGCAGCAGGTGGACAATACACTCAGAGAATAAGTGTCAGAATAGCGGTGTGGAGAGTATGAAAAAGCTTCCCGCCCCCTCCTTACCCCTGCCAGTTGTGTTAGTTCCTTAAAAGAGCAAGACTGTTTTCTTCCATCTCGCCTTCTCCTCCACCAATCCCCCACTCTCACCCCCTAGGACAATACAAGGCCACCTTAAATATATACACGTACCCACTCCACGTATCCACTCCTGGGATTCTGCCTGGAGAATCCCAGGGACGGGGGAGCCGTCTATGGGGTCGCACAGAGTCAGACACGACTGAAGCGACTTAGCAGCAGCATACATTTTTTGAAGAGTCCAGTCATCATAATTCACTCACACCTTGAACAACTTATTTTTTGAGCACCTACAATGTGGCAGGCACTAACTTGCCAATAGAGGGGTGCACAAAACAAAAATCCAAAGTTCAAAAAATTAAAAAATATCTAAATAAAACAGAAGCCACTTACCTGATAGGATTCAATACCATGGTTAGTCTGCTCCTGGAAAAACAAATTTATTTGTTTTAAATTAAAATGCCTGAAGTTTGTACATGTACATACGCATCCATGTTTCATTCACTAATCATTTCATAAAGAGTTTGGTCTATTTCTTTACCTAAGAGCCCATTGATTGAAATTCTACATCATCTTCCTACTTCATGCATAATGAATTGTGCACCATTTCCAGGTTTAGTTTCTTTCAAGTAGAAAAAGATTCAGGACAGGCTAAAAGTTATAGTTAAAGACACTTCAGCTGAGAGTAAACTTTTGGGGATTTTTGTAATTTTTTTCTCCCATCCTCAATTTCCCACAATTTAAGGGTAGCTTTTATTTTGTTTTTTAGACTTTTTTGGTGTGGACCTTTTTTAAAGTCTTTGTTGAATTTGTTACAATATTGCTTCTGTTTTATGTTTTATTTTGTTTTGTTTTTTTGACTACTAGGCATGTGAGTCCTTAATTTGCCCACTAGGGATCAAACCTGCACCCTCTGCATAGGAAGCTGAAGTCTAAACCACTGGACCACCAAGGAAGTCCCTTAACAGTTGTATCATTTGTCTTTGGTGAAACATTTTAAAACATTCAATTTAGTTTCTCTAGAAATAATTTCTTTGCAAACTTATCTGATACCTCTTTATGAAATTTTAAATTGTTACATCATTAAAATAATAACTGCAACTGACGTAAGTTTCAGGACTGACATCTTTTGGGTTTTAACTCTCAGATTGCTGATAAGCACATAACTCAGGATTACGACAACAAAGAGTCAGACACGACTTAGCGACTAAACCACCACCACATAACTCAGCTGCTGGAAGCAAAGATGAGCTGACTTACTTATCAGAGAGGAACCCACTAGCCTTAAACACTGTTGTCTTTGGCATCAGTCACGAAGAAAATGGAGATGTTCTGTTCACCCAGCATCAGTTAGTGGGAGGCTAGTTGAGAGAATTTATAGAATCAAATCCACAACAAGCAAGGGAACTTGCTACCTGGAAAATACTGTGGAAAGAAGGCTCCTAAGATTTTACGCTATAAGATCAAATTGATATGCAGTTTGGGAGGGACTTAAATTCTGCCCTAAAACACATGGGGGTTTTAGTCTGTGAATCAGGTAACAGGTGCAAAATAAATACCCAGGACCTTCTTATCCTCCCACTACCACTTATTACAGTGTAAAAACATAGAGAGAGAAATGATAATAATACAAAAAGCACTGATTACAATTAGCAAGAAGAATGCTGTGTTTCTGATGATGAGTCCCCAAAGAAGAGCAGACAACTCAGATTAGTGACTGATTGAAACCTATTGGCATCACCCTATCAAAGCCTGTTTATAAGAGTGAAAACCTACATGGCCCTAGATCTCACTCTGCAAACTGAATGAAATAAACAGCTGAGAGCTCTCTGAGTTTTCCAATACCCTTCCAGAGAGGAAAACGCAAGAGTGTAGCATAAAGGGGCCCCAGCAACCCAGCAGAAGCTGGAGGGGAAGGGCTCTGGGCTCCCCACTTTGCGGAAACCACCCTCTCCTAGTAATAGGACAAGCAGGGCCAGAAGCCTTGCAGGCACGCTGCAAGCCAAAGCTGGAGGCTATGTATGGACCTGTGCTCATCAGGGCCGTATCTCCATAAAGAAGTGACTCTGAAAGGGGTGAAAGAACAAAAACATAAACATACAATAACAAAATAACAGAAACAAATACATTGTAATTAAATTTAAAAATTAAAAATAAAGCAAGCCTGATCCGTGCATCCCGTCCACCCCCTTCATTGGCTCCCCTGTACCATCCCCACCTTTTGGTGGTCTGGAGCCTAGAGGCCAAGGTCGAGGAGGCACAGGACTGAGCCCACCTCGAGGTTTAGTCTTTACCTCTAAGGAAACTTGGCCCAGAAGTGAAGGCTTCAAGCCTGTCTTCCCCTCATTCCTGCGGAAGAAAAGGGACACTGCGGATGTCAGAGGGGCGCCGGACACTCACCGTGTTCAGGCCACCCGATTTCCAGCAAGGTGGGAACAGGCGGCCTCTCCAAACCCGCTCCTCTCCTCCCCTCCCCGCTGAACCTTCTCTCGTGGACCTACTTAAGGTTGTTGGAATATTATTCCAGTAGCTCCTGAACCCAGATTTTTTTTTTTTTAAAGCGTGTAGCTTCCTGTCACTATTTCTCTCCTTCTAGTCCATTCCAGCCACCTCGTGTCGCACATGCTGGTATTCACACACCTCACCTTGCAGGCTGACTCCCCCGGGGGCTTGTATACCTCTACCCAAGCTTACCTTCATTTTGCTTCCCCACCCCACCCCGCTGCAGGAGTTTGCGATATACTGGTCGTCACCAGCGATGGAAGAAGAGGCACGACTCTGGGCAGTACGACCTGCCTTCCTGCGCATACCCAGTCTGACAGCGAGTTTCTCTCTCCCCTTGTGACAGCAGTGCGCAGGCTCGGATTTGAAATGGAAACTCGCCCATCACACACGTGCCGTGAGAAATGTGCAACAGGATACCTTTGTCCGGCTGATCCAGTGATTTGCTCCCCTGAACTTTTAAACAGGTTGTTTGGCAGAGTTCGGTTTTCGTTTGAAATAAACTTTAATAATAATTTAGTTTCGAGAATGTCACAGCATTCAATGGGATAACTAGAGAAATATTTGTGTTGAGGTAAAAATCAAGGTTTGGAGGAAAACAGACAAGATTTAGAATCACTGTTCTTCACAGTCGAGGCATGTGGATTTCTTTCATAGTCTTGTCTTTTAGTTGTGTTTTTAATTTGTATTTTAATTCTATTCATTAAATAGAAATAAAGGCCACTCCCTGAGCACCATCATTACTACCCTTTCAAAAAGGGCGTTTCAATCCCACCAAAATGAGAAGGCTATTAAAAAACACTAAATTGCTTGAATTTAAACCTTACCAAAAACTTACTGTGGTTGTGCTCTCTGAAGCTGTTCAGAGTGCCCTTGATGTTTCTATTTTTGTAGACTGTAGAACAATGGTTAATCAAGCTTTGCCTATGGGCCCATATCCATATTTTTTATAAAACCAGTGTAAATAAATAAAACAGGTATGTGCAATTCCAAGCAAGCAGTAGTTTCTCTACCTCTTGCATCTAACACTAAGTACTAACTACCCCTCACAGATAAAAGGAAGACTCCAACTTAGGATATTCAGAGTATCCAAAATTTTGTTTTGTCCATTAAGGACATTAACCCTAAATTTCCTATTATCTTAATTTCTTTTAAAAAATAAAATTTTAACACAGAACAATAAAGTAGAACATTAAAGAGTAAATGGCATACCTTAATATAGAATACGTTTAGGGTTATAAAAATAACTACACTGTCCTTATTTTCCTTTTTTCATCATAGGTTAGCGAACCTTGTATCATCTGTTGAGAGACCACAATGAGAGATACTGCTGTGGATCACATTATATGTAATAGAGTTGTCTCAGTCCGTTCAGGCGGTTTTAACAAAAATATCATAGACTAAGAGGCTTAGACAGCTTTCACTTCTTACCGTTCTGGAGGCTGAGAAGTCCAAGATCAAGGTGCCAGCAGGTGTGATATGTGGTGAGAACCCACTTCCTGATTCTTAGCCATCTTCTTGCTGGGTCCTCACATGGAGGAAGGGATGAGAGAGCTCTGTGAGGTCTCTTTTCTAAGGGCACCAATCCTACTCATGGGGGCTTCACCCTCGTGATCTAACCACCTCCCCAAACCCTATCTCCTAAGATCGTTACATTATGGTTAGGATTTTAACACATGAATTTCGCGAGGACACAAACATTCAGTCCATAACGATAGTTTCAGTACACAAAGCTCCATACTTTCTGAGCAGTCTGTCTTCATCCCTTCAAACTGAGGTATGTACTAGGTCTTATAAATAGACCTTGATTTTACAAAATGTATAGGGAATGGGTTTCCCTGGTGGTTTAGCAGTAAAGAATCCACCTGCCAATGCAGGAGCCATGAATTCGATACCTGGGTTGGGAAGATCCCCTGGAGAAGGAAGTGGCAACTCACTCCAGTATTCTTGGAAAATTCCAGGGACAGAGGACCCTGGCAGGCTGCAGTCTATGGTATCACAGAGAGTTGGACACAACTCAGGCACTAAACAACACAAAATACAAGGAGTTACTCTATACTGTTTTATAAACCTAAGTCAATCTAGCTCCCCCTAAAACACCACATATCAAAACCAAAGCTGCTAAATGCTACAGTAATCAGTGTTTTACACTGCATGTTTAGAATTAGACTTCATAAAAATTGTGACATGTAAATTAGCAACTTGACACAAATAGTTGCATTAATATACAAGCAAATGGAAAATAGTTAACTGGCATTCTAATTGTGTTAACATTACATACTATAAACAAATTAACTTAGCATCTAAGTGTACCTTTTATTCTGAAATCTCCTCCATGTAGAGGCCAGGTCTTTTCTCTTCAGTACAATTTGGTCAGTTAGAATTTTATTGATTAGATCATGTCCTTCATATATAACCTATATTTCTGTACATCTGAGATTTGTTTTTTTTTTTCAAGAATCTCTTTTATTGATTATCAGAAACATTACAAACATCTAATATGAACAAATTGTAACATGACAGTGTTTAGTTTGAACAATTAATACATTTCAGATATAATATTATACATATTTCAATGTTATTCTCCCCAATCATCCCACCCTCTCCCGGTCCCAGAGTCCAAAAGTCTGGTCTATACATCAGTGTCTCTTTTGCTGTCTCGTAAATAGGGTTCTAATATTGGTTTAATAAAAAAGAAAAAAATCACAAAACATCAGCAAAATAATATGAGAATCTTTTAGGATTTTGGCTGATTTTCTTCATAACCTTTTACAGTTTTTCATGCATATGAAAGCTAACAGTATTTTTTTTAATCATATTGTCTATAAGGAGTCTTTCTAAAGTATTCAACTAGCTTTTCTTAGAAACAGTTTTCCCATCCAACTTCTATTTCATTAATTTGTGTAACATTTAATGCAATTACATAATTATAATAACAACCAGCATAAATCACTTTAGAAACAAACAAAACTGATTTTTGGCAAACCCCCAACTGTGACTAGTGGAAGCAGAAACCTGTAACTTACTGAAAGGAAGCCTGCTAGCTCCAACGAATGCTAGTGGCCTTGGGTCGGTATGTTTTGCAGAAGAAAAAGAGAGTTTTGATTAATGTATTAAATATAAAAAACAAAACATATGTTTGAGTTAACTATTTTCTCATTTAATTTCCGTTGACTACTAGAAAAGCTAGTAGTGAATCATGAATAGAATACTAACATTTTAGCATTGCCACATTATTAAATGAAATAGGGAAAGTTATAATAATGATATTCTTTACAATTTTTTAAAAGCAAAACTGTATCTGGAATATCTTGGCTTTGAATAAAAGAGACTATGGTCTAGGGCAGCAATATTAGATTTACCCTGTTTCCTACTTAAATTTTCAAGCTGATCATAGACAAATCAGAACACAGACAAACACTGTTTCATCTGTATGTCCTTTTTCAAACATTCTTTATCTGTCTCACTCTTTTCATTTACTGCTTCTTCCAATCTCATTTTAAGTATTTTTAGCTGGTCAAATACTCTTCATTTTTGAAATCCATAATCCTCTTCCTTCAAAATTCTTCCACATCTTAGTTCTTCCCTATGGCAGTCCATCAGATTCTGTTTTTGCTAGGTTAATGGGTTAACAATTAATAAGTTAAACCAACATGAATATATTAATGGGGTTTAATAACATGAATATCTAACATATGTCCATGAGTTAGTGTGTCACGGCTTATGGGTTTTAATAGAAATCTTATGGAGATAATCTCTTACTCTAAAAGATGTAGTTAAGGGTAAGATTTTAATAGGTGTTATAGAAGACTTAGGAATTGGGAGAGAATTTTCAGTGACTGTACTTCTTAGCCCTCTTTAAAAATTAATACTATGGAAACCACCTCGTTATACTAATCACTAGGGCTGACTCTTAATTCCTTGCTCCAAAGATGTACAACTATCTTTACCAAAGAAGGGCAAACTCAGAAGTTGCATCTAAACTAAAAAATACCTTTATTTTGTTTTGATCCAGAAAGTCAGTCTTTGTGTGTCAATCTGTGTGTGTATGTATATTTTGGACATACTTGTTAAAGTGTAAATTTCCAATGGAAAAAGAACATGCTATATATAATTCCTAGAGGAATACTGACATCATTTTAGAGGGGTTACTCCTAGTAATATAGCAAGAGACACATCCTTATTAACAGACATCTAGTCAACTGGGGTCGCTGGGAGTCGGACATGACTGAGCGACTTCACTTTCATTTTTCCCTTTCATGCATTGGAGAAGGAAATGGCAACCCACTCCATTATTCTTGCCTGGAGAATCCCAGGGACAGGGGAGCCTGGTGGGCTTCCGTCTGTGGGGTCGCACAGAGTAGGACACGACTGAAGCAACTTAGCAGCAGCAGCAGCAGCAGTCAACTGTAAAGCACAAGCCATTGGCGCCAAGTTTTCCCCAAAACTTAGAGGCAAAAATTAAAGCAAACAACCCCTCCCCTCAAATGTAAAGCTCTCCACTCTTGCACAGCTTGGCAGAATCTCTTCACGTAGGCTCTTTCTTTCCCCCAAACTCCATATATTGGGAGTAACAAATCTTGTTTCCGGCCATGCCAGTTTAGAGCAAGCACAGTTAAATCTTTGTTATTTTGGAGATAAAGTGTAAGTTAATGGACAGTGGTACACATCTCATCCCATTTTCTAATAATTCACAACTATTTTGTGAAATTTTCTGTCTTCAGATCCTAGTGAGATCTGAAGATCTGAGTGAAACAATGGTACTTATACAAATTTATCACTACCTCCTTAAAGTGAAATTATTTTTAAAAAATTTTCTTCGGTTGTTCAATGGCTTTCATAATATAATTTACTACAACTTCTTGCATTATCAAACCTGGTTTATTTTTAAAATATGTGTTGTTTGTCCTTACTCATCTAAGAGTTATAATTTAACAAGCATGCCCGAAATACACACATGTGTATATATAAAGGCTTTTTAGATCAAAATAAAATAAAGATTTTTCCTAGTTTTAAATGCAATTCCTGAATTTGCCCAGCTTTTTGGTGGGATAGTTTTGTGGTCTGTCTTCCATGCAAGCAATTAGGAGTCAGCACTAATGATTAGATGTCTACCAAAGTATGCTTCTGAACTATCTTCGTTTCTATGGTTTTGAAGCCTTAGAGAAAGATTACATGTTTCCTTCAAGGTAAACCACTAAAGGAAATTATAAAAACTGGTGTTTTTCTAAAGCCTCTTTGAAAATATATTGACACTGAGGTTGATAGCCTGCATTACTAATGGTTTGTAAGCAAAGTTTGCAAAGAAAACTGACTATATACATAGTTCATTTTAGAAGTCTATTTAAAGGCTTTGGGTTGGTAAAAGTGGTTTATTTCTAAAAATATTTAATTAAAGAATCTATAAATACAAAAAGGTAAGTTAAAGAGTTTCACTGATCTAGATTCCTGCATCCTATCAGGATTGGCCTGTCTCTCATTGTTTGATTGCATAAATAGATGAATCCTTGGAAAACTGGAGAATCTCAGCCAATGGGACAACATGATATGTAATTATGCCAATTAACTGAGATGTTGCCATTTTTCTGTAACCAGTATGAGTAATGATAAATTAACATCTCTCAGATTGAGGCTGGAATCTTAGAAATAGTAGAGTCTTTTTTATGCACACACATGCCCCATTAAAATAATTGCATTTAAGAGTTCACAAATAACATTTAGAATTTTGATTCTCTGTTATCATTCTTTCATGTCCTTTTTTCTGTTCCCAGTCTGGCAGAGGGACTTTCCTTGTGGCTCAGCTGGTAAAGAATCCGCCTGCAATGCAGGAGACCTGGGTTCAATCCCTGGGTTGGGAAGATCCCCTGGAGAAGGAAAAGCTACCCACTCCACATTCTGGCCTGGAGAATTCCATGGACTGTATAGTCTGTGGGATCCCAAAGAGTCAGACCCGACTGAGCAACTTTCACTTTCACTTAATCTGGCAGAGGGAGGAACAGGTGTAAAGGGTGTTGGAAGGACTGGATGGAAATGATTTTGAGTAGAACAGAATAACAATTAAGAAAAAGATAGATCAAAGAAACAAAATCTCTGGGTTGTGAAGAAACTGAAAAAAAAAAAAAAAAAAAGATGTCCTTATAGAACTTTTATTTGAGCAGAGAGAGGCAGAAAGTAAACAATAGACGTAATAAGAAAATAAATAGAATGGTTTCTTTAAGATGGAAGGTGCTGAAAAAAGTAGAGCAAGGAAAATGTTGGGGAGACTTGCAATTTTAAATGCATTCAACAAAGAAAAGGGAAAAATACTTGGCTCTAATTCTTGGGGTGAGGTGGGGGTTAGAAGATAGCCCTGGCAGAAAGGGCTTAGAGATTTTTGGATGAGCTCTTGCTTTTAAATAAATAAGGAGAGAAATCATCAATCCCTGCCCTCCATCTGCTTTCTCTTCATCCATCCAGCAAATGCTGGCAAGATTCTTAATCTCACTTCTCCAAACAAACAATACTAAAATGGTGCAGGCGTTTCAGTAAAGATCTACTTTTTGTATACTTATTTTTAAAACGTATAGACACATACAAAGAAACTCTGTGTCCAGCATCTTCTCACTGCGAGGCATTGTTCTGGCTATTTCCCCCATACAATACTTATACACATGTCCATCCTACAGATATTTCTCCTTGAAAACAAGCTCTCTCTGTTATACACTTCTGTATCTTACTCAAGGATTATTTGTTGACTGAATAAATGAATTCATTCATTCATTCATTTCTGAGCACTGGATTTGACCAAAACAGGGGTGGCGGGTTGGGGGATGGGCAAGGTTAGTTTTACCATGTACTAAAGGAGACAACTGTTGTGTTCCATTTAGAGCAAATGTATCAATTTAGAGGTGATTTATGTTATTTTTCATTCCCATTAATCTTAAACTATGGACAGCAGACTTTGGAAGAAAATGTTTTTCCTCCCCTTTGTACTAAATACATCAGATCAGATCAGATGAGTCGTTCAGTCGTGTCCGACTCTTTGCAACCCTATGAATCGCAGCACGCCAGGCCTCCCTGTCCATCACCAACTCCCGGAGTTCACTGAGACTCACGTCCATCGAGTCAGTGATGCCATCCAGCCATCTCATCCTCTGTCGTCCCCTTCTCCTCTTGCCCATGAGTAGGTTCAAATGTATTATTTATCTTACTTTATGAACACACAACGAACCTATCCAATTCTGCATGTCCTGCATATGTACATACGTGTGTGAGTGTATAGAAGAGTCTATGTAGAGTTATTTTTGGATACAATGATAGTAAAATGGACATTTTCTTGGTGAAAAATTACTACAGCATCTTCAATTATAATTTAATCTTTTAGTATAGAATGCTTTGAGAAACTGGCTCAATATGGAGAATATGATAATTTAGTATCTTTTCAACAATAAAAAGAACCTAAATAGATGTTGGCAAATAGTCTTATATTTCAACTTTGGATTATTGTTAATAATAGTTAATATTTATTATCTTTGTATACTATTTATGACCTTCAACTATTTAGATTATTTCATTAAATTCTTAACAGCAATGAAGTAGATACTATTAATATTCTTATTTTAAAGATGAGGAAATTGAGAGGTAGAAAGTTATCCATGATTAAATGCTAGTGAATGAAACAGTTGGAACCCCCACACAAATCCTTATTGCTCTAAATTCCATTCTTTAAATATTGGTGTATGTCATTCCTACTTTAATACATAGCCATGGAAATGCCAGATGCTTTATGAACCATCTGAGAGGGTTTTGAGATGCCCTTGAGACTTCAGGAGAAGTTGAAAGGGATTACGTTAATCTATATCACTTAATCTCAATTTTCTATTAGCTAGAACTAACCATACAAGAATACTTCTTGACTTTTGTTTCTTCTAGCCTTCAGAACAATGGCAGCTTTGCTCTTCACTGAATGTCTGTGGGAACTAAAGAAAGTGAGTTTTTATTTTTAAAGAGTCACTTTTCTTATTTCCTTTAAAGATTTCCTGAAGAAGGATTTGATGCCTTGGAAACGTTTAGATTCAAATTCTTTAATTTTCTTCAAACATTCATGCTAATTCCTAATGATTAATAATGCTATATGGGCTTCCCAGGTTACTCAGTGGTAAAGACTCTGCCTGCAATGCAGGATATGTGCAGGAGGCCAGAGTTCAATCCCTGGGTCGTGAAGATCCCCTGAAGAATCCCACGGACAGAGTCTGTCAGGCTACAGACCATGGGTTTGCAGAGTCTGACAGGACTTGGCGACTAAAAAACAAGTAATGCCATATAAAATCAGCAATGCTGTTCTATTTAGGTAGTTTTAAGAAAGAAAGACTGGAGAAGGCAATGGCACCCCACTCCAGTACTCTTGCCTGGAAAATCCCATGGGCGGAGGAGCCTGGTAGGCTGCAGTCCATGGGGTCATGAAGAGTTGGACGAGCGATTTCACTTTCACTTTTCACTTTCATGCATTCGAGAAGGAAATGGCAACCCACTTCAGTGTTCTTCCCTGGAGAATCCCAGGGAGCTTGGTGGGCTGCCGTCTATGGGGTCGCACAGAGTCAGACACCACTGAAGTGACTTGCAGCAGCAGCAGCAGGAAAGAAAAACAAAGGCTATTCTTTAGGATTCAAAACAAAAATAAAAAATACACGAGTGTTTTAAACCTCTAAATCTAGTTTAGTTGATATTGTTTGAGTGTACTGTAAAATATATCAAACATGATAGCACAGCTATGAAGAACTGCAAAACTGCAGTAGTTAATGCAAATGGCAACCCACTCCAGTACTGTTGCCTGGAGAATCCCATGGACCCAGGAGCCTGGTAGGCTGCAGTCCATGGGGTCGCTAAGAGTCGGACATGACTGAGCGACTTCACTTTCACTTTTCAGTTTCATGCATTGGAGAAGGCAATGGCAACCCATCCCAGTACTCTTGCCTGGAGAATCCCACGGACGCAGGAGCCTGGTAGGCTGCCGTCTACGGGGTCGCACAGAGTCGGACACAACTGAAGCGACTTAGCAGCAGCAGCAATCTTGTCTAAGGGCTTCCCTGGTGGCTCAGACGGTAAAGAATCCACCCACAATGTGAGAGACTTGGGTTCAATCCCTGGGTTGGGAAGAATCCCTGGAGGAGGGCATGGCAACAAACTCCAGTATTCTTGGCTGGAGAATCCCCATGGACAGAGGAGCCTGGCAGGCTACAGTGTATGGGGTTGCAAGAGTTGGATACGACTTAGCAACTAAATCACCACCAACCTATATCTAGCTCACTGCTGAACTTCCCCACAAGTTCACTTACCAAGAATTAATTTTAACACTAGAGAATGATATCCAACAGTATCTAATGACTCCTGAACAGTGACAGAAGGCAGTGCCCAGTGTGATTTAAGACAGAGAACTTTCATCTGGGGGCCACGGACACTCTGGGAATCACTGAGCCATCTCAGACAGAAGATGTCTTCCCAATATCCAGTCATAATACCAGCAGCTGATTCAGTGCCTCTCCTGTTTATGCTTCTCTGAGTCAGCTGTTTAACCATGATCAGCTTTCCTCTTCTTATCAGTCTGCCTCCCTGCCATTTTGATTACACCCCAACTCCATAGCCATTATCAAAATTTTATCCCTTAGTTCCAACTTGCTTCTAATTTCAAAAGCTTAATAATCTTGTCAGATTCTAGTATCAGTATCTCCCCTCTTTCTTAATTCTGGCCTCTTCCATTCTCCAGCCTCCCACCAGTTCCTACAGACTTCAACTATCTCTTTGTATAATACTATATGCATGCATGTTTGCTCAGTTGCTTCAGTCCTGTCCAACTCTTCACGACTCTATGGACTGTAACCCAGTAGGCTCCTCTGTCTGTGGGATTTTCCAGGCAAGAATACTGGAGTGGGTTGCTGCCCTATTCCGAGGATCAAAGCCACATCTCCTGCATCGCAAGCGGATTCTTTACCGCTGAGCCTCTGGGTAAGCCCTATAGTACTACTACTGTTGCTGCTGCTGCTGCTGCTGTGTCGCTTTCAGTAGTGTTAGACTCTGTGTGACCCCATAGACAGCAGCCAACCAGGCTCCTCTGTCCCTGGGATTCTCCAGGCAAGAATACTGGAGTGGTTACCATTTCCTTCTCCAATGCATGCATGCATGCTAAGTCGCTTCAGTCATGTCAGACTCTGCAACCCTGTGGACAGCAGCCCATCAGGCTCCTCTGTCCATAGGATTCTCTAGGCAAGAATACTGGAGTGGGTTACCATTTCCATATAGTACTGCTGTATAAAACCAAAAAATGTCAGTCTCTCTTTTCAGATAGAATTACAAGATTTACCCATTAAATATGTCTCTAAAATACTTCCATAAAACAAGAATTACATTCATGATTCAGTAGATAGGACTTTCAAGTTCACTGATTAACAACAAAAAATTCTTTGAGCACATACTCTGTGGCAATGATTTTAGATGAACATACATTAAACTTCAAAATACATTTGTTTGCCAAAGTGTATGTATGTGTTCAGTCATTCAAGCGTATCCAACTCTTTGGGACCCCATGGACTGTAGCCCGCCAGGCTCCTCTGTCCATGGAACTTTTCAGGCAAGAGTACTGGAGTGGGTTGCTGTTTCCTATTCCAGGTAAGCATTAATCTTGAACACTGGATTTTGAAATAACCAGTTTCTATAGCTAATGTGAGATGTGAATGTAACAGTGCCTGCTGGAACAGCAAGCCCACTCAGACAATGTAAAATATTAGTCATGTCTTAAACATTTCATATTGAAAAATAGAATTCTCTTGGCTAGTGTTAGTCTTTTCTGGATTATTTGATTATCTGGCTACTGTTAGGCAATAGTAGTTTCTTAAACATTACCTGTGACTGATTTATCTGTCCTCTCCATAACTCTTTCCTTGCAACTGCTGCTGCTGCTAAGTCACTTCAGTCGTGTCCGACTCTGTGTGACCCCATAGACTGCAACCCACCAGGCTCCCCCGTCCCTGGGATTCTCCAGGCAAGAACACTGGAGTGGGTTGCCATTTCCTTGCAACTAGCTCATCCATATATGATTATTTAGAGAACACACAACAGCCAGCAACAGACAATATGAAGGTATTTAACTACACCATCCTTCTACATATGTCATTAATCCATTCTTTTGTGTGTCTTGAGTTTTTATACCAATTCCTTCCTCTTTGTTGTTGTTCTTGCTCTCTGTATTGTTGTTTTGAAATTGAAAGATAATATACAGAGAACAAAGAACATAAAATACACTAATTGTAAGTGTGTAACGATGACTATTTTTACACCCATGTAACCACCCTTAGATCAAAATAGATACATTTCCTAGGCTATTTTCCGCACCCTGTTCTCATCCTCTAAGCTGTGTTTTACTTTTATTTTGCTATCCTTGGTGGACTTTTATGGCTCATAAACATCAGCTTCCTACATCCCTTCCTATCTTGACTTGACTTTAAACATTCTCTGGGAATAATTTTACTTGCAGCTCCCTGTAAACTTACAGCTACCATGACTTCCCAGCCAGAGAAGGAAAGCAATTTGATCTAAACATTTTGCAAGCAAGTTTAACACTGGGCATATCTAAGTATGTATGGCTAAATCTAATATCATTCGCTTTTAAATGTATTCCCACATAATTTGGGGAAATCCCTAAAAGCAGATATGTCAGACATAGCTGTTCCTCCGACTACCACAATGCAATCATGCACGTATTCTCAGAAAACAAAGAAAGTCATTCAGATTCCCAAGACAATTCCTGAGGATCAATTGGGTTCTGACTTTTCTTTGAATGATAGCAGTGTAGAGCTCCGAGCCCTGCTCCGCAGTGTTTTTAACTGGCCCTCAGACTTTCAAAATTTTGGATCTAGAAATGTCAGCTTTTGTTCCAATTCAGTTTCGGTTTGACTTAGTCCAAAGTTTGTCATATACCTCTTGAATACTGGTATGTGAAAAATAAGCTACTATACTGAAGCTTAGCACCTGCGTTTGGAAAATACTTAAGGGATCAAGGGTGCATTGGTTTGTAGGATTTTTCAAAAATGTGCCCACTTTATTGGAAGTTTCATCTAAAGCATGCTTCTGTGTTTTTATACTTGTATAAGTTTAATTATTTGATGGACGCTTATAGAACTAAAGCAATTGAACCATCACAAATCTTCAATCTGAACACACTGTCATCCAACCTTTAAAGTCATTTCAGAAAAAAATTATTTGCAATTATAATTCACATTACCAAATACAATTTACAGAAAATAAAAACAATTTTTATCACCTTGCATACATAGAATATATTAGGCCTGAATGTTAAGGTCAATATAAATATATAAGTACTCAAGTATAGTTTTGTGAAATAATGTAACAATTATGAAATCTGTGTTATTTTAACTAATCTTACAGAAGTAATTGGGTAAACAACACCTTGTTTCTGGAACTACTAACTAGCAAAATAGACCTAGATGACAGGCTGAATCAACATGTTTCCTCTAACATAAATTGAAGTTAAAGCCTCTATTTAGAAAGCAAAACCATAAAGGAAACCTAAGAGGCTTTTAGGAAATTCAATAAAATTGATGAAAAGCATCAGAATTTGGTAATTACTCCTACTTGGGACCTGTCCTCTTGCTGTGTCTTTTAGGATTTTAAAAATTGTAGAGATGACCAAGATGGTCATGTGTACCCTTTCTCACAGATAAGTGATTGAGAAAAAACAAATTCAGCTTAAACCTACATGTCTTCTACACTGAATTTTTTCAAATACAACACAACCCATGTTGGGAATGATTTTCTATCCTTAAGCAGATTGTGAGTTGCATTAAACTGCAAACCCCAGATAGCGAAAATACAACAGTATACTGTAGTTCTGAACTGTCTCATAAACAGAGGTTGCTACAGTTAACCTACACACATTTTTCAAAATTATTTCTGAAAGTTTTGTCTTTTGTGTGGGGGTGGTACTTTTATGCCTATAAACCTTTGGCGAAGGATGTAAAATATCCTGGGTCAGTTTCTGATGGTTTCTATGTGTGAATAAATAATACACATATGCAGTGCCGATGGATACTGGCAAAGCTCCAATCGAGATTAAGCAGCTAAAGTCAGTGTCCTACCAAGTACTTCATGCAAAAACTAAGTACCTGAGCTGGTCAATACAGACTTAACATAAGCTAAGGTTTTTTTAAAAACGAGATACAGGTTCCTTTTTTAAATAACTAAATAAGAATAGCTGCAAAATAAGGGCCAGATATTTGCATGTTTTAAAGGCTCCTTGGGTGATTATAAAGTACAGCCAAATTGAGAACCTGGCTTAAGTTAAGAACAAGAAATTTAAAATAAGCTCCTTCTAACTTTATTGTTACACTCTTCCTGTAAAATCAAATGAAACACTTCACTGTGATGTACTATTGTGATACACACCCTTAAATGTTTAATTAAAAATGTACTAAATTTGTTTTCTAAAACCTGTACAATTTCACATACATTGATAAACATCAATGTATATTGAATTTCTTTGAGGATGGACATTATCTCATTATTGTGACAAATAGTACCTAATACGTCTAACTTTCTTAATTAAATTATTGTCAGTGACTCTCATCTGGTTCTACAGAGTACCAGAGGGACAATTTCAAAGATAGAAAAAAAAATGGAAAGAATTTTCTTCAAATTGCTTCTTTATTCAAAACCACAGACACATATCCCTTTATAATTTATATTTTCTTAATCTCAAAACCACAGATGGGATTATTAGGTTAAATGAGCATGGCATTTGTGTTCCCTATAAATTTATTGTCATTAATAGCACATTGGAATGCATTTGTAGCAAATATCCATACATTCATGTTATGCATGATTATCAAATAACACATATGAAATGTAACTGTTTAAAATTCTTAACCAAGAAAATAAAATAATTTGACATTGAAAGATTATTTTATTAGACATTAGAAGGAATAAATAAAATAAAAACTTGAAGGACCTCAAGTGTTTGATTTATTCATGAAACATTCACAATAATCCATAATATTCTGTAACTCTTAAACTTTTCAAAAGCACAGGCTCTGTTCTATTTTTGTTTTCACTTTCACCAGTGCCAGAAGAGTGGCAGGCGCTGATTGTTAATTTCATTGAAAGCACAAATCATATGGTAGGACTAGGTTATGTATTTTCAGACATTTACAAATATATTTTATAAAATTCAAAATATCATCATTGAATATGCCTCATTGATCCCTGTTTGCTACATTACATAAAAGAGTTCAAAATGTTCTGGATTTATAACCAGTTAGCTTTCCAAAGTCAAAGTGGTGTTTAAATTTATTTTTCTTTCCCATAAAATTCAAATAAGTGTGAGAAAATGATAAATTACTATAGAAATCCATGTTTACAATGCCAAACTGCCAAAATATGAAATATACTTAATACCAACAGCCAACTTGTAGGTTATCTCCAAGTTAGTATTCAAATTATACATAGATACAGTTTTAAAATTACACTGACGGTTGTATTCTCTTATATTCTTTCACTGTCCTTAAGCTTTCAAATCTACAATGTGGACATGATTATTGCTTCACTAGCTTGTTAAAATCTATAACGATACTACAAAACAAGAATACTTTAAGTGAATATATCTTTCAAAATTTCAATACAATTCAATGGATACTGACATATCAATTAAGTCAATTGATACAGTCAAACAGCACAATCTAGGGAATAAAATTCTAAATTTTATTAATAATGGCAGAAATTTTTACACTCAATTCATAACATCAATTAGACTGAAACATTTGGGTGAAAAGTGAAAAATACAGAGTTCTCTAGTACTTGTTATATATAATGTAAACAGTCAGTTATATGCAACTGTTCTGATATTGAACTGAGCTTTTCATTTTATCTGAAATGTTCTGGATTGTGTAAAACAGTATGGTGTGTTTTAGCTAACTTGAGAAGGCTGTGTGTCTACTTTGGCATTTCAGATAGCTTTTACATTCCTTGGTTGCAGAAAGCATTTGTTAGCAGTTTAGATATTTTCCTGATCTTCCAAATCATAACCACAAAATCTTTACTTTACTTTTAAAGTATACCTACCTGTGACCCTGACGTTGAGGAGATGAGTTTCTAGTTAGTTAGTAGTGACTTCAAAAGATATATAAGTTGGCTAATCTTTAAACTCATTGGGATGGGAAAGTTTTCAATTATTCTAATTATACTTACAACAATTTGTTTATTAATTCTGAAAGGAAGTGTGAGTGAACCCTTAAAAATAAAATGTAATCTACTAATTATGAAACTTTCTGGGATTTCCAAGTAAGTAGGTTTAAGTGAATTTACATATTCCAAAATCTTGATTACGGTAAAAAAAAATGTATACATTAACAATTAAATCTCAAACTGTAGTCATAGAAAACAGTTGATTACATGTTAGGTTTCTGCAGAAATACTGTTAGGTGTCAAAAAACACCTTTTCCAAACTAGGAGTACTGCAGTGTTGACTTTCACTTGAAATAAGCTATAAGATAAATAACTCTCCTGCTAAGAAACCTGTATATAGGTGGGATTTCCCATGATTCAGAGTGTGTGATGAACACTTACTCATTGCACCCCTCCTCCTAGCCTTTCCACTTTACAGCAGAAGATAAAGTTTTAATGAAAGGAATTTGACCTATCAATGCTGGCCAAAGTAACGTAAACTAGATTTTTAACAAAATTAGCAGTTTTCCCCTTTGAAAGACTCATAAATGACTGTTTTAACAAGATTAAATATTGTAAAATCTCAGATTTGGCCATCTATTTTGATTTGTAACGCAGAAATATCTAGAAAATAGATCTTTGATATAAAAGTAGCAAAACAACTTTTTATTTCATCACTAATTTGGCAATTGAACTTAACCAAAGCATGATAAAAAGGAGTCAGAAAGATAGTAAATAGCAGTATCATCAAGATGTGAAGGGCGAAAATTTTCACATTTGGACATTATAGGCGTCTTCTGGTAATATGAGTTTTGTTTTGTTTTGTTTTGTTTTCCTGTTGTGTTGACTTGTAAAATTACGAACTAGTGGCATGTGCTTTCCAATAAATACTTACCGTATTATTTAAAACCAATTTAAAATTACTGTATTTGTAGTCAGTGCTATGAATTCTCACTTCTTTTAACAATTATGTTTCTGAGAATTCTGGAATTTCCTAAACCACAGCATGTAGAAGGAGGTGCACTCCTGAGTGGGCTCTTTTTCTCAGCTTTGCTTTGTGGTTGTTTATGAGGTTCTTTCCGAGATCTACTGTTTCTACAGGAGAGCTAAGTGTTCTTAATAAATGCAGCGGGGTATGGGAGAAAGACCAGGTACTGCAGCTGTGAAACCTCTGCTCAGGCATGCGTTTTGGTTTACACACGGCCGGGTTAAGGAAACACATTGCAGCAATCTGTGCATTCACAAGTCTCGGGTGTTAGGCATTTACCTCTGTGTCTAAAACGATCTTTGCACTGAGGAAGCCCGTTTCGACGTGAGTGGGTAAGTCACTGGCTTTTACTTATCTTTGGTTCACGGTATTATGAAGCAGGCCCCTAATTACCACCGAGACCTGACTCGGGCAGGAAAAGTAAGAAACACTAATCACATCGCGTATACGTCGAACGCCCGCGGGAGCAGAGCCCCCAGGAAGCCGAGTTCCCAGGAAGCCGCAGGAAGCGTGCGCTTCCAGGAGGGTGTGCGCCGCGCGGGGGTCTGCACGCGCGCGGAGCTAGTTAACGGAGGGCGTGCCGGAGGCGTGGCGCGAGGTGTCCCGGCAAGGCGCTCGGCGAGGCGGGCGGCAGTGGGCGGGCGGCGGGGGAGCGCGGCCGGGGAAAAGCAGCGCGGCGCCGCGAGCGGCTCTCGGCTCCCGCTTTCCCGGCCGCCGAGCCCGAGCCGCCGTGGGCGGGGCCTGCGGTGATTGGCGGGCGGGCGGGGAGGTCGGAAGTACTTTGTTTTTTATGCTAATGAGGGAGTGGGGCTTGTCCGTATTTACGTTGAGGCGGGAGCCGCCGCCCTTCATTCACCCACATGGTCCTTCGAGGTGCTGCTGCCGCTGCCCGACCTGCGCCTTCGCGCCACTTCGCGCCCTCGGGCGAGGCCGAGGGGGTGGGGACGACCCCCGCCGCGCCGCCGCGGCTCGCGCCCCCTCGCGAAGCTCCCTCCGCGGGGCGGGCCGGCCGGCTGGCCGCACCCCCGGCCTGGGGCCTCCGGTCGTAGTAAAGCGGAGGCGGGTGGGGAGGCGGGAGCGAGAGCCCGCGGCGGGCGAGGCGAAGATGGTGGCGGCTACTCCTCCTGGTGAGTCTGCCCGCCCCTCCGCCGAGTGAGTGAAACCTGTTGTGTGCGGCCCGGGTCCGGAGGGCGGCGGGCGGGCGGGTGGGGCGGGATGGCCCGGGGGCAGCGTGGCGGCCGCGGCGTGGCCGGGGACCGGGGCGGGTCTCGGGCCGTTGGCCGCCCCGGCGTGTGGCAGCGGCCACTCGCTGCTGCCTCGCTCGCACGCGGGCTGGCGGAGGGGCAGGGCCGGGCCGCGGGCGGGAGGGCGGGAGGGGGCGGCGTGCGCGCGGCGGCCGCGCCCGGGACCCGCGCGGACCCTGTCTGGCCCGGCCGACGGGGCAGGCGGACGGGCGCGCGGCGCACACAATGGCCCCTCGGGGAAGGGACGCGCGAGGCCTGCACCCCCCCCGCTTCCAGGGCTCCGGGCGCACGCGGGCCGCGGGGTCCCCGGGCAAGGAAAGTTTCTCTCGGGGGCGAGAGTTAAAGCGCCGCCAGAACAAAGCGGCGGCGGCAGCGGCACATGGGGCAGGCCGCGGACCGGGAGGGGGCGCGCCCACGAGGTACCTGCGCGCCGGCGGGCGGCGTGGCCCGGCCCGGAGCCCGCGGGCCCCCAAACTTTGTGCGCGCGAGGGTGGGCGGAGGGCGCGGGTGCTCGGGGCGGCGCGGCCTGGACGCCACCCCCACTCCGTGTGGGCTTTGTTAACCCGCGTGGGCAGCCCCCGGGCGGGGCGCTCAACTTCCCGGGTCGTGGCCAGCGGAGCAGGCCCGGGCCGGCCTTGGTGGCGGCGTGGAACCCTCTTCGGTCGCCCGCTGGCGGGGGAACGCGGCGCGGGAGGCCAGCCCGGCTCGGCGGGAGCGGCGGCCGCGCCGCCATGTTCCTGCGGGGCGGGCTGCGCGGGGGTGAGGGCGGGGGACATGGCGGCGACTGCGCGCCGCCGCCGATTGTTCCTGGCTTAGGCCTCGGGCCGCGTGCGACGGGCACCGCAGTCGCGGAGCCCCCGCCCCTCTGGGCCGGGCTCGCGGGGGGAGGGCTGGGGGACACAAAGGAGGGGCGGCGCGCCCGCGTCCCCGCCGCACTCGGGCCTCGGCGCCGCCGGTCGCCGCGCGGCTGCCGCCGGGAAACGGGTGGGGGGGGGGGGTTGCCGTGTCCGGCAGGCCCCGACTCTGACCCGCCGCCCTCTGGCGGCCGCGCGGAGAATCGCAAGGCCGCGCGCCCCCTTGTGCGACATGTGCTGCCGGCCCGGGCTCCATGAGCGTGGCGGGCAGTTTGCAGTCCCGGGTGCTCCTGCCTCCTTTTTTATACCTAAGCTGGACGAAAGGGGACGGGAACTGGGGTAAAGCAGGTTTATTTTTGCAATATCACCGAGAGGAAAAATTAGTATAGTGCTATCTATACCACATCAGTTGGGGAAACAACTCTTTATCCCGGCTTGCAGCCACGAGGTCTTGATTGGGGGAGGGGTGGTGAAGAATAGTCTCTTTACTGCCTTTCCCTCTCACTGGAGCCGTGCAGTAGTTAACGATTGCTGTTGATCATCCTCGGGTATTTCGATAAAACATGACTCTAACGCATGTGAGTTTTCAACTTTTACACCTTTTCACCCATATATCGTTGGTCTTTTAAACCCTGGCAGTATTGCCTGGCTACCCTGTCCTTAGTTTTACAAATGGATGTGGTAGATAAAAGGGGGATTGGGAAAGAACAAGCTTAAAATACGGATTTGGAGGGTGGTAGTAATTTTGAGCAAATGTTTGTCTTTTTTTTTTCCCTATGCCCCTACCCACCCTTTCCAGTCATACACGTGGACCTAACTACACCAAAAGCTTTTCTAAGGATATTTGCTGAGAAGGAAGTTTTCCCGAGTGGGTAAGTGTATATTTGAATTTTACTTATTAACTTTTTAAAAACCAATTTCTCTTGACTTTACTCTTTCATTTAATGAAATAATAGGGGATTGGGTTTTCAAATAGTGAAGTAGGTATTTTGTTGTCTGTTCATTTTCTTTGTTTTTGTTTTTCGAAAACTTAGTTTGGGTTATAGCTAATGTGTAAGTTAGTAAAAATATAACGCAAATACCATTGTAAATCTTTGCAAACTGATACAAAAAATTTAGAACTGCTTTAAATTGAATGACAAAATAGATGTACACTGGAGTAAGTTTTCAAGCTTAAAATAAGTTATGAGACATTTAACTTCTAAAACTAGCTGATATACTTGAAATGTAGTCTGAACGATAATTTTATTAATCAGTTTACCAAGTAATTGCTAATTGGAAGCCAGAAGAAAAGAAAAATGTTTTGCCACGTGGATGTGAAGATTTCCTCTGAAAGGTATATGACTCAAATTACCCTGCTGATACGCAGTATGATTTTGGTTTTTCTTCTTAAGCATGCTTTTGGGAATGGCAAAGGAAAAGAAGAGCTGCCACGTTCTTATAAAAATGGTGATTACTTATAAGTGTCTTATTAAACCTTTTCTAGTTTTGAGGTCTAAATTTGCTTGTAAATGCAACTGGAAGGTTTGAGATGATTTAACTCATTTTCTCTTCCCTATTAGGGTTTGTGCTCAATGTTTTGTGTTTTACATAAATGTTAGAGTTTGAGGTGTTATTTCATCTATTTGTTTATTTCAAATTTAGCAGGAATAAAGAGAACGTCATCTTGTCAAACTGAAGATTGTGACGAGTCAGAATAATGTCAAAGTGCTTACAGTGCAGGTAGTGATATGTGCATCTACTGCAGTGAAGGCACTTGTAGCATTATGGTGACAGCCGCCTCGGGGGCCACGGTGGGCTGGGAGCGCAGGGCGTGCTGGTGTCGAGCGCTTTTTGTTCTAAGGTGCATCTAGTGCAGATAGTGAAGTAGATTAGCATCTACTGCCCTAAGTGCTCCTTCTGGCATAAGAAGTTATGCTTCCATCAGTGAGCCAGCCAAGCAAGCAGAGAGGTGTGCTAATACTTTGTGTGTGCAGTCCTCTGTTAGTTTTGCATAGTTGCACTACAAGAAGAATGTAGTTGTGCAAATCTATGCAAAACTGATGGTGGCCTGCTATTTCCTTCAAGTGATCCTTAACTAATTTTGTGTACTTTTATTGTGTCGATGTAGAATCTGCCTGGTGTGTGACGTGACAGCTTCTGTAGCACTAAAGTGCTTATAGTGCAGGTAGTGTTTAGTTATCTACTGCATTATGAGCACTTAAAGTACTGCTAGCTGTAGAACTCCAGCTTCGGCCTGTCGCCCAGTCAAACTGTCCAGTTTACTGAACACTGTTCTATGGTTAGTTTTGCAGGTTTGCATCCAGCTGTGTGATATTCTGCTGTGCAAATCCATGCAAAACTGACTGTGGTAGTGAAAAGTCTGTAGAAAAGTAAGGGAAAATCAAACCCCTTTCTACACAGGTTGGGATCGGTTGCAATGCTGTGTTTCTGTATGGTATTGCACTTGTCCCGGCCTGTTGAGTTTGGTGGGGATTGTGACCAGAAGATTTTGAAAATTAAATATTGCTGAAGATTCAACTTCCACTTTTAACCGTTCCAGAAATAGAAAAAGTATCAAAAAAGAAGATGTGTAATCATGCTGTGGAAAAGTTCACATACATATCTGTGTGTATTCCTTGTCATATTTTTGTACTAAAACATTCTTCTAAGATTGCATGTTGTGTGTGATATTTTTTTGGTCAAATTTGATTTACCTAGCTAACAAAGTAACGATTTGTAAGTGAAATTTATTTTGATAAACTGTGAAGTGAGGATATATGCCTTTTGCTTACTTTGGACCTGGAATTCAGGACATTTTACTTAACCTCTAAAAGGCAATAACTTTTCTTGCTTAACGTTCAGATATTTAAATTTGGTGAAAATGCTATTCTGTTTAAAGCATTGTGTAAAGAAAGTTGTTCTGTTACTTTTTAAGCTTGAAATTTAAATTTGGGAGGGGTGGGTTGTCTTGTTGCTAGTAAACGAATACTATTTTATCACTACTGGTGTTCTTCATGTGTAACTGTTAATTGGTTATTTGCAAGTTTTTTAGTAATTGTTAATGATGTATATAAACTGTAAGTGATCCTTAGATTGTTCTTAGCTTTCTGGAACTTAAAACAGTAGTTGGAAAAAAAAAAAAGCAAGATGTGCTGATGCTGAATGGAGTTGACAAGTATGTGTGTCTGTAGGTCTTAATGCCAAAACTGTGAGTGAGAATCTGAAATTAGTTTAGTTTTTGTTTAAAGTCTGTAGTTAACCTTTCTGTTCCCTACTGCCTTCATAAAGCAGACTTTGGCAACAGTGACAGTTGACAGAGCAGCATCTCTGCCTCTTTTCCTGTGTGTTTTGTCTCTAACCTGGGTTTCATACGTGGTAGAAAAATGTGGGTTAACTTAAGAATGATTGTATTAAATGATCAGTTGTTGAAATTGGACCCAAGTTAAATTTTGTAAGAAGGATGCTATCTTAGTAATATGGAATAAATTAGCATGTAACCTCACTGTGCCACCCACTACATTTTGGAGGACATCCTTTTAAAATGCATTGTGTGAAGTTGAACAAAAGTTTTAACTCCTTGCATGTCCCTTCTTTAAGAAATATAAAGAGCTTAATTAAGGATCCTTGAATAGAAAAGGTAAGAATTTCACAGTTCTGGAGTTCATTAACAGGTAAATAATTTCCAGAATGAGAGACTACTACTAAGAATGATGTAGTGCTTACAAAATGAAAATCGAATGGTCCGTTAGTTTGAGTTCTTAAACCTTTTGAATTGGAAGGAAACCTAAAAATTGTTTTCATGTTTAATGACAAACACTGCTTTAAAAGTCCCATAATGTTCGCATGGCCTACAGTACTCTACAAAATAGTGTGCTATAGGTTAAAGGGGGGAAAGGGGTGTTTACATGTACCAGATGATATAATTTTATCTTTAAAGCTTTGGGGAAAATACTCTAGGGTTATTGTTCAAAGTGAAACAATGATAAGCCTGTCAGATGGTTCTTAAATGTGCTAAACCATAAGTCAAGTAACTAAATAAAAGAATTGTTAGGTTAAAAGATAAGTCTTCCTAGATGCTGAATTTGTCTAGTACTTATGTTCAGAACTTAGTTGAACTGTTAATCAGTGAGAACGTTTTATGTGGGCATTGGCAGTGGGGCTGTGGTTTTTTAGGGTTTAGTAAGATTTAGTAGGAATTGCATCTGATTCTGAGTGAAATGCGTGGCAAATTTTGTATGCGTGTGTCTAAAGATTTCTTAGGCATGGACAACATACTCTTCAAATAACTCTAAAGAAAAGACATGCAAATAACAAAGGTTAACATTCAGCCATTTTGAGATATCAGTAAGGGAACAAGTTGGTTATAGCTAATGATTGCCTCATGTACAATTGACCTGGGGAAAACTGCTCTGGCCATCTTTTCTCAGTGTTATAACCTTGAAATTCCTTAAAGTTTCAAATTTGATAGCCTTAAGACTATTTTCAGGAAAAATAAATCTAATAATATTCTTTTGCATGTTATTCATATCTAATGCTCCAGTTTGTGTGTTTAAAAGGAAAGTACTTACAGTTCTACAAGTTATTCTTTGTCAAAGCTGCTTGCAAAGTAGTGGTGATTTTACTAAAAACTTCTGAGATCTTCATTTTACAGGCAAACCTATCTAAGCAGAGCAAACCAGACTTGAGGGTTTTCTCTGTATTTTGAAGAGCCCTACAAATGATTGAGCCCTACAGAATGATTCGTGATAAAAAGAAACCTACAACTGCCTGGAGAAAAATTTGGTGTCACATTAAAGTTTGCTGTGTGTTTAATGAAGTACTGTTCTGAATTGATAACCTTGGGGTAGTTTGTCTAACATCAGAATTAGGAGCCTCTGCGCTGAGCAGTAAAGGTAAGGAGGGCCCAGTCAGTGTACAGGGTCAGTTTTTGTTGTCCAACTGGAAATCCTACCATGCCTACTTGAAGATAGCACAGTCTTCTTTGCCTTGGAGGTTGTTGAGCTTTCATTGTGCTTAAAGACTGGATGCAGTTTTCTGTTTTGTTAAGGTAAATTCAGGATATAATAGTCTACTGAGTTTTAAAGGGTAATGAAGTTGGGCATATCCTGTATTTTAAGGCCATAGAAAAATCAGTGAAGGCTTAGTTTTCTAATTTAGCATATATAACATTCAGAGATGCTTACGTATTTGCAACTAAGTCATGCTGTTGGAATTGTTTTGGTGCTTTCAATGTAAATAAATTTATGCATTTTAAAACTACTTGTTAAATTGCCCAGAATGAGAATTTTGAAATAAAAATTTCAAGGTTATGCTTGGTTGTAATTTTTCTGGCGTTTTTTGTTACTATAAAACATCCAAACACCTTTCCTTATTAATTGAGGTAACTGGGGAGTGGGAAAAGGTGTACCTTAACTTTGTTACCAGTGCCATCTGTGTGCGTATCCTGATTTTACAGATAGTGTGATGAGCAAAGTTTATTTGTAAGGATATGAAGCTGGTAAATAGGCTCTGAATTTAAACCCATGTTGATAAACTATGAAAAAGTAAAGTTACAATTCCAGTCACATGTGGTTTTGAATACTTACTAAAAAATATGTAATTGCCAGCAGATTTCCTCCTTAACAAGGTTAAGTAATATGGTATGGAGGTAAAGAACAAAAATCCAAAGTTGGCAGTCAAATGACATCAAATTACACGGTCAGTGTAAGTATCCCCATTCTTAATAACTGTGATTAACATATACTCATTTTACGTTTGCTTGTAAGAAGTGTATGTACTGTGAGGATTGTTAAAAATAATGCTGACTTTAACTTATGTAGACTAATACACTGAAAGCTCTTCTGAAATTTCATTGGTTAAACTTAAAAGGAATCAGTTCTCTCTACGTAATTCAGATGTAAGTAGTTGTATAGGATTACTACTGTGTAGCAGATTTGGGGGAGCTGGGACTTCAGAAACTTGCAAGGGTACATGAAAATGATCTGCTTGTTCAAGTATGTGAAGCCCTTAAGCCACAAGGTGGCCCTAGGCTAGCCTGAGGCCACCTCCAGATCCCTGCTGGAATTACAGTCCAGATGCATCAGAATCTTGGGGGGACTTAAGTAGGTGTTACTAGGAGGACAAATGAGAAATCTGTTGATCTTATGTTTAAGAATTAACCATCTCCTTGAATTGTCTGAAGTGATGAGCCAGAGGAATGCAGAACATCAAAGCAGCACCCCTGTGTGAAGGTAAGGGACTACTTTTAAGACTAGGAGATCACCGTTTTATGTTTTGTGTACTTAGTTTTATAGTTGACTGCTTGGCATGACACCTTTCAGCTAGCACCAGCCTTAAATCTGCTTCTGAATCCACAAGCGCTTCGTCTCCCAACTTGAAGTAATAGTGTCTCTTCTCCAGTGATACTTGGTTTTTGGTAACAGCATGCACCACGTGTATAATAGCAGCTTTTGTGCTGGACTAGATTTTCTTGAGGTTTGACCCTTCACCTTGTTCTGCAGGGTCATTGTAAAGGCAAGTGATTTTCTAGCCCTTTTCTTCAAGAAAATTGACAGACTTGTACCTTCTCACACTTCTGATTTCTAAAATTCTAGTTTCTGCTCTGTTCCGAGGATTTCTGATACCTGATCTGCTCTTGACTATACTGTTAGTCATAATGTTGCTTGAGCCTCCAGCTCACCACTGTCTTTATACACTGACCTTTTATTCTGCATCTCCTCATCACCACCATTTACTCTCCAGGCTTTTTCTCCACAGACTTTGCACTTGGTTTTCCCTGAGATTGAAAAAAATTTTCTCCGATAACTGATTTAATTCTCTTTGCTTCTAGTCTTTGCACAAATGTCAAACCTTCTCTCCTATTTGTACCCTCTCCCTGGGTTGTTTTTTTTAGTAGACTACTAATGGTGTCATTAGGGAGCTTGTTAGAAATTCAGGATCTGAGGCCTTTTCCCAGGCCAGAATTGGGGTCTTCGTGTAAAACACCCTTCTTCACTCCTTTCTCGGATTCTCCACGAGGTCAGGGGTTTGAAGATGTTCACTGATGCATGTTCAACAGGTAAAATGGTACCCAGCATGTAGAGGGTACCTGGTAGTTTGTGCATAAGTGAATGCAAGTTCTCAGGGGTGAATGTGGCTGTCAGACTCCATGGAAGTTCATGGCAAGCATGAAAATACCAGTCGTCTAGTGCATTTGGAACTTGGAAAGGTTTAATTGTAAAATGTGTTACTGGTCTTAGCAGGTGCCTGGTACAGTAGTGTTGGGACAATTAGTGAGTGAAGATTTATGGTACCTAGTAGTCCCTTGGGGAAAAATGAGAACCTAAGCAAAGGGTAAAACAAGTAAAAACCTTGCCTTCTGTGTTCCCATTGTGTGGCCCTCTGGTGGAAAATGTAGATGTTGAGCTTCATTCTTGAATCACAAAAACAAGCAGCTGATCTTTAGACATCCAGGTTGAAGGAGAGCCCTTGCCAGACCCCTGAGGAAGAGGAGGGGTCAGTGTGCGGGATGTGGCCATTGCTGCCTGGATGCAGTTGGCCTCATCACAGTTTTGGCTTGTCCTCTAGAGCCTTAACTGTGTTTGGGTTATCAAACCACTTGGCATTCTTCGAACAGGGTTGGCATACTATATGGTCCTCTCACTTTTGACTTCTAGCAGGTTTCAGGGATAATCCTACTTCAGTGTGGGGTTGATCAGTTCAGTTGCTCAGTCGTGTCCAACTCTGCGACCCCATGGACGGCAGCATGCCAGGCTCCCCTGTCCTTCACCAACTCCCAGAGGTTGCTTAGACTCATGTGGATCTAGTTAGTGATGCCATCCAACCGTCTTATCCTCTGTCGTTCCTTCTCTTCCTGCCTTCAATCATTCCCAGCATCGGGGTTATTTCTGAGGAGTCAGTTCTTCGCATCAGGTGGCCAAATTATTGGAATTTCAGCATCAGTCCTTCCTGTCGTCAATATTCAGAACTGATTTCCTTTAGGATGGACTGGTTGGATCTTAGTCTCCTCCAACACCACACAGTCCAAAAGCATCAATTCTTCCGTGCTCAGCTTTATAGTCCAACTCTCACATCCATATATGACTACTGGAAAAGCCATAGCCTTGACTAGATGGACCTTTGTTGGCAAAGTAATGTCTCGCTTTTCAATATGCTATTTAGGCTGGTCATAACTTTTCTTCAAGGAGCAAGCGTGTTTTAATGTGTGGAGTGCTTTGATTAAATTTTGAGTAGTCTCCAGCACCTTGAGACAAAGCAGTATGTTTGAGTACTCTGTATGGACGGGGAATTGAAAATTAGGTATCAGATTAATTTGGGGAAACAACATACAGATTTTTATGGCAATTAATTTCCTTCAGAACTACACATGCCTTCATGTCAGTTCGTCTGAATGTGTAAGCTCCAGTTGGAACACTGCTGTTTTAAGTCACCATGTGATACTTGGCTACTTGGTTGAGAAGTTTAAAGAGCTACTTAAGGAGTTTTCTTGTGTAACGTTTTAAGAGAGAAACTTTGGTGATTTAAGTACCAACTTTTACCCCATTAGCCTAGGCAAGTTACTGTCTCTTGCTCAGCAAGATAGATACCTGTTTTAGCTATGCTGGTTCTCTTCTAGCGAAAAACAAGCCTTCATTCACTGTGCCTTCAAAATAAGGAGTTTCAGCTTCACTCAGGTTGGGCACATGTTAAGTCTCAACCCAGCTGAACTAACATGAGGACTCAGAGTCTGCTCAGGCTTGAGTCTATACACAATCTTTTGCCAGTGGCTGAGTAGGCTACCCTTTCTTTGCAGAAGCACTGAATGCTTGCACAGGGTAAAGGGTTGGGGGATACATCTTGGCTGGCACCAAACAATTTGATTTCAGTAAGGAGAGGGGTGGGCAGATGGAATGGAGGATTTTCAGGTACAACTCAAGTCTTCATCTCTGCCGTTCATATCATGCACAGGACAGATGTGTTATGTTGCTGTTCTGTAGGGCAGGAGTCTTGACAGATCTCACGGGTTGGGGTTCAAGTGTTGCAAGGCATTGTTTCTGGAGGCTTTAAGAGGCACTCTGTGTCCTCTGCTTCTGGAGACTTCAGCATTCCCCAGCTCACTACCTCTTTCTCCATCTATGGATCCAAGGACAGTGAGTGGAGTCTGCACATGTCATTACTCTGACTTCCTGTCTCCCTTTTCCACTTTTAAGGGTCCTTGTGATGATGACACAGCTCACCCAGATACTTCTAAATAATCTTACTTAAGGTCAGTTTTATTCCCTCTGCCACCTAACTCCCCTTTACTGTGTAAACTGTTGGGGGTTCCAGGGATTAGAATGCAGATACTCTGGAGATGGGGAGCATTATTCTGTCTCCCCTCTTCTCACAGAACTATGTCAGGCTCAGACATTGTGAGAGGCCCAGGCATGCCTTCATAAACTTAAGACTTTTTCAGAAAATAATTACAGGAAATAATTTTTTATAACCATTTAGTTAGAAAAAAATGAACTTAAGACTATCCTAAAGATTGTTCTCTGCACTATTTAGATGCCAGCTTACAGAGGTTGAAAAAGAAAATGGTTACTCAATGATCCAGTAAGGACCCAGTTGTCATTCTTGTCTGAGTAAGACAGCAAGGGCTGGTAGTACACTTTAACTCATTTTAGGAAAAGTACAGAACCACATCAATCAGTCAACAAGTTAAAGACCTCCAGAATGGGGAAGCCATTGAATAAATATTTGCCATGTTAGCTAATAAAATGTGAACAATAAGAAACTGCCTTAAGAAGTGAAGATAGAGACTGAGCATCTACAACCTCAAACAAAAACTGGGAAGTTAGCCTTTGGTGATGCGTAGAAAATAAATGGGCTTCCTAGGTGGTGCTCTTGATAACCCACCTGACAATGCAGAAGACTTGAGATTTGGGTTTGATTCCTGGGTCAGGAGATTCCCCTGGAGGAGAGCATGGAAACCCGCACCAATATTTTTACCTGGAGGTTCCCATGGACTGTGGAGCAAGACAGGCTATGGTCCATAGGGGTGCAAAGAGTTGGACACGGCTGAAGTGACTTAGCATGCAACAACCAGAAGGTAAATATGCAATCTGACTTGCTTTGTTACTTAGGATACAGAGATGGTTTAAATGTTATTTTTATTTCAAAGCAACCACTAGCAGAATAAAACACTCTGGTGGTTCAGACGGTAAAGCGTCTGCCTGCAGTGCAAGAGACCCAGGTTCAATCCCTAGGTTGGGAAGATCCCCTGGAGAAGGAAATGGCAACCCACTCCAGTACTCTTGCCTAGAAAATTCCATGAATGGAGGAGCCTGGTGGGCTACAGCCATGGGGTTGCAAAGAGTTGGACACAATTGAGCAACTTCACTTTCACTTTACTAGAAAGAGCTGAGAAAACACAAAGCAAAAGACAAAAGTAAGAATTATGGAAGTTTAACACAAAATAATTGTACTATGTGTTTTAATTCTTAAAACAGTTTTATAATCTGCAACTCTTGGTTATTTTTTGTAGCCATGGTCAATAGAGGCCAGTGATTGTTCAGCCAGACTTAAGTCCTAATGCCTACCTTGGTGCTATCGGCCCAGTAGTGAAACATGATTGCCCCAGGTCCTTGAAAACAACAAACAGATCTTAGTTTATTGTAGTCCTTCAAATAACTGCAAAATAAGCATTCAGTAAATATCTGTTGAGTGAGTTGAAGATCACTCACATCCCAAACACAATTTTACAATTAGTCCATTCTCTGGTGCACTGCAGCATATTTTCACAGCGTTCTTAAAGTTTCATATCTGATGCCAAATTTTGTCCAGAGATCAAGGCTACAGGTTATGCTTTCTCAATGAAAAGGATAGAAAATGATCCTAAATGGTAGGGGGTCGAGGGCACAGGATATAAACTTCATCTGCGCACATCTGTTTGTGATTTGCAGAGATGACAGTGTTGGGTGGATGATGTGGATTACTGATCCTGGTGGATTCTGGTAGCGTTATTAGTTTGTCAGTGTGATAGAAAGGATTCAGAACAGATCTTGCAGAAGTAACTCAACCAGTTTTCCTTTAGTGTAATAGGAAATGGGAACCGAATGGATGACCTCAGGACCACTGTTACTTTGTTTTTTACTTTATGGCCATTGCCCTTCTTTTTTGTAATGAAATCATTGTTGTACTGGGATATAACTGCTTAATAAACTGGCAAATATTTGTGAAAATATATATGTATAACTTTATATATCAGATCAGTCGCTCAGTCGTGTCCAACTCTTTGCGACCCCATGAACTGCAGCACGCCAGGCCTCCCTATCCATCACCAGCTCTTGGAGGTCACTCAGACTCACATCCATCGAGTCAGTGATGCCATCCAGCCATCTCATCCTCTGTCGTCCCCTTCTCCTCCTGCCCCCAATCCCTCCCAGCATCAGAGTCTTCTCCAATGAGTCAACTCTTCTCATGAGGTGGCCAAAATACTGGAGTTTCAGCTTTAGCATCATTCCTTCCAAAGAAATCCCAGGGCTGATCTTCAGAATGGACCGGTTGGATCTCCTTGCAGTCCAAGGGACTCTCAAGAGTCTTCTCCAACACCACAGTTCAAAAGCATCAGTTCTTCGGTGCTCAGCCTTCTTCACAGTCCAGCTCTCACATCCATACATGACCACAGGAAAGACCATAGCCTTGACTAGGCGAAGCTTTGTTGGCAAAGCGATGTCTCTGCTTTTGAATATGCTGTCTAGGTTGGTCATAACTTTCCTTCCAAGGAGTAAGCGTCTTTTAATTTCATGGCTGCAGTCACCATCTGCAGTGATTTTGGAGCCCAGAAAAATGAAGTCTGACACTGTTTCCACTGTTTCTCCATCTATTTCCCATGTAGTGATGGGACCAGATGCCATGATCTTCGTTTTCTGAGTGTTGAGCTTTAAGCCAACCTTTTCACTCTCACTTTCATCAAGAGGCTTTTTAGTTCCTCTTCATACAAAAGGCTTTGTGTGCTTATAGTGGTTTAGTGATCAATCTCATGTTCATGAATCATGATTAGTAAAAGAAATAACTAAAAAGCCAGAAAGTAAGCGCTCCTCGGGTTCAGAGGGGAAATGACTAACAGTGTGTGCGTTTGGCACACATAACATACAGTTAATTACAAGGACATTTTAAGTCTAATTTAGCATCCATGAATACAGTAATCAAATTTCTTTTTTAAAATGATTTAGTTATGTTTATCCTTGTTTAATATGAAGAATCCAATATTTCACAAACTTTTTTCCAGTCAAAAGTGGAATGTGCAGTTTAACACCAAGTGAAACCATTCGATCATGGTTGATTGATCCTGCTGCTGCTGCTAAATTGATGCTACTTGTCAGAAAATAAATTCCTGGTTTTCGTGTTTACATTGAATGTGAGACATCTCACTGCTGTAGAAGTGCTTTACCTACTTAAAAGTGCTCATGGAATATTAAAATATCAGACCCTAAACATTTTGTTCACTGTAAAGACTTAACCCTGCTGATGTTGAAAGCCCGCTGTAATATTTTAATCATAGGTTTGTCCAAAAGGATGCCACCCAAAAGTAATTTTCGTTTTTTGTATAGGGTTATTACTTTGTATTCATTTGATATATTAGAAAGAAACTAAGGGACAGTAAAACATTTATACAGTGCTGTAATTCAACTTTAAATTAGAGGTTTCTTACACACATCTGGTTCTGGATAATGATAGGATCTAGAATAAGGAACCCCTCATGAACTTTTAAAAAAAGTGTAACAGGAAAACAGTAGTCATAGTTCGATAATTCAATGAGGTTACAGTGTAGACATTAAATAAGCATGTAATGCCATTATTTTAAATAGCTGAGAATGAATTAACTATGATCTTTGCCCACTTTTTAAACATACAATGCTAGCTAAACAGAGCCCATGCTACTAAGAGGATGAAGAGAATTTTGAAGATTAATAATGATTTTTACATTTTAACGACGTTTTAATAGTCTTAAGTAATGCTGATACTGTTTTGTCTTAAACTCATCAAATAATTGAGCCCAGTTTGAGGAAATCAATCTCTACTAAATAGTTAACCATAAGGTATATTTGTATTCAAAAGCAGAATGCTTTCAAAATGTTCCACTTTTGAAATTGTTTGAGTCTTTTATGTTGACCCCGTGACTTTGTTTGCAAAGGTAAACTGAAGTGGAGTTAAGCAATTGCCTAGCAAATTTGATCGCTGTGATGACCATACAGGATGAAGTGAATAAAATGATTTTTAGAAAATGTACTTAATGACAGCAGAATTTTACTCTTGCTAAACGTTGAGGACTGTATGTTGCAGGAGTTATCGGAGTTATAGCTCTGCATCCTTTCTTTTTCCACCACTGTTTTCTCTCTTCTCTCCACTGTCCTGCTTTCCCTTCTTTTTTCCCCCTCCCTCCTTGTCTTTATCTATTTACCCACTTACCAATCATCAATGATATGCACATGGTTAAGGATTTTGCCTAGTAATCATTAACCTATCCTTAGAAAATTTTAAGTATTTGGCGGCCTCACATGGCAAACAGAACACATTTTTAGTTTCGGTTGGATCTTTTCATTCATATGGAAAACCCAGAGGCAAGACTATTACTTTAAAAAACGGTATATTTTGAAACTGATGATGAAGACCAAATTATTTTCCGCTGGATTCTTAACTAGCACCTAAATGAACTGCCTATGTATTGGACCATAGTCATAACAATATTTCATATTTCCCAGTCATCTCAGCTTCAAAGTGCCTGGAATTTTAGTGTCCAGTCTGTCTTGATGCCATTTTAATCTGAGAGTTAGATAAAGGTCTCCCGAAGGCTTTTCAATCTCATGAGCACATACCCACAAAACAGTAAGTTTAAAAGATTGTGTAATGATGTCAAAGAAAAGCTGCTTATCTTTCAAGACTGTAAAAGGTTACCTGGAATGTGGACTACTGGGGTCGGTGGGGAGCAAGAAACTTCATGGCTCTTTCCTGTCTTGTGGGGGTTGGGCGCAGCCAGGAGGTAACAGAAATCCCAGTTACACTGAGAGTTGACAGCTGGCCTCGACACTGCTCAGGTGACAGGCCTGAGAAAAACTCGCCAGATTTCTTGCCACTCACTTTGGCTCGGGAGAGAAGGAAAAGGGTTCTGGTACATTGCAGGAGGTGTGGGCAAATGCCAAGAGGATCCTTGTAGACCTGGAGGAGAGTTGTGCTTGAAAAGACCTTCAGTCGTGAGCAGGAGATGATCCAGCAGTGACAAACACGCCCCGAAATGTGACGCACGTTTAAAGACCAAGTGGGGAAGCCTCTCCCCCACCCAGAGTTGACTGAGGTTTATTCTGGGTGTGAACACTGGAGACCAAGTGGGGAAGCCTGTCCCGCCCCAGAGTTGACTGAGGTTTATTCTGGGTGTGAACACTGGAGACCAAGTGGGGAAGCCTGTCCCACCCCAGAGTTGACTGAGGTTTATTCTGGGTGTGAGCACTGGAGACCAAGTGGGGAAGCCTGTCCCACCCCAGAGTTGACTGAGGTTTATTCTGGGTGTGAACACTGGAGACCAAGTGGGGAAGCCTCTCCCACCCCAGAGTTGACTGAGGTTTATTCTGGGTGTGAACACTGGAGACCAAGTGGGGAAGCCTGTCCCACCCTAGAGTTGACTGAGGTTTATTCTGGATGTGAACACTGGAGACCAAGTGGGGAAGCCTCTCCCACCCCAGATTTGACTGAGATTTATTCTGGGTGTGAACACGATATCACGAAAACATTTTTAGAATTTCGAGAATCAGTAATACAGCAAAGGGATTGTAGATGAGGAGGCATAGTCTCCAGAGAAATGAGATGTGATTCAGAGACAGTCTTGGTGACTAGCATGAATGCTAACTCCTGAACCCACAATAAAGTAAGAGGAGACTACGGCCGAGCCCCACTGGTAGGTAAGAGTAGGTTCTGCTAACAACGAAGTGAGCTCTTCTGCCTCTTTGCACTCTGAACCTTGACCCCCAAGCACAGGCAGAGCCCTCAGCATCTCTTCCCCACCTCCTGATTGTTAGCAGACAATGCAGTAAGAGACCCATCCCTCGGCCCTGCTGCAGAGCTGCGAAGGGCAGCAAACGGCAGTTTCCTCACATCAAAGCTTGAAGGATTATTATATTTGTAACCTTAAAATTCATATTGAGTGTCTTGAGGCATTTTGTTACAGGCAATTTATTCATTCCTTCATCTAGGATTTGTGACTGTCCTTATGTTAACATTAAGGAAATGGCAACCCACTCCAGTACTCTTGCCTGGAAAATCCATGGAGGGAGTAGCCTAGTAGGGCGCAATCCATGGGGTTGCAAAGAGGTGGACACAACTGAGTGACTTCACTTTCACTTTATGTTAACATTACTTAATAGTACTTAACAATTACTGACCCAGTGTCAGACCCTGGGTATTCATTTAATCCCAACTGCAACACTATGAAGTAACTGGCGTAATTACTGTTCCCATTTTACAGATGAGGAAACTGAGATATACAGCTTAGCCAGTTTACTGATATCAGCCAGGGCTGATAAGTGGCGGAACCAGAATTTAAATCTGAGCAGTCTGGTTTTAGAACCAGTTTCTTAACTGCTACACTGCTTTTTAGAACGTCTTACACGTTATGAAAATTAGACTTTCAAAATTTAAATAGCAAAATATTAGTATTACTTATTGCTGAACAGAAAGATTTGAGGGGATTTAGTATCTGAGTTTATACCTTTTCCAAGCTTTTTAGAATTAACCACATTTCTGTTACAGTCAGGAAAAATAAATACTAAAAAATGAGTATTCTTTTATGAGAACCATGGAAACAATTACAAATACATAAAGGATTCTCACCAGAAAGAGAAATAGACACAAAAGTGTCCATTGCAATGTTATCTGAACAGTGAGATTTTTCAGTGATTCTTTTTTCTGTTTCTGTACTTTCATGTGTTTTAGTATTTGGTTTTAAACTCTCATTTTTAAAAATAAGGGAAAAAAGTATGTGTAGATTCTTTGTGTGTGTGTGTGTGTAGATTCTATGCTAAAAATAATCTTGATGTGATCACTGATTTTCTGGAGAAAACATGTTACCAAAAGTGAGTAGAAATTGATCAATAACCAAGACATACTTTAAAATGTAACTGAATAATCACTCTCATCACAGCTTTTGAGGCTGGAGAATTTGGGGCTATTGCGTTATTTTAAATATCTGAGGATGAGACAATTCTAATGCTGTTATAAACTCTTTAAGACTAGATGAAAAAGGAAAAGGCTTCCTAATGTGTTTCTTCAGGTTAGCAATGATACCTGCAAAAAAATAACAAAAATAGAGGATAATCTCACTGATGACAGATGGAAAAGAACTACCTAGATACAATGCAAATAGCATCATAACAAACTTAATCGTGTATTACAACAGCTGCTGTCACAACTATGATTTACTTAGCTCTGCTTTGGTAGTGTTAATAAACTCACTGAAACAGAACACAGAGATGATTGACATAACTATTGGGAAAGTGGAGGCAAAATGATCACTACTAGCATTCAAGCTGATTGCCTTCCTTGGAAACCCAAAGAAAATTAATAGAAAAATCAAGACTCATATGAGACTTCATTGAGGTTGTTTAACATAAAATTAAGATATGAAAAACAATGATTTTCCTAGGTTCTAACACACAAAAATTACAAAATAAACACTGCAAAATAGTAACAGTATAAAATACCTAGGAGGAACTTCCCTGATAGTCCAGTGGCTAAGACCGGATTATCCCTATGCTGGAGGCCCAGGTTTGATCTCTGGTTTAGGAACAGGCTCAGAAAAGTTTCTGCTGGGCACATATGTGGTTGCCCAGCTAGAGAGTCCGGGATCATTTGCAATAGGAGTGGCTATGGACTATGTTCTTGCTAATAAGTAAAGAGTAGGGACCTGTGCAGCTTCCAGATCATTTTCATTAAAGCCATATGCTTATCTTCCACTATGTGCGTCTTTGGGATGAAATATGGGCTTGGTGCTGGTGAGGCTGCTTGGACTATGCCAAGAAGCAGACAGAAACTCTAGGGTTGAGAGAGCAACAGATTGAAACTGGATTCCTAGGTAACCTTTGGGTGCAGAGTTTTCTGCCTTGGGATTACCCTAATAGTAGAGTCTCGGACAAAGACAGGCTTGCAAGTCATTTATTTTAAAATGCTCCCAAGGGCAGGAACAAGGAAGAGGAGAATGAAACAAGAAAGGAGTTATCAAGTGGGTCACTATTAAGAATACCTGGTATTTCATTCCCTGAAACCCTCTGGAGACCCTTATGAAATGCATTCCAAAACTGTCTGTCTGGGATAAAAGGGATCATTTTTCTTATTGGTTCTCAATTTCTACTGATTAAAACAGCTCCAATGGTTAACCATCCCACTCTCTGGAAAGCACATAGACACTGATACTTATTAGATATATCTGGGAAGAAATTAAGAGATACATAGCACAGGTTTAAGGTGAAGTATTGTCTGTGTGCTTTGTAAAGTGGATTAGTTTATGTAGAACTCCCTGCCTCAGAAGTAGCTGCAGTAAGAGGTAAGTTTTGGAGATAAAAATGGTTCACAAAAGATGGCCAACACAACACACTCCTTGCACCATTCAGATCCACTTAGGTCCTGCATTAATCCCTCCACTTATGTCCTGCATTAAACCCAGTTAATCACAGAGTTCCTTTAAAGTTATGGCTGGCCACAATTTCAGCAAGCACTTAATATAAGAGGATTATGGAAAAAGTTACGGTCCTGTTACTGCAGCTAGTCCTTTGTTATTGTTATTTACCATATCCTTCCTCCACCATGTTTTCTTTTTTTTTTTTTTTTTGAAGTATAATTGACCTACAACATTATGTCAATTCTAGATACAAACATACTTGATATTTCTCAGTATTACAAAATAATCACCATGGTAAGTCCACTTACTATCTGGTGCTTTTACAGAGTTTTTGCAGTTGACCCTTGAACTTGGGGGCTAGGGACATTGATCCTCCTACACTCAAAAATCCATGTGTAACTTATAGGCAGGCTTCTATATACGTGGTTCTCCATTTTCCAGTTCATCTGTACTTTCAGTTCCACATCTACATATTGAAGCAACTATAGATCGTATATCACTGTATAACATTTACCAATGAAACAAATCCATGTGTAAGTGGACCCGGGCAGTTCAAACTTGTGTTGTTCAAAGGTCAAATGTACAGTACTATTGACTCTATCCTGTTTGCTCTACATTTCATCCCTGTGACTCGTTTACTTTATAATGGGAAGTTTATACTTCTTTACCTCCCCCACCTAATTCAATCATCTCCTTCCCCCCTGCCCCCCGGAAGCCACCTGTTTGTTCTCTGAATCTGTGCCTCTGTTTCTGTTTTGTTATGCTTGTTCATTTGTTTTGTTTTTTAGATTCCACAGATAAGTGAAGTCATACAGTATTTCTTTTTCTTTCTGACTTATTTCACTAAGCATAATACCCTCTAGGCCCATCTATTTTGTCACGGATTGCATGATTTCATTCTTTATGATGACAGAGTAATATTCCATTGTGTATATATTATATATACCACATCTTTATCCATTCATCTGGCAACCTACACCTAGGTTGATTCCATATTTTGGCAATTTTAAACAATGCTACAGTGAACATAGGGGTGCATATAATAAGTAAAAAATATATGTATGCATATAGGGGCTTCTCAGGTAGCTCAGTGGTAAGGAATCTTCTTGCCAGTACAGGAGATGCAGGAGACATGGGTTTGATCCCTGGGTTGGAAAGATACCCTGGAGGAGGAAATGGCAACCCACTCCAGTATTCTTACCTGGAGAATCCCATGGACAGAGGAACCTGGCAGGCTATAGTCCTTGGGGTTGCAAAAGAGTTGGACATGACTTAGCAACTAAGTAAGCATGCATATGTATATATACATATATATGTATATGTATATATATATATATACATGTATATATACATACATACATACATATATATAGATCAGTTATGTTTCTCTGGAAAATTCTAATACCTAATACATTGGCCATTGATTTAGGGTACATACTTCATGCTTGGAGCACTCCAGCTTAGCAGTGATCGTTCCTGATACGGAGCTTATCTATTCCTTTTGTTACTCTTTTTATCATTATCATTATTAGGTTTCTCTGTGAGGAAAGATACTTAATACCATCATCAGTGTGTCAGTGGCCCCAATTCCTTTGTTTTGAAGCAAGTGTCTTTGTTATAATGATATGCTATCATCCTGAATCAGGTATTCTGTAATTCTTCAAATAATGATGCTGGCAAAAGAGGAACTGTGGGCAGAGATACCAAATCAGTATCTAGAGAAGGTTTCTATTCTAGTGAGGACAAATTTTTGCTCCCAGAGTTTAAGTTTGAGGGTAATCAACTTGTCTCCCAAGTGATCGGTTAGTCTCTTTGTATGTGAGAGATGACCAATACACCCATTCTAAACAGTTGCCTACTTCTAGACTGTTAGGGGCTTCCCAGGTAGTTCAGCTGGTAAAGAATCAACCTGCAATGCAGGAGACTGTGGTTTGATTTCTGGGTCAAGAAGTTCCCCTGGAAAAGGGATAGGCTACCCACTCTAGTATTTTGGGGCTTCCCTGGTGGCTCTGACAGTAAAGAATCCGCCTGCAATGTGGGCGACTTGGGTTCAGTCTCTGGGTTGGAAAGATTCCCCTGGAGGAGGGCATGGCAACCCACTCCAGCATTCTTTCCTGGGGAATCCCCATGGACAGAGGAGCCTGGCAGGCTACAATCCATGGGGTCGCAAAGAGTCTGACATGACTGAGTGGCTAAGCATGGCACAGATTGTTATGTGAGAGAAATACAGATTTTTCTGTTGTTACGATATTTTAACCTGTACTCAATACAAACATTAATACCTAGAAACAGGGTGCAGCTTTAATACTTTAAAAATGTTATGAGACTTCCCTAGTGGTCTAGTGGTTGGGAATCCACCTGCCGCTGCAGGGGACCCAGGCTCGATCCTTGGGCTGGGAAGATTCCACATGCTGAGGAACAGACAGGCCTATGTGCCGTAGAGCCTGTGCTCCGCCAACGAGAGAAGCCGCCACAGTGAAAATGCACCACAACTAGAGAAAACCCTTGTGCAGCAATGAAGACCCAGTGCAGCCATAAATAAATAAAATTAAAGAGAAAACTGCTTTAAAGGTATGGTTATGGCTTATTGATTGGGAAGTGAATAGTAAAGAAACAAATATGGCAGCCTGGAAAATGATTGCCAGGTAAGAATTAGCCGCTTTGTAAGCAGAAGTGAAAGGGAATATAGTTCTCAGTGAGGCTTTCTCATCCTGTAGTATAAAATCTGAATTGACTGATTTGACAGTATTTGGCAAAGTTTGACAGGTTTGGCAACGTTAACGTCTTCAGTACTCTAAACCACAAGAGACAACATTGTCCTTCAGATGATTTCTCAAGAGCCTCCACATATATTAGCCAGAAAATGGAAGTCAGCCTTGCAATATGAATTAAGAGCATTGCATTCCGACCTTAGTATTTTTTAATGTGGCTCCAGGTAACAGTACAAAACTCAGGAAAAGCTGCATAGACTGACCACAACAACTGGAAAACAAACTAGAATATAAGCTTAAGAACTATAACCAGTTATGATCTTTGACCAGTACTCCTTTACAGGGACAAAACTGAAACCAATTAGGCTAGGAACCTACTATATTTTGAGGAAAACAGTTTGTCAAAAATAAATAAATAAACAAAAAAACAAAAAACCCACAAACCCCTTGTCTGTCTCCAGAAATCCCCAACTGAAACCTGTACCTGTAAAAATCAGCAGAAGTTACACAGTCATCAAGAAGGGAATACACTCATCTTCACAACTCTGAAGCTTTGTCAATAGAAGGCTCTAGAGGCAGATGGTAGGAGGAAGGGGTTTTCCTTCCTGGTGCTGGTGTGCTTATTGGTGGGCTCTTCTCCATGACCCACACCTCCTTCAATGTGTTAATGGTCAGCAGTGTTTCCTCATGCATTGTCAGGTCTGAGCACCAATGGCTAGACACTGCACCCTGAGTAGCTGTGCTAAGCACCCTAGAGGGTAGTTTACCGGTCACTTCCCCTGACATAAGCCCACAGTGACGTCTCTGCCGTCAGTGAGCCATTCTGACCCTCCAACAAGTTCAAGATCTCAGTCCTTAGGGAGCTTCTTCCTTCATGTTCTATCTTGGTCCAGAGGTAGTGGTTTTTCCTTATATTTGCTATTCCTACTTTTTAAAAAAGGGTTCTCATTGCTTTTTAGGAGCCAGTTCCTCATTTTTCTAAAGTGAAAGTCACTCAGTCATGTCTGACTTTTTGCAATCCTGTGGACTGTAGCCTGCCAGGCCTCTCTTCCATGGAATTCTCCAGGCAAAAACACTGGAGTGGGTACCCATTCCCTTCTCCAGGGCATCTTCCCCACCCAGGGATCAAACCTGGGTCTCCTACATTGCAGGCAGATTCCATACCATCTGAGCCCCCAGGGGAGCCCCAAAGGCTTGTTCAGTTATTCATTCTTCATATTAAACTTTCTCTGCTCAAGTTGCTACATGGTTTCTCTCTCTTGATTGGACTCAGACTGATATCGGATAACACCACTGATATGTTTTCAAAATAATGGAAAAGAATGAATCTTCTGGCTGGGGAGGGGGGTGGGCTGGGTAAGACCAGTGCCCATGAGTGCAGTGGACAAACAGATTCTTTCTAGAAATTCCAGAGATCAGAATCAGAGCCTGACCAAAGGACTTACTTTATTGCCTGGGAAGGAAGCCTTCTCAATTCCTGCTAAACGGGTTATCATAGTGATTGCTATTTCCACTCTTCATTTTTAGAATGGTAGTTTTTATTGCAGCTCTTTAACCTAAATCAAGATCCTCTATCCTGTATGGAAGTGCAACTCATCTAGTAGATAATGGATTGATTGTCCTTGAAGATCCACCTTTAGGTCAGCTAGAGAGAAACAAGGCAAGTCTAGATTTGAACTGAGAACAGTAACTCCATGAAGTTGCATTCCTTGGGGAGACCCTATGTTTGTTTCATGAAAAAATTGGTGTGCGTGGATTTGTGGTGGCTAGAGCCCAAGGGCAGAAGCTTCTGTTTTTCAGGATTCTTTACCCATTTTCCTTTGGGAATAAAATTCCTCAAGTTTTTAGTGAGTACTCCAGCCAAAGATTCAGTTTTCTCGTATGTAAGACAGGGTTCTTAACAACAGAGTATGTGAAGTTATACATGTAACATTACCAGGCTTGCTCTCTACACAAGTAAGTGTCTGCTCCTCTCTTTTTCTCCCTTGGTCCTAAGTAAAGACACAGTGGTGTAGCAATTTTCTGGTGGAGTCTTTAGGGCTTTCTATGTAGAGGATCATGTCATCTGCAAACAATGAGAGTTTTACTTCTTCTTTTTCAATCTAGATTCCTTTTATTTCTTTTTATTCTTTGATTGCTGTGGCTAAAACTTCCAAAACTATGTTGAATAGTAGTGGTGAGAGTGGGCACCTTTGTCTTGTACCTGACTTTAGGGGAAATGCTTTCAATTTTTCACCACTGAGGATAATGTTTGCTGTGGGTTTATCATATATGGCTTTTATTACATCGAGGTATGTGCCTTCTATGCCTGCTTTTTGGAGGATTTTTATCATAAATGGATGTTGAATTTTGTCAAAGGCTTTTTCTGCATCTATTGAGATAATCGTATGGTTTTTATCTTTCAATTTGTTAATGTGGTGTATCACATTGATTGACTTGCGAATATTGAAGAATGCTTGCATCCTTGGGTTAAAGCCCACTTGGTCATGATGCATGATCTTTTTAATATGTTGTTGGATTCTGTTTGCTAGAATTTTGTTAAGGATTTTTGCATCTATGTTCATCAGTGATATTGGCCTGTAGTTTTCTTTTTTTGTGGCATTTTTGTCTGGTTTTAGTATTAGGGTGATAGTGGCCTCATAGAATGAGTTGGGAAGTTTACCTTCCTCTGCAATTTTCTGGAAGAGTTTGAGAAGGATAGATGTTAGCTCTTCTCTAAAGTTTTGGTAGAATTCAGCTGTGAAGCCATCTGGTCCTGGGCTTTTGTTTGTTGGAAGATTTCTGATTACAGTTTAGATTTCCATGCTTGTGATGGGTCTGTTAAGATTTTCTATTTCTTCTTGGTTCAGTTTTGGAAAGTTATATTTTTCTAAGAATTTGTCTATCTCTTCCAGTTGTCCATTTTATTGGCATATAGTTGCTAATAGTAGTCACTTATGATCCTTTGTATTTCTGTGTTGTCTGTTGTGATTTCTCCATTTTCATTTCTAATTTGTTGGTTTGATTCTTCTCCCTTTTTTTCTTGATGAGTCTGGCTAATGGTTTGCCTATTTTATTTATCTTCTCAAAGAACCAGCTTTTAGCTTTGTTGATTTTCGCTGTGGTTGTCTTTGTTTCTTTTTCATTTATTTTTGCCCTAATTTTTATGATTTCTTTCCTTCTACTAACCCTGGAGTTCTTCATTTATTCTTTTCCTAGTTGCTTTAGGTGAATATAGTAAACTTGCAGGATATAAAATCAATACACAGAAATCCCTTGCATTCCTATACACTAACAATGAGAGAACAGAAAGAGAAATTAAGGAAACAATTCCATTCACCATTGCATTGAAAAGAATAAAATACATAGGAATAAATCTACCTAAAGAAACTAAAGACCTATATATAGAAAACTATAAAATACTGATGAAAAAAATCAAAGATGACGCGAATAAATGGAGAAATATGTTCTTGGATCAGAAGAATCAATATAGTGAAAATGAGTATACTATCCAAAGCAATCTATAGATTCAGTGCAATCCTTATCAAGCTACCAACGGTATTTTTCAGAGAACTGGAACAAATAATTTCACAATTTGTATGGAAATACAAAAAAACTCAAATAGCCAAAGCAATCTTGAGAAAGAAGGATGGAACTGGAATCAACCTGCCTGACTTCAGACTATACTACAAAGCAACAGTCATCAAGACAGTATGATACTGGCACAAAGACAGAAACATAGATCAATGGAACAAAATAGAAAGCCGAGAGATAAACCCATGCACCTATGGACACCTTATCTTTGACAAAGGAGGCAAGAATATACAATGGAGAAAAGACAATCTCTTTAACAAGTGGTGCTGGGAAAACTGGTCAACCACTTGCAAAAGAAAGAAACCAGAACACTTTCTAACATCATACACAAAAATAAACTCAAGATGGATTAAAGATCTAAATGTAAGACCAGAAACTATAAAACTCCTAAAGGAAAACATAGGCAAAACACTCTCTGACATAAATCACAGCAGGATCCTCTATGACCCACCTCCCAGAGTAATGGAAATAAAAGTAAAAATAAATGGAGCCTAATTAAACTTAAAAGCTTTTGCACAACGAAGGAAACTATAAGCAAGGTGAACAGATAGCCCTTAGAATGGGAGAAAATAATAGCAAACGAAGCAACTGACAAAGAATTAATCTCAAAAATATACAAGTAGCTCCTGCAGTTCAATTCCAGAAAAATAAATGACCCAATCAAAAAATGGGCCAAAGAACTAAACAGATATTTCTCCAGAGAAGACGCATAGATGGCTAACAAACACATGAAAAGATGCTCAACATCACTCATTATCAGAGAAATGCAAATCAAAACCACAATGAGGTACCATCATGCCAGTCAAAATGGCTGCTATCAAAAAGTCTACAAGCAATAAATGCTGGAGAGGGTGTGGAGAAAAGGGAACACTCTTACACTGTTGGTGGGAATGCAAACTAGTACAGCCACTGTGGAGAACAGTGTGGAGATTCCTTAAAAAACTGGAAATAGAACTGCCATACAAGCCAGCAATCCCACTGCTGGGCATACACACCAAAGAAGCCAGAAGTGAAAGAGACACATGTACTCCAATGTTCATTGGAGCATTATTTACAATAGCCAGGACATGGAAGCAACCTAGATGTCCATCAGCAGATGAATGGATAAGAAAGCTATGGTACATATACATAATGGAATATTACTCAGCTATTAAAAAGAATGCATTTGAATCAGTTCTAATGAGGTGCGGATGAAACTGGAGTCTATTATACAGAGTGAAGTAAATCAGAAAGAAAAACACCAATACAGTATATGAAGACATATATATGGAATTTAGAAAGATGATAGTGATAACCCTATATGCAAGACAGCAAAAGAGACACAGATATAAAGAACAGATGTTTGGACTCTGGGAGAAGGCGAGGGTGGGATGATTTGAGAGAATAGCATTGAATCATGTGTATTATCATATATGAAATAGATCGCCAGTCCAGGTTCAATGCACGAGACAGGGTGCTCAGGGTTGGTGCACTGGATGACCCTGAGGGATAGGATGGGGAGGGTGGTGGGAGGGGGGTTCAGGATGGGGAACACATGTACAACCATGGCTGATTCATGTCAATGTATGGCAAAACCCATTACAATATTGTAAACTAATTAGCCTCCAATTAAAATAAATACATTTTTTAAAAAGGTGAAAAGAAACACTAATCTTAAAAAATTATGACAGTAAAATTTCAATATTTAAATTTAAGATTTTTGATTAAAATGATGATAATGGTGATGACAGAAAAAAAAAAAAAAAGAAAGAAAGTGCTGGTGAGCCAGTTCTGAAGATATAATCAAGGGGAAATTAAGGGTTTCAAAAAGCCCCACATAGGAAACCTACTAAGTTCCTGAATGTCCTTATGAAGCAGTTTCATGCATACTTACCTCTGGACTGATATGTGAGAGAAAAGTTAAACAAAAAAATATTGTTTTGTGAGCTGTGGCATTCTTGCTGTCTGTTTGCATCAGCTTAGCCTGCTCCTTAACTAACACAGTCCCTTCATATTCCTTTCAAATTAAGTGTATTATTTTCCTTCCATCTGACATGGAACTTTTGCAGTCTTTTTTCCCTTGAGTATACCCCTCCCAGTTTTTTTTTGCAAATAAGTGTTTGCAGCAATCTTTGGATTCATCTCATTGCTCTTTACTGTCACTGCCTGCAGGCTGAGCCCACAATGTAAATGCAAAATTGTGTTCAGCATAAGTTCCCTTGAGTATGTAATTATAACGCATTCCAGGGTGCACCTAAATAAGAAGAATCTGTTTCTCCAACCTTAGGTGGCTTTTAGTGTCAATCACACAGTGAGATAGAGACAGAGGCAATAGCTGTAGTAACACTAAATGAAGCAGACCACAATATAAAACATAATCCATTTTCACTGCTGATGATCTGGGGAAGATTCAAATAATTTGGAGGCCCTAGGGATGGGATCGGGGAATTCTAATTTATTTTGGAGGTGTGCAGAATATTTCACAACAAAGTAGTATCTTTTGTTCCATCTTCAAAAGCACTAAGTGACTTGCTTGTTTTATCCTGAACACAAGCTGATGATTAACAAAACATTATTAGTGATTTCTATTAGCAAATAACAAATACTGATCAGTGTAGATCAGTATTATACCAGTGTACTGATATAATTTATAAGAACTAAATATATATGTATAAGTGCAAACATATATATATAAATCATTTCATGTATAAATACACTAAAATACTTTAAAAGTATGTATTACATATATATGAAAACTTTAAAACACACACACAAAAGCAGTCATTGTAAAAGTGATTATTATTGATGACCAACTCTTTCATTGACTACATTCAAATATACTTAGCTCAAAATACAAACTTTCATATGAAGCAAAGTTTCATAAGTAAATAAATAAATAAGTTCATAAATAAATACATTATTTTGATTGGATTTTGAGCACATATCACAGGGTTCAGAGAAATTTGAATCTAGGACCTTTGTGTAAGATAAAGTATTTTGTGAATTAATTAGTAAAAATACTGAAAAATAAATGCCTTCACTTTCTAAAATAAATGGATGTTAATTGCTAAGACTAACTTGATACTTTTGAAAATATATTGCAAAAAAGTAAAGGGATAAAGCTAATTTCAGAACTGGGAATCAAATAGAAATAAAAAGTTTAGAAATGATATAGTATTTCCCAAATTTTATTCATTAAGCTACTTTCACAATTCTTGGCATAGTCACATAGCACTTAAAAATAATGTTTACCTTATCATTTAACCATATTTCTTTCATTTTCACTTGGGCTTCCTTGGTGGCTTAGACGGTAAAGAATTTGCCTGCAACGTGGGAGACCTGGGTTTGATCCCTGGGTCGGGAAGATCCCCTGGAGGAGGGCATGGCAACCTACTCCAGCATTCTCGCCTGGAGAATGCCTGGCAAGCCATGGGGTCGCAAAGAGTTGGACATGACTGTGTGTGTTTTACTTAACATATATTTAATTTTACTTAAGTATATTTAAGTATATATATATTTAATTTTACTTAAATATATTTAAGTACATATATTTAATTTTTGGAGAAGGCAATGGCACCCCACTCCAGTACTCTTGCCTGGAAAATCCATGGACAGAGGAGCCTGGTGGGCTGCAGTCCATGGGGTTGCTAAGAGTCGGATACGACTGAGTGACTTCACTTTCATTTTTTACTTTCATGCATTGGAGAAGGAAATGGCAACCCACTCCAGTGTTCTTGCCTGGAGAATCCCAGGGATGGGAAAGTCTGGTGGGCTGCTGTCTATGGGGTCGCACAGAGTTGGACACAACTGAAGCGACTTAGCAGCAGCAGCAGCATTTAATTTTAGGTAAATATATTTAATTTAAAAAATCAGTGTCAGAGTTTTACTTGTCATAAATATTATGCTCAGCACTTATTGGGTTGGCCAAAAGTTTGTTCAGATTTCTTAAAACCTGAATAAACTTTTTGCCAACCCAATATTTTATAACTACTTTCTTAAGTAAAATTGTTGTTAGATATTCTGTCTAAAATCATCTCACATGACCCACATATCATACTTTCATTAATGTATATAAAATTCTTCTAGGATTCAGGGTATAACTACAATACAAAAATCTGCTAGGTTTAAAATGTCATTGTGGTAAAAGTGTATCCCTGCTCTAATCAGCCAGCACTAGTGGTAAAAATGGGTAATAATAATTCTAATACTTGAAGATACTAAAACTGTTGAACAATGAAACTTAGAACACATTTTATGGAGAAGTGCGGCATAGAATGACTGGTGTTATTATTAATAAGGGTAACTTCACTCCCTAATTGAGCTGCTCTGACTTCACATTCACCATCGTTTAAGGGATAAGTACTGCCCATGAATTATCTCTAAAATTAAATATGTTCCAGTAGCAATTATGTTATTAAAAGAAACTTGTTTATGTCCCATTTTTCAGAAATATTTCATTTGTTCAAAACATTTGAATGATATGCTTTATAATTATCTTTGAGGTAAGAAAATAATTGTCCGAATAACAGTGAACATTTTAGCTTTTTCTGTGGTTGTAATTGTGAATATCTGTAAATTGCCAGTGTGCAGGTAAGACCTTTCAAAAATTCAAATTATGTTTATTGGGTGAGAAATAAAGCAGTAAGAAAGTCAGAGTAGTCTACTAATTCAGTGCACCGTTTTCATCGACTCTGACACATCTTTCTGAAGGGCAGAGGAGTTGTATTGGAGACACTGTATATATAATAGATGTTTTCTGTCACCCAATGTCTTGTATTATTCAGTTTACAAATGTGGTTGTGGATTAAAACGCTGGATGGAGTCAAGCTTCAACCCTGCTTAATTCTTGGAATTGTGCCCAGATCAAATGTGCTTTGGTAAGCTGGGACACCATACATGCTTTTGATGGACTACAGCTGAGTAAGGAAACTACAGTACTCCATAAACCCACTCCAGTTGTTCAGAGTACAGTGGGGAGCCCTAGCATGGCTACGTAGAGCAAGACTCTACAAAATCATCCCTCTGTGTTCCATCAACCCCATGCTTTCTGGGCGTGCTGAAACTGATCTGTCAGGCCACCTTCTTTTCTGTTGCTGGGGAACAGAGCCCCACAAATTGAGCAGTTTGTAACAACACCCACTGATTAGCTCACAGCTGTATGGGTCAGAATACTTGCACACTGTGGCCATGTTCTGCTCAGGCTAAAATCCAGATGTCCGTCAGCCGCGTTCTCATATGGAGCTAGGTTTTGCCTAGTTAATTTTTCTCATTGGCAGAATACGTTTCTTTGCTGTCCTAAAACGGAAGTTTCTGTTTCCTTGCTGGCTGTAGCTCTAAACGTTTAGACGCTGGTCTCAATTCTTACCACGAGGTCCCCACCATCTCAGCAATGGAGAACGTTCTTTTAAATTTCTCTAACTTCCTCTTCTGTGAGCAGCCAGAGAAACTTCTCTGCTTAAAGGGCTTGGATGATTAAATCAAGCCCTCCAAGGTGGTCTCCCCATCTCAAGGTTAATGACCTTATATAACATAACCTAATCCCAGAAGTAAAACTTTCAATTCCCAGTCCTGGGGACTGGGCAGGATGTGTTCACCAGAACAGGAAATACAGGGGGACATCTGAGAAAACTGCCTGCCTTTGAGGCTTTTGTCACTTTCACACTCATGTTTACAGATTTCTGTGACTTCTGTCTACACTCAGATCTGTTTTTTAAAAATTTTTTCCCAAAAGAAACTCATAAAAACTCAAATTGTCACTAGATTAGCGTACATGTAATAAAATATACATAAAAGAAGTGTGTTCCTGTGCTTGCAAACATGTTTCAAGGTGACACCAAATAAGCTTAGATGCTATTCATCATTCTCATTACAGATGTAGCTTCAACTAAACCATCACTTATGGCGAAGCCCTTTTGTGACAGTATAGTAACTGACAATACAGTTGTAATAATGACATATTAACTCAGTATGATTTCTTTCTAACTTATGTCAATCCTACTGTATATGCAACATAACAAATTTATTTTAATACCAATACTGATTTATTTATGTTTTCCTACAAAAATGCATTTTTTAGGATCTAGGAGATCAGTAAAAATTATTTATTGGTGATTTTGTCATGCCCACCTATCCTGAAATGCCTTATGTCCCACTCCACGTCTGATTATTAACTGGATTCTTATAGTAACTAACTCTCAACCAAAACCTTTGATTTATCAAGTATTGATGAAAAGTTACTTACTAAGAATGCAAATGTCTGATTTAGAGGTCCCCACTAAAACAGTCATGTCCACTGTGCCACCTGTGAAGCCCCTAAAACACTAAAATGTATTATTAAGTATCAAGTGGCTAGTCTCAAGCCAGGGTAAAGACCAATGATAGAAAATGAAGTATGCAATGGTTTAGCAGAATGTTAAGAATAATGAAGAGTCAGATGCTGGAAAAGATACTTGATTAACTTAATCTTGAGTCTCAGAGTTTTCATTATAAAAGCAGGGTGATCTTCCAACTTTATTGAATTGTGAGAATTGAATGAGGTATCAAATATATAGCCTTTAATAAACATTCAATAAATAATTTCCTTCTCTGAAAGGAATAATAAACTTTAAAGTGAGAGAAGTCACATTTGAAACAGAGAACACTCCATAGACATAATTCTATTTGCAAAAATTTGATTCAATGGCTGAAACAGAGTAACAGTGGCTTGTGTGTGTATTCAGGGGCTCAGTCTTGTCCAATTCTTTGTGACCCCATGGACTGTAGACTCCTCTGTCCTTGGAATTTTTCAGGCAAGAATACTGTATGCTAATGCTAAGTCACTTCAGTCGTGTCCGACTCTGTGTGACCCCATAGACGGCAGCCCACCAGGATCCTCTGTCCACAGGACTCCCCAGGCAAGAATACTGGAGTGGGTTGCTGTTTGTGGGGTGCTATTTCCTCCTCCAGGGGATCTTCCCAACCCGGGTGTCAAACCCTTGTCTCCTGAGTCTCCTGCATTGACAGGTGAATTCTTTACCACTAAGCCACCTGGAAAGCCCAACAGTGGCTTAAATAATACTAAAGTACTTTTAAGGATTTGAAACAAAGGACATTTAATGGTGGAACTGGTTTGATGATGGAATAGTTTAGAGAAGTCAAGTGGGTGATACATCAGCCCATGGACAAACAGCAGCAGGGGGTACTATCTCCTTATAGAACAAATGGAGGATGCAGTGTTCCTGAAACTCAGGGTTGGTATTACAAAAGAAATCAGCCAGAGGTGCCACCAAGGCACAGGGAGAAATACCCTGGTTACTTCCTTCTAACAAAGGCAGGTCACAGGAGAGCTTGAGAAATAAGCCCATGGGGTTTGAGAAGTGCAAAAAGGCAGTGAGTGCATCTGAGATCATCAAACTCTGGACCAGCATTTTAACTGGTGGAACTAAGGAAATATAATTGACTAGCAAGTCAGATTTAAGGTAATTCAAGACAAGTCTGAATCCTGAAAATATTGTGATGATCAATTATCTTAATTGTATTTTCTCAGAGCTTCAGAACCATCACTAACAAAAAGAGAGCTGTCAAAGATGGAGACTTATTCCCTAAACCCCTCTCAGGTAAGGCTGTGGGGACCTGAGGAACTATGATTAGGACTGTGGGCTTTACCCTTCCCAGTCACAGGAGATGATATAAGGCCTCACTTCTCATCTTACTTTTGCCTTTTTTCCCCCAAATGTGGCAATTCTACCCATCTTCATCATTATATTTGGTATTTTGAGATGAAGAACAGCATGTCTTTTAAAGGTGATCCCAATAATATGTATCCTATTTTTCATACTCTGAGTATGAGGCGATTTTAACATGTCTGTTTAGGTGTGTAGAAGGTCTGTGTTTTCTCTCTTTGTGTTCTCTCTGAGAGAGTCTGGGACCATGGAAAAAAAGATGATACTTTTTTTACCTTTTAGAATTTTTATATTTGACTGATCATCCCTATCTGGTTCTTTAATAAAATATCAAATTGAAAATAAAAATAAAACTTTTTGTGAGATTGACTAATTGTTTTGTTATCTCTTATCTTTTTAAAACTTTAATTTATATTGAAGTATAGCCAGTTTACAATGTTGTGATAGTTTCAGGTAGACAGCAGAGGGACTCAGTCATACATATATATATACACATATCCTTTTTCCTCTAAACTCCAGTCCCACCCCAGCTGCCACATAACATTGAGCAGAGTTCCCTGTGCTATACAGTAGGACTCTGTTGGTTATCAATTTTAAATAGAGCAAGCACTATGACTTTTGAGGCTGCTTTCTCAAAAGCCAGAGAGAGGTACGGCTTCTGCCTAGTCTTCTTGAGAGGCTCACCTTTGGATCCAAACCACCATACTTTGAGAAAACTAATTATCCATGGGAAGAATCCATGTGTGGTTATCCTGGCCACCAATTCAACCGAAAGTCAGTATCAACCAAGTATGAGTAACTGAGTCTTCAGATGGTTCCAGCTACCAGCCTTTACGCCATTTCCACTAACTCCAAGAAGAGCAGAGATGACATGCCCCACCAAGCTCTTGCTGAACTTCAGAGCCAAATAAATGTCATTGTTTTAAGCCACTGAGTTTCGGAGTGCTTTATGACTCAATAGTAGATGACCAGAACACAAGCTGATTAAACATACAAAACTTACAAGTTAAATATTGCCAGACACAATACATCACATTCGACTAGGAAAAAACGTGTTTCTCAAGTAATCCTGGGTGTACTATTTTATTTAGTAACTAGATTTGATTTTGTTTTCTGCTTCTTGGGAAGTGTAAATACATTTTCAGTTGTAAATGATAGAGAAAATGTGAGAATTATCTGTGTATATCTAAAGTTACATTGCAACCAGAACTTTTCTATCTTCCTTTTGATAAACTTACCAGTGATAGATATCAGATTAACTGAATGAGAGGGGGACAGATCTCAACTTCATATGGATTTATTCAACGTGGAGTGCCCATAATTAGCCACTTGTTATTCTAAGTGCTGGAGATAGAGCAGTGAACAAAGCCGTTAAAATTGTCTGCCCACATAAAACATACATGTGCAGAATTAGAAAGGAAGTGACTCTAAAGATCTGTTCATTAAGGAATATAAAAAGTGGTCAAGATAAAGAGGAGTTTGGTTTAGAGACTTTATTGAAAAGCTGTTGGCATGTGTATTGGTCAGGAGAGACCAAGTTATGTTATGGTAACAAATTTGCACAGATGAGTCAGATGTCAGACACGTGTAAGATGTCATGGATCTTGTTGCATAAGGGCCAGAAAACCTCAGCAGGCAAAGGATGAAGATGAACACATATAGGTCTGTGCTGTGCTGGGCGAAGTCACTTCAGTTTGTGTCCAACTCTCTGTGACCCTATGGACCATACATAGCCTGCCATGTCCACCTTCAGAGGACCTTCCCAACCTAGGGGTGAAATTTCCTTCCTTACATCTCCTGCACTGGCAGGTGAGTTCTTTACAACTGGTGCCACCTGGGAAGCACCCCCTTAAAAGAAGTAAACAATAGCAATCATATTGATGAGCAGCCTTAAATGGAGTCAGAATCTGAACTTAAGCAACCTGGCCTCAGAGCCTCTGTACCTTCTACCACATTAAATATAACAAATAAGTTAAAATGGTCTAGATAGAAAATCAGCCCCCAAAGAGGAAGAGAAAGCAAAAGTGTTATCTTTTCTGCCAGAACAACAAAAAAAGAAATGCTATTTGTCATTTGTTTATGTACCAAATATTCTTGAATATCCACCACGTACAAACTTCCGTGCTAGACACCAGAAAAATACAAATGGAAAAGATAAACTTTCTGTCCTTATGGAATTCACAGCCCAGTCAAAGAGAAAGACAAGTAAATAGGCAATGTTTCATTTTCTGAAAAGAAGAATACTACCACTTCCTTGCTTTCCTGATGGCTCAGCTGTAAAGAATCAGCCTGCAATACAGGAGACCTAGGATTGATCCATGGGTCAGGAAGATCTGCTGGAGAAGGACATAGCAACCCACTCCAGTATTCTTGTTTGGGAAATCCCATGGACAAAGGAACCTGGCAGGCTGCAGTTCATGGGATCTCAAGAGAGTCAGACATGACTGAGCGACTAAACAACGATAACAACTTCCTTTAGAGGCAAGGTCCTTTCCTACTTATGTTTCTTCCTTTCTTCCTCTCTCCCTCCCTTTCTTTCTTTTTCATTCCTTCTCTGTTCTCAATACTTGCCTCAACTGGTACATCAAGTTGCAGGAAAGACAATGTATTAACAAAATGTTTAATACAACAAATGCAAAAGCAATTTTTCAGGCAGTTATATTTTGTAATGAGCTGGTATAAATTTGAGAATATGACAGTTAAGCCAAAATTAGAGAATGCTTCTGAAGAGATATTATTATTATTATTGCTAAAGGATAAATATGATCCTCAGAAGTCATTATTTATTTCCTTATCACCCAAGTCTTTCATCTATGCAGATACTGTTAGAAGACCAATTTTCTTAAGTATTATGCTTTATTATATATAAGTAACATGAATAACACTAAGTTAATAATTAAGAAATAAAGATATTTACTACACTTGAGTCAATAGTAAAGATATGTACTATGTACTATGTAATATTTATAAACTCAAAAGCATGGCTCATATTCAAGAGTAATATTTGTTCTGAAAGTCTGACAATTTAATATTTAACTAAGTAAAATTAGCAACCACTCCAAAATGATAAGAGTACATGTTTACCATTTTGGTATCTGGAAGGAGATGTGCCTTGTATCTCAAACAAATTGGGCATCCTTTTATATTTACATGAATATATATTAAAAATCCCTGTTGATACAAACTAAAAGAAAAAATAACGATACTATCAAAGTATCTGACTTAAAACCATTGTCATTTTATGACCAGTTCATGCATAAGATTGTGTGCATACTAAGTCGCTGCAGTCGTGCCCAACTCTTTGCGACCCCCTGGACTGTAGCCCACCAGGCTCCTCTTCCATGGAATTCTCCAGGCAAGAATACTGGAGTGGGCTGCCATTTCCTCCTTTGGGTTATCTTCCTGACCCAGGGATTGAATCTGCATCTCTTGTATCTCCTGCATGGACAGGCAGATTCTTTACCACAAACGCCGCCTGAGAAGCCTGTTATGAGATGAAATGTTATTAAAATGGTTTAGTCAAATTCAGTCAAGTTGTGCACACGTACTTAATCATCATGACAAATTCTAATGTTTGCATAAGTTGAATTTGAGTTCATGTTAGTTATTGTTATTTTCCCCATCAGTTTACTATAGGATGAAAGAAGTTAAGACCAGTGCAGCCGGCTCCTGTTTTTTTTGTCTTTCCACTGATATATCATTAAAACAGAATTACCAAGTTGGTGGTGTCAGTATCTTCATGATAGACTTTGCCAGAGAAAATTTCAAGTGGAAGAAACATCCTGCCTCTCCAAGCACAGATGAACCCCCAAGGAGTGGAACTCATCTGGTTTTGTGAAGGAAGTGTCACATGTGAGTGGAACACAAGATCACAAGTTGGTGTGTTAGCAGTCAACAGCTAAATGGGGCTTTGAATTGCTGCTACCTTTCGAGAGATTTTGTCGCAACAAGAAATATGTTTAAGTACCAACTTCCAAAAGACAAGTCTTCACATATTTAAATTAACCTTTTACAGAAGTTTTACTTCTGTTAGGTGGAGGAGGTAAACAACCCAAATTCCAGGTCAGTTTGTCAAGGAACAGTTGATTCATGGATTGGGTCATCTGACAGGTATTTTCAGCCACGTGAATAAGGTAAATCCTTGGACTGAGGGCCTTGAAGTGACACTGTAGATGCTGATGAAAATTTGCTTATTTTTAGGCACCAGTTACTGGAAAAGGAATACCAAAAGCAGACACCTTTGTGAATGGTCCAGCACTGGAGAAAATTCTTCAGACTAAATGACAATAACAGAAGTCTGAAATTTTCACTCTAAACAGAAATCTACAGATACCTGTATGCCCTGCAAACCAGGTATCTGAAGATGCTTCTGCATGATCATAAATAAGGATTCCTAGGGATGGGGGAGCCTGGCGGGCTGCCGTCTATGGGGTCGCACAGAGTCGGACACTACTGAAGCGACTTAGCAGCAGCAGCAACTTGCTGATGAGGACCAGATCAAAAACCACCCCACTGTGTTGAGTTTGAATTCTAGCCAAGCACCAGCAGCCTTCTTCTTGAATTTACTTTATACTTTATTTATTTGATAATTTTTATTCACTTTCAGTTTGTGAAAAAGTGAGAGGAAGATATAATTCAAAGAATAACATTATAACATTGGTCAAAACTATTGATGCAAGTGGCAACTCAAACTTGCTTAAGTAAAAATATAAATTTAGTGGGCTAACATAAGTGAGATTTTTCATGGTAAATCTTCATGGATCTGGGATTAAAATGATACAGGCTTGCACTGTCTTCCTCTCTTTTCTTCCACATTGTGGGGGGAAAATGGCCCCCACAACTTAGGAACCCCAACCGAAAGATACAGCTCTTCCATGATAGCTGTGAAGGCAGAGTCCCATGAACTTTGAGGTGAAATGCTACCTGCTACCCCTCAGTCTCACTGAAACTGATTCAAGTATCCTCTTTTGTGACTAAAGTAGGTGGAGTAACTCACTCCCCACAGGAAAATGGACTTCTCTCACCAGTAACATAGTAGGCTACACCGAGAACTACTCATTGTCTACCTAGGAAAAACACACTCAACCCACAGATGTGAACCAGGTGTGCTGAACAAGCGTAATGTAAGGAGTGTGATTACAGTGACAATTAAGATATGTCTCCTACCTTGGCTTTGAAATGTATTCAGTTCAGGTCATCTCTTTGTTTCACAAGAATCCTTGAGCAGACTCATGAGGTTTATGGTTACTCACAGAAAAGAAAAGTTCCTCAGATATGGCAGTGGTAAGCAGTTTAATTTAAAAATTAGAATGGCCCATTACAAAATATGAAACAGAATTTTAAATTTCATCTAGCATCAGACATCCTTTTTATCCTAAACTAAGACCTGCTTTCTCTGGAGACACGTTATGGGGAAGTGGCAGTGGGGAATAGTGAGGAGACAGAAAACGTGTCCCTCTGCTCTTGGCCTTTACTTTTCCTCTCTTCAGAAAGTCCTTAATGTACAAGCTCTGTCTCCCACAGAAGCCTTGACTCAGACAGTCAGGTGGATTTCTCTTCCAGATGGTCTTCTACCATTCCTTCCGCACCTTAGACCTATATGTAGGGCTTCCCAGGCAGAGCTAGTGGTAAAGAACCTGCCTGCCAATGCAGGAGATACGAGACAGGCAGGTTTGATCCCTGGGTTGGGACGATCCCCTGGAGGAGGACATGGCAACCCACACAAATATATTTCCCTGGAGAATATCATAGACAGAGGAGCCTGGTGGGCTATGGTCCCTCGGATAGGAAAAAAGTTGGACATGACTGAAGCGACTTAGCACAGCATAGCCAAGCACACAGTACAGTTGTCTCCAAACACAGTTTTCCTGTCTCTCTTCCCAAATGGCTTATTAAGCCTGGCTCTGTCTTCTTACAATCCTCTTCTAACATTGTCACCAGGACAAATACGCCCTGATTCATTTGAATGTCCTCTGACCTAGCAACTGTAATACTTCTTTCAGATGTCACCAGATCTCTAAAGTTTGCTTAGAGTTACGGGCACGTCCACTGCTGGACTTGTCAAACACCCAAGAAAGACAAACTGGATGGAATGAATTCTGTCATGGGCTCTATTACCTAAGGTTGGGCATTCGAAGGTTTAAGTTTGCTAAGTTGGCTATTTTGCCTGTATTTCCAGCCCCAGGCAGAAGACATGGACACGAAAGCCTGAAAAACTTTCCGCTAAACCAACCAGGGAACTCTGGGACTCTGGTGGGAGCCAAGGCAGTCCATCAGCTACCCTATAGTGAGGTCCTGGTCCTGTATGAAGCAACCCCAGCATTTGGAGGATGGATAACCGCTGTAATGGTCATTAGCGACATTAACATCAACCACTGCAGAGAAAGGACCCAGCAGAGCCATATTCCACCCCAATTGTGGGTACATTTTTTAAAAAGTCACAAAAAATTATAAAGCATCTATTAAAAATTGTGTATAATCTGTTTTGTTTTCTGTTACATGAGGATTTATTGTTATTATTCTCTGATTTCTTACCAACTAAAATTATCAAATAGCATAGCTAATAGTGACTCATTAATATTGACTTAAAATCTTTTAGTCTGTGTTCTATATACTTATCAGTATTCTTTTTTCTTGAACTATTTCCTCCTATTTTCCAAATAGAATTTACTGAAAATGTGAGACAATATATTTTCCATACAAAGAGAAAGTATATTAGTTTAAAACAGAAGCCATACATAGTATCTGTTTATTATTTTCAGCATTTTTTTCCTTTACAGGATTGTGTTTCTCACAGATGTTTATGTCTTGATCTGCAAGAGTGAATTAGCAGGGTATTGCCACTTTTGAACAGTTGGTGGCTCCAATGCTTTGCAACTGTCTTGTAAGTGCTGCACCGAAATAGGCAAGCTCTCTTTTAAGTGTTCAATGCAGAATTTGAAAACAAAAATGCATTTGAATGAGTATTGTGCATTTAACCGGAAACTCAATGTCGTATCAGTTATGAATTCGAAGTAAAGTTTTAAAACTAACATGTGATTCAGCCTGTGTAATATAGTGTAAATACACATTAGTACATTCACTAAGTGCACTTAAAAGGTCAAAAGTGTTCCACCAGAAACATAATGTAAGCCACAAATGTAATTTAAAAATTTTCCAGTAGTCACATTAAAAAAATGAGAAAATTAATTTGGTGAAATTAATATTAATAATATATTTAGTCCAATACATCCAAAATATTATAATTTTACCATGTAATTAATAGAAAAAGTACTGAGATACTTTGCTACTTTGCATGCTTCTGTGTTCCTCAGTATCCAATGTATGTTTTGTACTTGCAGAATCTCTCAGTTTGGACTAGCCACTTTTCAACGCTTGACAGTTGCCAGTGGCTAGTGCCTACCCTGTTGGTGAGTTTGGGTCTAAAGTAACTAACAGCAACCCTGCTATTCAGGTTGGTTGCAATCTATGAAATATTGGATGGAAATTCATTTTTATGAATGAAATGCTATAAAAGAAATATTATTTTTGCCCTGATTTTAAGGTTGAAGCTCTTCGTAAAGAAAATCATCCACGAGACTTCTCATTTCTAATGAAATGCGAAAGAAATGTGTGGTTTAGCTCGCAGCTCTTGAGCTTGTGTTGTTGGCATTTTTAGGGATTTTCATGACTGAAAGATTTCTGGATTTCTCTAGAGCTATTGGTGCCTTAATATTTTAGACAGATTGTAAAATTTCCTCCGTGCTTCTCTTTGCCTTCTGGTTCTCCTCTTCCACATTTCCAGAATTTAGCTCACCACGTTCTTTCATGTGGCATTTACAAAGTCTATTCAGATTCAGTTGTTGTGTCACCCACTACAGGCTGCTGCTATTGTCTACATTATAAAGAGCATAGCCTCTCAAATCAAACTAGCTGGGTTTGGAGTCCTGGCTTCACCACTAATTCGTTGTGTGATCTTGAGCCAACTACATACTCTTTGTGTTTCAGTTGACATCTAAAAAATGCAGAAAATGATAATGCTTGGCTCTTGAGTTGTGAAGATTAAATAAGATACGTTAGTGCTAGATATCTGATACACAACAAACCTCAACTGGCCTGTGTCTTAGTTCAATGTTTAGATCTTGTAAGAGGTACCATTGTCCTCTCCTATCAATTCTATAATATTTAACAAAATAAAATAAATTGGCACTAAGCATACATTTGGGTTTCTCTAGTGGTTCAGCAGTAAAAGAATCTGCCTGTCAATGCAGGAGATGCAGGTTTGATCCCTGGGTTGGGAAGATCCCCTGGAGAAGGAAGTGGCAACTCACTCCTATATTCTTGCCTGGAGAGTCCCATGGACAGAGGAGCCTGGCAGGCTACAGTTCATGGGGTCGCAAAAGAGTGAGACATGACTTAGTGACTAAAAAACAACATACATTTATTGATTGTGCTGTGCTGCTGCTGCTAAGTTGCTTCAGTCGTGTGTCCTACTCTGTGCGACCCCATAGACAGCGGCCCACCAGGCTCCTCTGTCCCTGGGATTCTCCAGGCAAGAACACTGGAGTGGGTTGCCATTTCCTTCTCCAATGCATATATGTATGCTAAGTCGCTTCAGTCGTGTCTGACTGTATGTGACCCTATGGACAGCAGCCCACCAGGCTCCTCTGTCCACCGGATTCTCTAGGCAAGAATACTGGAGTGGGTTGCCATTTCCTTCTCCATATGGCTGTGCAGCATGTGGTATCTTAGTTGACCAGTTAGGTATCACACTGTGATCCTTACGTTGGAAGTGTGGAGTCTTAACCCCTGAACCACCAGGGAAGCCCTTGACCTTTACTTTTTTATCATAAAGTGAGGAATTTCATTGGAAGATGTTTCCTATTTATACAGATAACTTAATAAATTACAGTCTAGGTCAGTCTTCCTCAGAATTCAAGATAGGCTCTTTTGAATATTTCACAAGGAAAGTGCTATGGAAGCACAGTGACTGAAGTGCATGACTCTGGATAGCATTTTGGAAAGTATGATTTCAAAGATCAGTCCTGGGTGTTCATTGGAAGGACTGATGTTGAGGCTGAAACTCCAATACTTTGGCCACCTGATGTGAAGAGCTGACTCATTGGAAAAGACCCTGATGCTGGGAAAGATTGAGGGCAGGAGGAGAAGGGGACGACAGAGGATGAGATAGTTGGATGACATCATCGACTCAATGGACACGGGTTTGGGTGGACTCCAGGAGTTGGTGATGGACAGGGAGGCCTGGAGTGCTGCAATTCATAGGGTCACAAAGAGTTGGACACAACTGAGCGACTGAACTGAACTGAACTGATTTCAAAGTAAATATATGATTTTCTCATTTCTCCCCTATGCTGCTTATTCTTTATTATATAGGATCTATTTCATTGTTAAGGAAGGCAGAAATTTAACTTTTTAAGTGTAATTGGTCTGTACATCTATACAACATATCAGCTAGGTGATTATGGTGTGCTAGCTATTATTGTTATATTGGGATTACATGGAGAAAATAAATCATTAAAAAGACTGAGAATAGTAAATTAGTTCTGGGCTTTGGTAAATAAACTTGACTTGCTACTTAAACATGCTTTTCAAGCTAGTCAAGAATGTTTACTAGTTCCTCAATTGTAAATTGAGGTTTTTACATAAAAAAATCTAGAACATCTGGAAAAACAAGTCATCTGTACCATTTGCTATAATCTAATTCAAAATAATCATTTAGGGAGGAAGAGGAAACAAAAACCAGTAAGCTGGTAACAATTCCAAAAACAGCTACTAGAAAAATATTTGTGTAATGATTAGTATCTTGGATTTTTCAATTGATGGGCATTTGCCATCTGTGGCCACAACTGTTAGATCTATTTCTAGACAGTAAAAATCTGGGATAAGTCAGGAACTGGAAACTTACTATGAAAGACATCATGTAGAATAACTTTAGATGAAATTTTACAGTAAGAATATGTTGTATGCACATTTTGATTCCCCATCCTCTTAATATTCATGAATAGATTTATTCTGTATTTGCAGTTTGTAGGCACTTGAGATCCTTGTAACTAACTTCTCCTTATTTTATGTTCAGCTCTCTTTTGTATTTAACTACCTTGCTTTTTGAAGGGACCGACTTTCACATTGGAACTCCCAGAGGCTTTTGCAGAATAGCTAAGTATGGGAAGTTGAGGCTTGGATTGGGCTGGTAGTAGTAAGAATGATGAAAAGTAAGTCCCAGAAATTTTCCTAATGGAGAATTGATAATAAATTGATAATATAATGATTGACCACATGTATATGTTTAAAGAGAAAGGAACACCCGTGACAAAACACAATAACATGAATGGGGCTTCCCTGGTGTCCAGTGGTTAAGACGGTGCTTCCAATGCAGAGGATGCAGAATTGATTCCTGGTTGAGAACTAAGGTCTTGCATACTAAAAGCCTGTGCAGCCTTAAAAAATAAAAAAAAAGATAGCAATTCAGTCTGAAATGTTGTGATGAAAAGTGATGAAACTAAGGCCCTTGGATAAGATTTTTTTTTCTTTTATTTAATGATGAGAATGTTATAAATATAATTTGGAGAGTAGAAGGCTGATGGATGCAGTTCTTGAAGAATTTCTAGGGAAATGAAAGCAGGCAGGCAGTTGAGGATGAACAGACATATTGTAAGCAGAAAACAGAGCCAAGACATTGTTTGATGGCAAACATTTTGTTATGAACCATAAATAGTTGGCTGTGGAGCTCACCGAAACAGAGCTCCGTAGTCTGCCAGGGCAGAAAAAAACTCAGTGAGCACATTAAAAGTTTATTTGTTTTGTGTTTTCTGCTTCGAATTAAAATTTCATAGCAAGAAAAAAAAAGTTTTAGCTTTAACTGTAAATGTATACATGTTTTATTGTGTAAACTCTGCTACAGGTTTTATTTTGGGTCTTACAGATAAGCTAGAAAGGAAAATAAGAATAATATATTAAAATTATTTTTCTTTGATAAAATTATGAGATATAATATTTTATTCAAGGAATTAGTAATTGTTGTGAGAATCAGAATAGAAGTGTAACATTAAAGGAAGCCCTAGTGTTCAGTGGACAAGGATGATTCTCTTTTTTCATATTTCAGTGAAAATTAACCATAACAAAAAAGCAATCTCAGCTCTTCACAATTTTACTTTTGCTGAGCGCTGAAGAATTGATGCTTTTGAACTGTGGTGTTGGAGAAGACTCTTGAGAGTCCCTTGGACTGCAAGGAGATCCAACCGGTCCATTCTGAAGGAGATCAGCCCTGGGATTTCTTTGGAAGGAATGATGCTAAAGCTGAAACTCCAGTATTTTGGCCACCTCATGCGAAGAGTTGACTCATTGGAGAAGACTCTGATGCTGGGAGGGATTGAGGGCAGGAGGAGAAGGGGACGACAGAGGATGAGATGGCTGGATGGCATCACTGACTCGATGAATGTGAGTCTGAGTGACCTCCGAGAGCTGGTGATGGATAGGGAGGCCTGGCGTGCTGCAGTTCATGGGGTCGCAAAGAGTCGTTCACGACTGAGCGACTGATCTGATCTGATCTTTTATTTACTTTAACTTAACTTCTTTAAGTGTGTGTGTGTATGTGCATATGTAATGTGTAAGTGTGTGTGTGTGTGTTTTCCTTCTTAAATGATTTCTTGATTAGAGCAGTTCAAGTTTGTAATGCATGTTACAGGACCTTAAAATATTCATTTTGAAATTTTCTGATTGTTTGAGAACAAATACTAATGTTCTGTGACGTGAAAGTTGCTCAGTTATGTCTGCCTCTTTGGACTCTGTACAGTCCATGGAATTCTCCAGGCTAGAATACTGGAGTGGGTAGCCTTTCCCTTCTCCAGGGAATCTTCCCAACCCAGGAATCAAACCCAGGTCTCCCACATTGCAGGCAGATTTTTTACCAGCTGAGCCACATGGGTGCTTTGAGGCTACAAAAATGAATTCTTCATTGATTCTGTACACAAATCCTTCACTCTAGTGGAGGTGAGAAATCAAGACATATGAACTATCGTATGTAATAATGAGGTGATAAATGTTGTAGAAGAGGAACAAATGAAGTAACACAAGAATGGAGGAGGGGATCATGGCTGCCATATAAGACAAAGTGGTTTCATGAACAATGAGTATAATTTGAGACATGTTTAGGGACTGGGAATGAAGGTCTAGGAACCAACAACTTAGTCAAAGGCACAAAGATGGGAAAAGAAGTGATGTGATTTGACCTCAATGAAGTATGTTTTAAAAAAGAACAGTGAAGAACAATTCTGAAGAGGTTGGTTGGGTTTCAGCTCAGAACGGACCTGGATTGGCACACTGTAATGAACAATGGTGTGTTGTTGAGGCCTTTAGTGAGCAGAGTGACAGTGCCAGGGCAATGGTTAAGAGACAGTCAGATCAGGCAGACCTGGGTTCCAAATCCATTTCTGCTGTTCCCTGGCTTTGTGATCTCAAGTTACATAACTTCTCTGAGCCTTAAATTCTTTCATGTGTCTAACAGGAACTACAATTGTACCTACAGGCTATAGCATGGATTAATGAAAAAGTGAGCATTAAACATTTACCACAGAGCCTGGCATGTAGTAAAAAAAAGGCTACTGCTAATATCAGTTGCTATTACTGCTACTGCTAAGTCGCTTCAGTGGTGTCCTACTCTGTGCGACCCCATAGACGGCAGCCCACCAGGCACCCCCGTCCCTGGGATTCTACAGGTAAGAACACTGGAGTGGGTTGCCATTTCCTTCTACAATACATGAAAGTGAAAAGTGAAAGTGAAGTTGCTCAGTTGTGTCTGACCCTTAGCAACCCCATGGACTGCAGCCTTCCAGGCTCCTCCATCCATGGGATTTTCCAGGCAAGAGTACTGGAGTGGGGTGCCATTGCCTTCTCTGTTGCATTATGTGAAACTGTTTTAAATCCTGAGTTACCCAAATCATGAAACAAGGCCACCTACCACCTTTCTTGCAGAGGCAGACTTATTTTCTGTGTTATTATGCTAGTAAAGTGATGCTTAAAATTCTCCAAGCCAGGCTTCGGTAATATGTGAACCGTGAATTTCCAGATGTTCAAGCTGGCTTTAGAAAAGGCAGAGGAACCAGAGATCAAGACCAAGATAATCATGATAGTGTGATCACTCACCTAGAGCCAGACATCCTGGAATGTGAAGTCAAGTGGGCCTTAGAAAGCATCACTATGAACAAATCTAGCAGAGGTGATGGAATTCCAGTTGAGGTATTTCAAATCCTGAAAGATGATGCTGTAAAAGTGCTGTACTCAATATGCCAGCAAATTTGGAAAACTCAGCAGTGGCCACAGGACTGGAAAAGGTCATTTTTCATTCCAATTCCAAAGAAAGAATGCCAAAGAATGCTCAAACTAGCACACAATTGCACTCATCTCACACTCTAGTAAAGTGATGCTCAAAATTCTCCAAGCCAGGCTTCAGTAATACGTGAACCATGAACTTCCAGATGTTCAACCTGGTTTTATAAAAGGCAGAGGAACCGGAGATCAAATTGCCAACATCCTCTGGATCATCAAAAAAGCAAGAGAGTTCCAGAAAAATATCTATTTCTGCTTTATTGACTATGCCAAAGCCTTTAACTGTGTGGATCACAATCAACTGTGGAAAATTCTGAAAGAGATGGGAATACCAGACCACTTGACCTGCCTCTTTAGAAACCTATATGCAGGTCAGGAAGAAAGTTAGAACTGGACATGAAACAACAGACTGGTTCCAAATAGGAAAAGGAGTACATCAAGGCTGTATATTGTCACCCTGTTTATTAAACTTATATGCAGAGTACATCATGAGAAACTCTGGGCTGGAGGAAGCACAAGCTGGAATCAAGATTGCCGGGAGAAATATCAATCACCTCAGATATGCAGATGACACCACCCTTATGGCAGAAAGTGAAGAGGAACTAAAAAGCCTCTTGATGAAAGTGAAACTGAGAGTGAAAAAGTTGGCTTAAAGCTCAACATTCAGAAAACTAAGATTATGGTATCTGGTCCCATCACTTCATGGGAAATAGATGGGGAAACAGTGGAAACAGTGTCAGACTTTATTTTTTGGGGCTCCAAAATCACTGCAGATGGTGACTGCAGCCATGAAATGAAAAAATGCTTACTCCTTGGAAGGAAAGTTATGACCAATATAGATAGCATATTAAAAAAGCAGAGGTATTACCATGCCAACAAAGGTCCATCTAGTCAAGGCTATGGTTTTTCCTGTGGTCATGTATGGATGTGAGAGTTGGACTGTGAAGAAAGCTGAGCACCAAAGAATTTATGCTTTTGAACTGTGGTGTTGGAGAAGACTCTTGAGAGTCCCTTGGACTGCAAGGAGATCCAATCAGTCATTCTAAAGGAGATCAGTCCTGGGTGTTCATTGGAAGGAATGATGCTAAAGCTGAAACTCCAGTACTTTGGCCACCTCATGCGAAGAGTTGACTCATTGGAAAAGACTCTGATGCTGGGAGGGATTGGGGGCAGGAGGAGAAGGGGACGACAGAGGATGAGATGGCTGGATGGCATCACTGACTTGATGGACGTGAGTCTGAGTCAACTCTGGGAGTTGGTGATGGACAGGGAGGCCTGGTGTGCTGCAGTTCATGGGGGTCGCAAAGAGTCGGACACCACTGGGCAACTGAACTGAACTGAATACAAAATATACTGCAGAGAAACTTACAAGGATACTTTTGGTCAAGTAATAATAAAGTAACAGCAACACTGTATTTTATTTACAGCATTTTCCAAATAAACATACAAACAGCACAAACATGTCAGGATCACATTTTTTGGTCCCTTTGGCTCTTTTTAGGTAGTTGTTGAGATTCACTGTTTATATTTTCACTACTGACTGTTCAGTGCTTTGGTTTTGCCTCCTCTCTGTAGCCCCTCTGATTCCCCATCAAACAAGTTACTGGAGGAGAGGGGAATGCTGAGGCTACGTGGTCAGGAGCACAGAGAGCAGGAGGACAGCTGATGGGAACTCAGTACCTTTTGAATAACTTGAAGGGCCTGGTATACTTCCACTTAACTGCTTCAACCCACTGGCTCAGACTCCTCAAATTGCATTCAGGAAAATTAATTAACTTGGACATAAAGATTCATGTTTAATAAAAATTTACTGAGCTGCAAAATGAGCAGTCATAAACTCCTATTGAATATCCAAAAATTAAAAAAAAAAATCTGAAAATATCTTGTGATAGCAATGTTCAGTTCAGTTCAGTCACTTGGTTGTGTCAGACTTTATGCGACACCATGGGCTGCAGCACACCAGGCTTCCCTGACCAACACCAAATCCCCAAGCTTACTCAAACTCATGTCCATCAAGTTGGTGATTCCATCCAACCATATCATCCTCTATCATCCCCTTCTCCTCCTGCCTTCAATCTTTCCTGGCATCAGGGTCTTTTCCAATGAGTCAGTTCTTCATATCAGGTGGCCAAAGTATTGGAGCTTCAGCTTCAGCATCAGTCCTTCCAAAGAACACCCAGGACTGATCTCCTTTAGAATGGACTGGTTGGATCTCCTTGCAGTCTCAGGGACTCTCAACAGTCTTCTTCAACACCACAGCTCAAAGGCATCAATTCTTTGGTGCTCAGCTTTCTTTATAGTCCAACTTTCACATCCATACATGACTACTGAAAAACCATAGCTTTGAAGATGGACCTTTGTTGGCAAAGTAATGTCTCTGCTTTTTAATATGTTGTTGAAATGTTGGTCATAGTTTTTCTTCCAAGGGGAAAGCATCTTTTAATTTCATAGCTGCATGCACCATCTGCAGTGATTTTGGAGCCCCCCAAAATAAAATCTCTCACTGTTTCCATTGTTTCCTCCTCTATTTGCCATGAAGTGATGGGACCAGATGTCATGATGTTAGTTTTCTGAATGTTGAGTTTTAAGCCAACTTTTTCACTCTCCTCTTTCACTTTCATCAAGAGGCTCTTTAGTTCTTTGCTTTCTGCCACAAGGGTGGCATCATCTGCATATCTGAGGTTATTGGTATTTCTCCCAGCAATCCTGATTCCAGCTTGTGCTTCATCCAGCCTGGCATTTCGCATGATATACTCTGCATATAAGTTCAATAAGCAGGGTAACAATATATAGCCTTGATGTACTCCTTTCCAGATCTGGAACCAGTCTGTTGTTCCATGTCCAGTTATAACTGTTGCTTCCTGACCTGCATACAGATTTCTCAGGAGGCAGGTCAGGTTGTTTGGTATTGCCATCTCTTGAAGAATTTTCCACAGTTTGTTGTGATCCACACAGTTAAAGGCTTTGGCATAGTCAATAAAGCAGAAATAGATGTTTTTCTGGAACTCTCTTGCTTTTTTGATGATCCAGAGGATGTTGGCAATTTGATCTCTGGTTCCTCTGCCTTTTCTAAAACCAGCTTGAACATCTGGACGTTCACTGTTCATGTACTGTTGAAGCCTGGCTTGGAGAATTTTGAGCATTACTTTACTAGCGTGTGAGATGAGTGCAATTGTGCGATAGTTTAAATATTCTTGGCACTGCCTTTGTTTGCGACTGGAATGAAAACTGTTTTCCAGTCCTGTGGCCACTGCTGAGTTTTCCAAATTTGCTGGCATATTGAGTGCAGCGCTTTCACAGCATCATCTTTTAGGGTTTGAAATAGCTCAACTGGAATTCCATCACTTCTGCTTTGTTCGTAGTGATGCTTTCTAAAGGCGAACTTGACTTCCCATTCCAGCATGTCTGGTTCTAGGTGAGTGATCACACCATCATGGTTATCTGGTTCATGAAGATCTTTAAGCATTTTCTCATAGGGCTCTTTGCTTCCATCTGTCTTTTAGTTTATCTTCCTTAATGTGGGGGAATGTAGTTTCCTTTTATGAGGACAGTGTGGAATTTTATTTGCTAAAAATTATTATTTTCAGATTACAAGTATGAATTAGAAAAATCTGATTCTATAAAAATGAAAGTAATAAACCAGAAATAACAAGTTAGTGTTGTTTTTATCATCTTGTTTTCTTTGCAGCTTTTACTGTGGCTGTAATCATGATCTGTCTACATTTTAATCTTAGTTTTCTCATTGAATATTCCTCAAGTTATCTACAATTTTTAAAGTATAAATTTTACCGACAATGTTACATTCTATCATATAGATGATGTGATATTATGGATTGTGTTTAATTAGTTCTCTGAGAGCATGAATCTATGCTTTCAAAATCCTATGATTCTCAAGATAGTTACATAGATATCCCCTTAGATACAATTACTTATCATAAGGAGATACTTGTACTTTATTATAAAGTTTCTATTTGATTCAAGTGCAGTTTGAAATATTCAAAAGGACATATATTAAGCAATTGCCCAAGACAAACAACTTGCTTCTTGAGCCTTCTGTCTAGTGAGCCATTGCAGCCTTGCTTTGCGCACTGATCAGGGCAGCTGTAACACTCCATGGTCCTGACTTGTCTATGTGCTTGCCTGTCCTTCTGAATTGTACATTTCTTGAGGAAGAGATGGGATGTGATTCAGCTCTGCATCTCTAGTTCTATACCTGAAACAGAGCCTGGCCTGTAGGTGCTTTGATGTTGGAATGAATCAGTGAAATGATTCAGGGCACATTGGTGTTGATAAAGAAGTCAGTGGGGTTTGGTCTGAATGAGTGATTTAGGTAATGCTTTTGAGATTCTGAGGGAGCATTCACTATGTTAAATGTCTGGACAGGGTGGTCTTGCAGATCTAGCGTGATGGCTTCTCCAGTTTTTCTGTAGGTAATATCTGAAGTGAGAATAAAGAATACAGAATGCAGGGAATGTGTTTTGAATTTTGAAATCTGTAAACTTTTTTTTTCTCTTCTGGGGAGGCACAAGCTAATTAGTGAATGCCAAGGCACAGTGAAAAAACATGTTGCTTTATGATTGTAGAGAAAGTTCCTTAAAGGATTATTTGTGATTGGTTATTTGGATTTAAAAAGATAAAACAGGGGATAGAATCTGTATATTGTAATATCTCTCTGCAGAATACTTATATTTCCCTCTTCATAAAGAGCAACAGAGATCGTTCTGTATTTAGTTTCCATGGTTAATATGCCATGGGCCAAATAATCAATATTTTGACTTGCATAGTATGTGTTATGTTCAATAGATACTTGTCAGTCAATGAAATAACTTATATTTGAAAATAAGCAATGAATATCGGAGAAGGCAATGGCACCCCACTCCAGTGTTCTTGCCTGGAAAGTCCCATGGACAGAGGAGCCTGGAAGACTGCAGTCCATGGGGTCGCTGAGGGTCAGACACAGCTGAGTGGCTTCACTTTCACTTTTCACTTTCATGCATTGGAGAAGGAAATGGCAACCCATTCCAGTGTTCTTGCCTGGAGAATCCCAGGCACGGGGGTGCCTGGTGGGCTGCCATCTATGGGGTTGCACAGAGTCAGACATGACTGAAGTGACTTAGCAGCATTGGTATGATTTTAGTTTTAAAATTATACTTATAAACATTAATGTTTTCCTAGATTACAAGTTAAATTTTATTGTATTATGATGAATTCAATGGCTTTAGACCAGTAGACAATATGACTTAAAATTAATAGTTTGTCTAGTTATCTACATTCAAATTTCTGAAAAGCAAATATCAAATGTGTTATCATTATTAAATTATCATCAGCCAGCCTTCTTAATCATATTCAAATGGAATGAGTAGAAATATTAGCATCCATTCCCATTAGTTTACTTTCTAATAGGGCAGTATACATCTAAGTCTCCTATGATAATTGGTTAGCCTTTTAAGATGCTGCTCCAAGCCTTTCTTTCAGGCATTGATTCAACAAACACTTACTGAGTTCCTAGATACTTTGAACAATGTGGGGCAGCTTAAGATTTTCTTAGGGAAACAAAACATAACCACATAATAACTTAAATAATGATATATAACTGAACAGCAAATAATGATTGGCACGATAATGTAGGAAACTTGAGCTTTTAAATAAAGAGAGAAAGAAGGAAGTAATTCTAGGTTCAACAGATGCTTACAAGCAGAAATGAACACGGTATATTGCAGAGGGTGGCAAATAATGAATTTCTCTCCCTCTGGAAGAAACAATGAGTTCATGTATGAAACAGAGTGGATTTAAAGCAAAGTAAAGAGTTTTTATTCAGTCTAAATATTGAGCTTGCTTAAGTGTGTTTTGAAAATTACTCTGGATCCCAAACCAAGAATCTATTTTTGGATGAAGCCCAGGAATCTATAATATGATGCTGGTATTCCCTGAACTGTATTTGAGAAAACACAGAGTTAGTTAGAGGCTGGAGTCTGCCATCAATTAATAATTCAATTCAAGGGACTTCCTTAGTAGTCTAGTGGTTAAGACTTCATCCTTCCAATGCAGGGGACACTCATTTGATCGCTGATCAGGGAACTAGGATCCCACATGCTGTGCACTGCAGGCAATTTTTTTTTTTTTTAAATAATTCAATTCAATTCAATAATATTTTAATTTTTAAAAATAGAGTACAGGCCTGATACAAACTGAATGACCTGAGCCCAGGAGGATGATTCAGATCAGGAAGAGATTTTTAGGCAATAAGCTCCCTGGAATATAATGCAATCAACTGCTAATTTAATGAGAAAGAGTGAGATAGTTGGAATGAAAAAGATGACTATGAGAGAAAGGTGGATAAATTGCCAAGTCTTATAATTTATATTACACAAAGACATTAGAGGAGAGAGAGGTTATGAACATTCAGGATTGGCAAGAATGATTTTATTAATAAAAAGAACAGACTTCAGGGTGCTGTGTTCATTAAATTAATTAAGAAACCCACAGATGAGGGAGAGTGTAAACTGCAGGGAAGACCCTAAGGTCCCTTTGGTGAAAATCGAGTTTGAGATAATGGTAGGATGTGCTGTGCTGTGCTTAGTCATTCAGTCATGTCTGACTCTTTGTGACCCCATGGGCTGTAGCCCGCCTGGCTTCTCTGTCCATAGGATTCTCCAGGCAAGAATGCTGAGTGGGTTGCCATGCCTTTCCCCAAGGAGATCTTGCCAACCCAGGAATCGAACCAGGGTCTCCTGCATTGCAGGCAGATTCTTTACCAGCTGAGCTCCAGGGAAGCCCTAATGGTAGGATACCCATATTAAAAAGCAGAGGAGGTAGAGCAGAGGGCAGACCTGGAGGGAAAGGCCTGTGAATGCTGAGCACAGGTGCCAAAAGTGAAGGTATGAGAACCAGTTAGGCTCTGGGTATTCGTGGTATTCATTGCCTAGGACTGCTATAATTGTTGCTGCTGCTGCTAAGTCGCTTCAGTCGTGTCCGACTCTGTGCGACCCCATAGACAGCAGCCCACCAGGCTCCCCCCTCCCTGGGATTCTCCAAGCAAGAACACTGGAGTGGGCTGCCATTTCCTTCTCGAATGCATGAAAGTGAAAAGTGAAAGGGAAGTCGCTCAGTCGTGTTTGACTCTTAGCCACCTCATGGACTACAGCCTACCAGGCTCCTCCATCCATGGGATTTTCCAGGCAAGAGCACTGGAGTGGGGTGCCATTGCCTTCTTCCGCTGCTATAACTAGTTACCGACAGTAGCCACAAACTCTGTGGCTTAACACAATAGAATGTTTCTCCTCACACAGTTCAAAAGGCCAAAAGTCTGAAATCAGATGTCAGCAGGTTTGCTTTCTCCTGGAGGCTCTGAGGAAGACATCCTTCATGCCCTTCTTCCAGCTTCAGGTGGTTGTAGCAATCCTTGGCATTCCTTGGAGTGTAGCTGCATCACTCAGTCTCAGCCTCCCTCTTAACGCCGCTTTTCCCTGTCCCTCTCTGTGTCCTTTCCTCTTCTTAAAAGGACACTAGTCACTGGATTTAGGACTCACGCTAAATAAATCTAGGATAATTTCATCTCAATATCCTTAATTAATTACATCTGCAAAGGCCCTGTTTCCAAATAATTTCACATTCTGAGGTTGTAGGTGGACGTGAATTTTTTGAGGGGAACATTAATCAACCCAGCACATCCTCCTAGAAATATGTAGTAAAGGAAGAGCAAGTCTTAACATCTAAGCCCTGGGACATACTAACCATTAGGAGACAGGAAAGGGGGGAAAGAGGCAAAAGAATAGAAAAGGAAATGGAGAGCTAGGAGCACTAGGATGGTACTGCCAAGAAAGCTGGAGAGTTAAAGACTTTCAGAAAGGGCACAGCAACCTCAGGTTTGGCAGATCATGCAAAAAAATTGGACAAATGTGATTTATGAGCATCAAGAAAACAGTTCCAAGATCATTTGAGAATATGGACAGAAAAAAAAAAGAGTGAGGGAAAATTGGGATGAAATATATTATAGGAAATTCAGTAGATCTGATGGAGTTTCCCTCCCCCAAGATAGGAAAGACCAGAATACAGTTCTCTTCCAAGAGCAGAAAGTTGGCAACTATGTAAAATCTCACCAGGCACAACCAGAGGGAGGGTTGTTCTCTCTTCTCACAAAATCTGGATCAAGAAGAGAATTCAAAAGTGGTCAGAGCAAGGGATTTCTCCTTTCTGCCTGAGAGCATGAACTGCTTGTACCTTTTCATATGCAAATATAAGGAATTAGACTGAATGCTAATTAAATTGCAAATAATTTGTAAAGTGATGTCACATTTAGGGGTAGTTAATAAGGCCTGTTCATGGACCTTATTTATAAATAGCAAAGATTAAACATATGATAAAAGGAATTTTTAGCTGGAACAATTAAAGATCAATTATGACAATGGTACAGGGCAGTGAAAGCCTCTGGAAGAGATTGCCTCCTCGTTAATCAAAGATAATTATCAATTATGAGGCTTTATCATTAGTAGTGTCTACACTTTGCATCTTAAAAAGCTGATGATAATTATTGCCAGTTCTTGCTGTAAATGCTCATTATGTTCTGAGAGGTGTACAGTTTCCTTTTAAAAATGACTTTTAGGTCATGACCTTGAGTGACTTAGACTCTTGTGTCCCTACACTGAGTTGAAATCAAGCTCCTTTTTGCTATTACCCAGCCCACCCCCCACCACAAGATAATTTGAGAGGTACATAAATGCTAAATAATATGAAGAAACTGTACTATGAATATGAAGCGAGCAAAAGATTTTAGTTTGAATAGTTACTGAGTTCAGAGGATGAGTTTATTGTCCTAATTACATCCAAGATGTAACTAACAGATCAGGAATTCATGACAGATATTTTTACAATGGAGGAGAAACATAATGTCTGTTTATTAAGTATTTGGGAGTAGGCAATGGCACCCCACTCCAATACTCTTGCCTGGAAAATCCCATGGACGGAGCCGTAGGCTGCAGTCCATGGGGTCACTAAGAGTCAGACACAACTGAACGACTTCACTTTCACTTTTCACTTTCATGCATTGGAGGAGGAAATGGCAACCCACTCCAGTGTTCTTGCCTGGAGAATCCCAGGGACAGCGCGGCCTGGTGGGCTGCCGTCTATGGGGTCACACAGAGTCGGACACGACTGAAGCGACTCAGCAGCAGCAGCAGCAGCATTAAGTACTTATATGAACCAAGAATTGAAAAACATACTTCACATATGTTATCTCAGTTAACCCTATCAATAACATTATAATACAGGTATTGTATTTACTCCTTGTTTTACACAGATAATAAGGATAGAGGCCTTCCCAGGTGGCTCAGTGGTAAAGAATCCACTTGCCAATGCAGGAGACTTTGATACCTGGGTTGGGAAGATACCCTGAAGAAGGAAATGGCAACTCACTTCAGTATTCTTGCCTGGGAAATCCCATGGACAGAGGAGACTGGCAGGCTATATTGTCCATGGGGTCACAAAAGAGTTGGACATGACTTAGTGACTAAACAACAACAACAATAAGGGAAGAGTATCAGAGCGGTTTAACAACTTGTCCAAAATGACACAGATAATGAATAGTCATTCTGGAAAATACTTAATGCATAGTATTAAAATTCATCTTATCTGAAGAAATTAATATTTAAGATATTATAATATCCAAAGCTGCAAGAAAACAATTAGAAAACCAGTTCTTTAACTCTGAACTAAATAATTACTTTGATAGTAACATTAAACGTTTAAGACATTGACCTCACATTTTTATCACAGAAAAGGAAAAGAAGTGAAACAGACATCAGAGATTTATTGAAAGTCAAATAGCAGACGACGCAATATCCACACATAATTTTAGTCTGGAAGTTATAACTTGGTTTTAAAAGTGTTTATTGATACTATTCTATCAGATAGTGATATTTTCCTCTTTGAAGGTAATACAAAATGAAGCAGTTGAATTGAAGTTAAGGCTGACTGCTGCTTAAAAATAATCACAGAAATCTATTACAGGGCACTTGAGAACATCAGACTCATAGGGGCCAAATTCATTCAGTAAAGCTATGGATGTGCACAAAACATAGCCACTGATCAGAGGGTAGAGGTGGGCATGGCAGGTTCTCTAGACCTCACAAGGCTTATCGTCCAGCAGATACAGTTTTGCAGCCATTTAGTTTTCACATTAAACAACCAGCAGCAAACAGGTATACATTTTTTTTTAGCCTAGTTTAATTTCTGAAAAATGTTTTTTTGTTCTATATGGGATAGCATATTAACATGTTCTAGATAAGTGAATTTATTTAATGCAATTGTCTTTCTTTAAAATATTGGCATAATTAATGATGAAATTGAATTTTAAATGTGGATTTTACTCATTTGTTAATCAAAAATAGTTGGGATCATATATATTAGTTGGTACAAATATCTACATTTGCAAATGAGGGAAATCTGTACTGTATTCCTTTTCACCATAATGTACTACAGAAGTAGAAGTGAAACTCGCTCCCGACTCTTTGCGACTCCAAGGACTGTACAGTCCATGGAATTCTCCAGGCCAGAATACTGAAGTGGTTAGCCTTTGCCTTATCCAGGGGATCTTCCCAACCCAGGAATTGAACCCATGTCTCCTACATTGTAGGTGGATTCTTTACCAGCTGAGCCACAAGGGAAGCCCCTATAATGTACTATAGTTTACACATGTAATGTATATCATAACTTGGGAAACAGTTTTTGCATTCTTAGATATAGACTAGGGCTTCCCTAGTGGCTCAGCTGGTAAGCAATCTGCCTGCAATGCAGGAGACCTGGGTTTGATCTGTGTTGGGAAGATCCCCTGGAGAAGGGAATGGCTACCCATTCCAGTATTCTGGCCTGGAGAATCCCATGGACTGTATAGTCCATGGGCTCCCAAAGAGTTGGACATGACTGAGCGACTTCACTTTCTTTCTTTCCAGATATGCTAAGTCGCTTCAGTCGTTTCCGACTCTGTGTGACCCCATAGACGGCAGTCCACCAGGCTCCCCCGCCCCTGGGATTCTCCAGGCAAGAACACTGGAGTGGGTTGCTATTTCCTTCTCCAATGCATGAAAGTGAAAAGTGAAAGTGAAGTCGCTCAGTCGTGTCCAACTCTAGTGACCCCATTGACTGCAGCCTACCAGGCTCCTCCGTCTATGGGATTTTCTAGGCAAAAGTACTGGAGTGGGGTGCCATTGCCTTCTCCTTCCAGATATAGACTAGAAGAAAATAATTTGAAGAAATTTAGTTTTATAAGCTCACTTAGTGTTCCTGGGTTCCTTCCTTTTGTGTCTTTTCTAAGGCCTTCATTCTCATTTAGAACAGCTAATATTTTTCTTTCTCAGTAAATTCTCTGAAAGAAAATAAACTGTCTTTCACTAGAAACTGCAAGCACAAAACCATGTAAAATTAAATACAGTATGAAATACTTTTGAAACTTCCATACAGGAACAGTTGGTTTATCTAATGCTTTTTGAGAAATATTACATTGTCATTGCCTTGAAGCATATATAGTGTGAGATAATGACATATGCATCTAAAATATTTCAAAATCATTGATAAACATGTACTGGTGATTAGAAGAGGAGGTTTTTCAGATTGGAAATGTACATTAGCAGTAGATCGTTTTAGGAAGCGTTCACTTGAAAATGTGTTTGCTGATCACAAAGTCAGTTTCCCACAGACTCCCGTGTACATTTCAACTTAGGATCTGGTTTTGAGGATTTTATGGAATGTTGTAATTTGCCACCAGTTCTCACCTTCAGACAGCTTTTTCTCAACCATTGCTCTCGTGACCTAAGGAGACAACAGGAGAGGATCCCTCAATTTCCTTCTGATTACTTGGTGGCAGAAATTCATTTCTAGGGTCAACTAGGGCTGACCTCCAATTTGGCTCCCTTAAATAGGACAGTGTTTAGAAGAGTGAGAAGGTAGGACAAGGCAAAAGTCAGGATTCTAGGGGGAAACAGTTAGCCGGAAGCACTTGTATTGCCTTCTACTTACCTCATTGATGAAGGAAGGGTCCCCTTCCTTAATTAATATGAGATGGCCAAACACATGATGGGGAGATGAGACAGCAATTTATATTAGTCACACACACTCAGTCCAGGGAAAGAAGACACCACATGCCATGCAGGGCCACACAGGGGTCCACTCAGAAGCAGAGTGAACCAGTAGGGCTGTGACAGGCAGGCTTTGTAATGATGAGAGGGTTAGGTGACCCCTGGTTCTCATGGAGGATGTGATTGACTTGTTTGATAATTTCACTGGACTGTTGGGAAGAGAAACCAGTTGGGTTGGAGATAAGGTGGGATGGAGCTAGTCTGGCTAATAGGGAAGCTGGTCTGGGAGGGATCTTTTCCTGCTGGGTAGGGTGGGGGTCATATATGGCAAGGGCAGAACACACCTGTAGACCTTTGGGACCCCAGGAGGCTCCAAGATGTCAAGGCAGCACATGAAATTTTAGCCCTTACAATATAGTTCTCATGATTAAAAGTTTACCGGAGGGAGAAGCCGGGAGCAAGTAGGACCTCAGGCAGCTATGGAGGAAGGTACTGTTGAGCTAGGGTTGGAGCCACTGTAGGTCTCTGGATCACTACGGAGATGAGGTCTGCTGACTATACCAAAGGAGAAGCAGGGAGTACCAGGGTTTCTACCCACATATGATATAGATTGAGTCAAGGGGCCACAAAACAGGTGTCTGGTGTGCAGAGCAGGAGAGGTGGTAGCTGAGGGAGTGTGGAAGCTGGCATGCCTGGCTTCCATTTAATCTCCTCATACTTCTGTTTCCTCATGAGTTGTCCCATGAGGTGGTTGAAACAGTAAATGAGATAATAATACCTGTAACCGCTTTAAAAATATTAACTATTAATTTTGATTGGGCGCAGGAATTAACCTCAACCAGTTTCTGAGGGTGAGCTTTCGTGGCTGGTATTAGCCCAAATTGACAGTCATATTGGAGGGCAATGTGGTATCATCAGATCTCCTAAACCATGTTGGAGTTTCTTTATTTCTCTTTATGAGGTGTTGAGTTGACACACTATAAATGATTACTTAGAAGCTTTACATTTAGAAGAATACTAAAGTGTATTTTTTTTTAATTTTTAAAAATTTTTTTACTTTACAATATTGTATTGGTTTTGCCATACATCAACATGAATCCACCATGGGTGTACACGTGTTCCCAATCCTGAACCCCTCTCCCACCTCCCTCCCCATACCATTCCTCTGGGTCATCCCAGTGCACCAGCCCAAAGCTTCCTGTATCCTGCATCGAACCTGGGCTGTGATTCATTTCTTATATGATATTATACATGTTTTAATGCCATTCTCCCAAATCATTCCCCCCTTCCTCTCCCACGGAGCCCAAAAGACTATTCTATACATCTGTGTCTCTTTTGCTGTCTCGTAAACAGGGTTATTGTTACCATCTTTCTAAATTCCATATATATGCGTTAGTATACTGTATTGGTGTTTTTCTTTCTGGCTTACTTCACTCTGTATAATAGACTCCAGTTTCATCCACCTCATTAGAACTGATTCAAATGTATTCTTTTTAATGGCTGAGTAATACTCCATTGTGTATATGTACCACAGCTTTCTTATCCATTCATCTGCTGATGGACATCTAGGTTGCTTCCATGTCCTGGCTATTATAAACAGTGCTGCGATGAACACTGGGGTACATGTGTCTCTTTCAGTTCTGGTTTCCCTGGTGTGTATGTCCAGCAGTGGGATTGTTGGGTCGTATGGCAGTTCTATTCCCAGTTTTTTAAGGAATCTCCACAATGTTCTCCATAGTGGCTGTACTAGTTTGCATTCCCACTAACAGTGTAAGAGGGTTCCCTTTTCTCCACATCTTCTCTAGCATTTATTGCTTGTAGACTTTTGGATCTAAAATCAACACACAGAAATCCCTTGCATTCCTATACACTAATAATGAGAAAATAGAAAGATAAATTAAGGAAACAATTCCATTCACCATTGCAATGAAAAGAATAAAATACTTAGGAATATATCTACTTAAAGAAACTAAAGACCTATATATAGAAAACTATAAAACACTGGTGAAAGAAATCAAAGAGGACACTAATAGATGGGGAAATATACCATGTTTATGGATCGGAAGAACCAATTTAGTGAAAATGAGTATACTACTCAAAGCAATCTATAGATTAAATACAATCCCTATCAAGCTACCAATGGTACTTTTCACAGAGCTAGAACAAATAATTTCACAATTTGTATGGAAATACAAAAAACCTCGAATAGCCAAAGCAATCTTGAGAAAGAAGAATGGAACTGGAGGAATCAACCTGCCTGACTTCAGGCTCTACTACAAAGCCACAGTCATCAAGACAGTATGGTACTGGCACAAAGACAGAAATATAGATCAATGGAACAAAATAGAAAGCCCAGAGATAAACCCATGCACCTGTGGACACCTTATCTTTGACAAAGGAGGCAAGAATATACAATGGAGAAAAGACAATCTCTTTAACAAATGGTGCTGGGAAAACTGGTCAACCACTTGTAAAAGAATGAAACTAGAACACTTTCTAACACTATACACAAAAATAAACTCAATATGGATTAAAGATCTAAACATAAGACCAGAAACTATAAAACTTTTAGAGGAGAACATAGGCAAAACACTCTCCGACATACATCACAGCAGGATCCTCTATGACCTACCTCCCAGAATATTGGAAATAAAAGCAAAAATAAACAAATGGGATCTAATTAAAATTAAAAAGCTTCTGCACAACAAAAGAAACTATAAGCAAGGTGAAAAGAGCCTTCAGAATGGGAGAAAATAATAGCAAATGAAGCAACTGACAAACAACTAATCTCAAAAATACACAAGCAACTCCTGCAGCTCAATTCCAGAAAAATAATGACCCAATCAATAAATGGGCCAAAGAACTAAATAGACATTTCTCCAAAGAAGACATACAGATGGCTAACAAACACATGAAAAGATGCTCAACATCACTCATTATCAGAGAAATGCAAATCAAAACCACAATGAGGTACCATTTCACACCAGTCAGAATGGCTGTGATCCAAAAGTCTAAAGTGTATTTTAAATAATGACCATTTAGAGATTCTTCTAAGAGTATTTCAAAAGCAAAATACAGTGCTTATTACATAAAAGGTATTCAATAAATGTTTATTGAATAACCTTTGAAAAATGAGGCATTATCACTATCAAATTACAGAAATTCTTCCTTGCTTCATCTGTAATCTTTACAGGTAAATTGATCAAGAGATTATAGTACTGTGTGTAGAGGTTTTGCTCTAGGGTGTTCATGTAAAAGGCACTTTGGTATTGTATTCTGGCTGGAAGAAGCAAGTTTGTCTTCAAGTTCATCCATGGTTGATAGCAGTAGAGAATAAAGAGGTAGAAATAAAATAATTATTTTTTTGTAAGTGGGGGCATTTTACAGGACTAAACGTATTTATTTTCTCATTAGACCCTACTCCATTTCTATATATAACTTTACATCTAATTATTCTGTTGAAATAAATTGCAAAAACATGGAGAAGAGAGCTTGCTTACATGCCTCTGTAATTCCTATTATGCCTAGCGTATAGTTTCTTAAAAATACAGTATATGTTCAATCAATATTACTAAGTTGATTAGTTTTTACTGAACCACCAATAATTCTCAATGTTTGTGATTTTCCCCTCATAAGACAGATTGTTTTAGAGATTCCAAGTGAATGAATTGGACCAAGTAAACTCTGAGATCCTTTTAGTGCTACTGTGATGATCAAATCAATCAAGGAGAGAGCTTGCTTAAGAAGAAAAAGAAGTTCTAGAAAAACCTAGGGATTTTGGACTAGGTGTGGTCCAGTGGTTGAGAGTCTGCCTGCCAATGCAGGGGATGTGGGTTTGATCCCTGGTCTGGGAAGATCCCACATACCGTGGGGCAACTGGGCCCACATGTCACAATTACTGAAGCCCTTGCACCCTAGAGCTCATGCAACGAGAAGCTAGTTCAACGAGAAGCCCACGACAGCAACCAGAGAGTAGCCCCTGCTTGGGGCAACTAGAGAAAGCCAGTGCACAGCAACAAAGACCCAGCACAGCCAAAATCAAGTAAATATTAAAAAAGAGAAAATCTAGGGACTTCTTAGCCTTAATATTAACATATAAGGACTTAACATATAAGTAACATATTTTACTGAATGTAACCCAATAGGTTCTTTGGTATGGCATGGAGTGGTTGGGGAGAGCCCATGGTTAATAGGAAACATTCTGGATTTCAAGGCCTGGGTTTGATTTCTGGTTCTACCATTTAATAGCTATATTGGCCTTGGGCAAATCACTTCACCTCTCTGAGCCTGTTACCTCATCGGTAAAAGAGTGACAATAGTGGTAACAACTTTATAGATCAGATCAGATCAGATCAGTCGCTCAGTCGTGTCCAACTCTCTGCGACCCCATGAACTGCAGCACGCCAGGCCTCCCTGTCCATCGCCAACTCCCGGAGGTCACTCAGACTCACATCCATCGAGTCAGTGATGCCATCCAGCCATCTCATCCTCTGTCGTCCCCTTCTCCTCCTGCCCCCAATCTCTCTAGCATCAGAGTCTTCTCCAATGAGTCAACTCTTCTCATGAGGTAGCCAAAATACTGGAGTTTCAGCTTTAGCATTATTCCTTCCAAAGAAATCCCAGGGCTGATCTCCCTCAGAATGGACTGGTTGGATCTCCTTGCAGTCCAAGGGACTCTCAAGAGTCTTCTCCAACACCACAGTTCAAAAGCATCAATTCTTCGGCGCTCAGCCTTCTTCACAGTCCAGCTCTCACATCCATACATGACCACAGGAAAGACCATAGTCTTGACTAGGCAAACCTTTTTTGGCAAAGTAATGTCTCTGCTTTTGAATATGCTATCTAGGTTGGTCATAACTTTCCTTCCAAGGAGTAAGCGTCTTTTAATTTCATGGCTGCAGTCACCATCTGCAGTGATTTTGGAGCCCAGAAAAAGAAAGTCTGACACTGTTTCCACTGTTTCCACTGTTTCTTCATCTATTTCCCATGTAGTGATGGGACCGGATGCCATGATCTTTGTTTTCTGAATGTTGAGCTTTAAGCCAACCTTTTCACTCTCCACTTTCACTTTCATCAAGAGGCTTTTTAGCCCCTCTTCACTTTCTGCCATAAGGGTGGTGTCATCTGCATATCTGAGGTTATTGATATTTCTCCCAGCAATCTTGATTCCAACTTGTGTTTCTTCCAGTCCAGCATTTCTCATGATGTACTCTGCATATAACTTAAATAAACATAGTGACAATATACAGCCTTGATGGACTCCTTTTCCTATTTGGAACCAGTCTGTTGTTCCATGACCAGTTCTAACTGTTGCTTCCTGTCCTGCATACAGATTTCTCAAGAGGCAGATCAGGTGGTCTGGTATTCCCATCTCTTCCAGAATTCCACAGTTGATTGTGATCTACACAGTCAAAGGCTTTGGCATAGTCAATAAAGCAGAAATAGATGTTTTTCTGGAACTCTCTTGCTTTTTCCATGATCCAGCGGATGTTGGCAATTTGATCTCTAGTTCCTCTGCCTTTTCTAAAACCAGCTTGAACATCAGGAAGTTCACGGTTCACATATTGCTGAAGCCTGGCTTGGAGAATTTTGAGCATTACTTTACTAGCGTGTGAGATGAGTGCAATTGTGCGGTAGTTTGAGCATTCTTTGGCATTGCCTTTCTTTGGGATTGGGATGAAAACTGACCTTTTCCAATCTTGTGGCCACTGCTGAGTTTTCCAAATTTGCTGGCATATTGAGTGCAGCACTTTCACAGCATCATCTTTCAGGATTTGGAATAGCTCCACTGGAATTCCATTACCTCCACTAGCTTTGTTCGTAGTGATGCTTTCTAAGGCCCACTTGACTTCACATTCTAGGATGTCTGGCTCTAGGTCAGTGATCACACCATCATGATTATCTGGGTCGTGAAGCTCTTTTTTGTACAGTTCTTCTGTGTATTCTTGCCACCTCTTCTTAATATCTTCTGCTTCTGTTAGGTCCATACCATTTCTGTCCTTTATTGAGCCCATCTTTGCATGAAATGTTCCTTTGGTATCTCTGATTTTCTTGAACTACTTTATAGGGTTGTTATAAAGATTAAATGAATGACTTAGTACCCTTAAAAAGCACTTAGAATATTGTCTAGCATCTAGGCACAGTACACATTCTCATGGTCATTCTTTTTTTTTTTTTTTTTTCTTGTAGGTAGAGTTGACTTCCAAGTAGTCTTTCCACATTTGGTGGCTAGGGAAGAAGATTCATGAGGGTAGGATCCACCCTTCTCCCCATCAGGACACATATATAGAGCTTTGCTTGAAGTCCTTGAATTAAGCTATTTTTTTAAATTCTCATTTATTGAGAAAGCATCCTAAAAAAATATCTAGTATTCATGGAATTGATGTCAAAAGACAATTAAGCACTATTTACCTGAAGAAGTATCTCAGCCATTGCCCTGGGATGGTTTTAGAACAAGCGGTCTACTGCTGAAAGGTCTGCTTTTGGTATCACTGGTCATTACAAGTCTCATGACACAGACAAAATTATTCATCTCTATTTCTTGGCAAAGTTCAAATATGAGAATAAATTCCCTTTAAGTGGTTAGAACATTTATAGTTCCCCTGGCCTGATGCTTTTAAGTAGTTTTGTTTTACTGGAGGAGGACTTTCTTCAGGTACCTATAGAAGATGAAACACTTGTTATTTACAGGCTTAGTGTTGAGTCAATCACATTTCAGAAATACACCTGGCCTTTGGCTTTTGGTTTCTAATGCATTCCTTCTGTAAATTGACAAAATTCCTTTGTCATTTTAAAATCGTTTAAAGTCTTCATTTTAGTCTCTTCCTTGTGAGAAACTCTCCTGAGCACTTTTGCCTTAGTAAATCTTTGAGAAATGTTTTTAAAATTAGAGAAGTGGTAAAGCTCAGAAGGGCCCTTATAGATAAAAAGTACGGAAGCAAAATATGATGCTAACGGGTAATAAGAGAAGAAACTGGATTTTACTGTCAAAGCAAGGACGTTATACTGTTTACATGTACTTTTTATGACTTCTAAATTCTTTCAGAAAATCGTAATACTAACGAAAAATATTCCAAAGTGGTAACATAAAACAATTTTTAAAAAGTAGCTTCTCCTGTATACTTTTAAAACTAAGTGCTATCGAGCCTCACAATTGAGATCTTTAAGTATAATTTTTTTTTTTTTTTTTTGTATTGTGCCCGGAGAAGGCAATGGCACCCCCACTCCAGTACTCTTGCCTGGAAAATCCCATGGACGGAGGAGCCTGGTAGGCTGCAGTCCATGGGGTCGCTGGGAGTCAGACATGACTGAGCGACTTCACTTTCTCTTTTCACTTTCATGCATTGGAGAAGGAAATGGCAACCCACTCCAGTGTTCTTGCCTGGAGAATCCCAGGGACGGGGGAAGCCTGGTGGGCTGCCGTCTATGGGGTCACACAGAGTCGGACACGACTGAAGTGACTTAGCATAGCATAGCATTGTGCCCATATACCATTTCATGCAATCAGATTTCTATGCATTGAAGACCTTGATTTATAGGAAAGGATTTCATCTTAGTTCTAGTTGGTATTTCTCAGTTCTTGTCTTCTCTGAGCTCTTCTTTTCATCAGACTGTTGGTCCCAGGAATGGATGGGGAGAGGGAGGTCGGGTTTCGTTTTGTTTCCTTGCTCCAGGCAATGTCGCTCGGGTGTTTCTCCAGCCAGGGCCGCGTGGACAGCGGCTCAGCCTTGGGGCGGGTGCGGCCCGGGGCGTCGCGCGGGGGCGTGGCTTAACAACGGGGCGGGGCCTGCCCACGGAGCGGGGGCGGGGCCTGTCCTCGGAGCGCGACCCGCGGGCGAGTCTCAGGTTGGCAGCTGGCAGTGCAGCCCGCGGCGACAGCGGCGGTGGCCAGAGCCGAATGCTCGCGGGGTCCGTGCGGCTCCAGTCGTTGTCCTCGTTCGCGCCGCGCCATCTCGCTCCCGCCGGAGAGGGAGACCCGGCGGCGCTCTGCCCGAGAACACCGCGGTCCGACTCCGGGCACCTTAGAGGAGAAGGTGAAGCCGGGGTCCCAGAGCGGCCGGTGTCCCGGAGCGGCCGGACTCCCGCCCGCCGCCGGATCGCACCGCCGAGCCTTTTCCAGCGTCTGCAGCGCTGGGCGCGCGGGGAGAGTGGGGTCCGCGGCGAGGGAAGGAGTGACTGGGACACCGAAGATGGGCGCGCAGACCTGGCGCGTGGGTTCTCGTTGTCTCCTCCTGCTGGCTCTCGTGGGGTCTGTCCGAAGCGAGGGCGTGCAGAGCTGCGAAGAAGTTCGGAAACTTTTCCAGGGGCGCCTGGTGGGACCTGTCAAGGGGCTGCCGGATTCGCCGCGGGCAGGTAAGGGGCGGACCGTGGGAGAGGGCTGGGAGCCTGGGTACGGGCTGGGGCGTCCGGAGCGCGGACCCTGCGCTGCTCAAGCTCTCGGAATGGCCTTTCGTGGGAGAAGTTGACCTTTCAGGTCCTCCGACCGCACAAGGTGCCTCCCGGAGAAGGGCGGTATGACCATCCCGAGTGCAGCGCAGCTCCGGGAGCTCCAGGACTCCGCCTGCTGCTGAGCCGAGCTCCGGGCGTTCGCTTCCCGACCGGCTCCCTTAGTCTCACTGATGCGATGCAAGAGGCCAGCAGAGCTGACAGCGGGGGACAGCGCTGCCTGACCGCGATTCTGTTACGAGTGGGAACTTCCCCAGTGCCCCGCCGGGGGGCCTCGGTTTGCTGCTTTCTCCCACGGTAGATGGAGTTGGGTTGGTCGCTCCAAGTTTGATACTAAAAACACAAACCTGCATTATCCTCCTTTGCTCGAGAATGGGGTACTGACCAGGACTGCCGGTGTCCTTTGTTATGAGGACTCAGACCTTGTGCACTCACCCTGGTGTAACTCTGAGCTCCGCTCTTTATGCCCGGGCATCATGTCCCTTCTTGCAGGAACCAACTCAGTGTGCCTCTCAGAACCATTGTGTAGTTGCAACGCCTGAACGATGTGCTGGCAACAGGCGATCAAACAGAGTGCACCGGGGAGCCACTTAACACGGGTGAAATCTTCCAGACAGAGATTGAAGGGGAAGGAATACAGTGAGTGTGGCCAGTGTGGATTCTGCTTCCCGCGTGCGCCTGCACCTTTACCAGCTATTCGGCGCCCCCTCCGTGCTTCTGCGGGCGGATTTCCAGTAACATTAGGTCTGGAAGAATAGATCTTAGTTGTTAAACGCAACAGCAGGTGTCTGGAGTTAAGATCTTACTGGAGCAGAGCACCTAATTACGAGGCTAATTGCCAAATGCTGTGAGTTTATTGGCTGGACAATGAACTTGTGGAGGATGCTTGGGTCTAAATCTGTTCTTCTCTGCCTGTGTAGAGCGAAGAGACTTGCTGCTAGCACTGGGGAGCCGTAGCTCTTTCGCTTGATTTCTTTGCTGGTTATCAACTCTGTTCTAGCGTCACCCCACAAGGAAAATCTGAGCATTTGGGCACAGTGAATCCATTTTAGTTTACATGACTAGTTTTTTAAACAAACACACAAATATGTATTTGGATACCTATTCGGTACTAGGCGCTTTTACTAGTTGAAACAGCATAGATGCTATCAGCTTAGGGCAGTTCTGTCCTCAAAGGATACCACCCCCCTTGTAAACCGGTCGTTTTATTTAAGTGCATTTGTTTCATTAAAAAAAACAAAAAACAAAAACAAAACAAAACCTCACTTGCCAGTAGCTAAAGCAGCTTAAGTGACTGTGTCTGTTAGGGCGGCGGGGGTGGGGGCGTGGCTTTGAGCTGTGAAATCCTCAGCTGAATAATTAGATTCCCACCTCCCCCGCCCCCCGCCCCATCCCATAATTTTGGCTGATACGTTCACAAATACGGACAGTTAAGGGCTTGATTTCTCCACCCCTCTCATATCTCAGTGTTTCCGGTACTTGTTAAATGTAGTACAGTGACTAGAAGGTATTGCAGTTGTAGAACCCTGTGTGTGTTTTATCTCTTTAGAAGAAGAACTTTGCAGAGTATCTATCACTGGCATAAGTTTTACTGACACTGAAGCTGGGCCCTACAGAGAAGGAAATCGTACTTATTTGTGTTTGATACACATGGCACAAAAGAGAGCCAGGATGGCAGGCATCTTCTTTTCTAAGACATTCTGGTTTGTTTCCCCATTGCTAGTACTTTTCTTTATCTGTGACTTAAGGCGATGGAGGGGTCATAGAAGCACCTACTGAGGGGGCCATGCAGGGCTGAACTCAGGGACATCAGTGGTGCTGCTGAAAAGAAGTGCTGAATTCCTTTGAATTCATTTGCAGTAAGAAAAAGTCACATGAAAGTATTATTCTGAATCAGAATCACCCAATAACAAGCACTCACATCTGAATTTGATATAATTCTGAATTTTTTGTTTTTCTATTATTGATTACTTTTTATTTGAATAATTACATTAAACTGTTTCTTTAAACATCGATGTCTCTTATCTTTCCACTAAATTTTTTTTTCATTTCCCCATGTGAGTGAATCACACATACCACATGGCTCATAAATGCTTCTCTTTATTTTTGTATTTATATATGATCTATAACATTTAATTTGATTGAGTATAGTCGTTGAACCTTATTTTCTAAAATTATCCTCAGTCTCAAGAGAAAACAGTTAATATCTACATAGTCATTCTCACATAAGAATAGAAATACTAATATTTTTGTTAGCAAGTACATGTATTTAGCACATAGACTTTCATTGACTAAAGCTAGTTCATTTAAATTTGATATTTGTTTTTCTTGGAAAGTTAATTTTTTTTTAGTGCTTTCTTGCATTTCTTGTCTACAAGTGGTTAATTCCTGAGATGCCTGGCCAAAATGCCATTTAAAAAATATAAGCTAGTAGAATAACTGCTTACAGTTTCATCCTATATTTGTGACTTTTAAATCTTCTAAAAACTATGTTACCCAATTTGAAATTACTAAAAGGGTGAGAACAGCCATTTAAGCTGTTTCTCAGATTCCACTCACCTTTGTTCTCTACCCTGCTCCAATTCTTTTAAGCCTATTGAGCTCCTAAGGATGTTTGGATGAGAAATGTAAAAAAAAGGAGAGAAGGTGTAAATGTGATTAGAATTACAGATTTCCCTGTGTTCTGATTTTATTTCCTAAGTAGTAGTCAAGGTGCCCTTTGCTCTTGTTTGTTTTGTTCAGAAAAGAACTGTTATTGAAAGTGTTTTTTAAAGGTCCTTTTATTTTTATTTTATTTATTGGGGAGGAGGGATAATGTTTTCCCACTGAAATTCTCTTCACACAGGCATTGTTTTCCTTTTTTAAAAAAGATAATTCAGAAAGGATAAGCTTATAAAAATCCAAGGCTAACTTCAGATAATTTATATACCAACTAGTTTTTAAAATGTGGATATTCCTTGATACAGAGAGTAGCTTGTGCAAGGTGGCTTTTTCTTGGTAGCTTTGGCTGTAAATGGGATAGTAAAAATAAACTTGGTGTGGCAATATTAAATTCTAATATTATTAGACACTTTAAATAGTGCTCTATAGTTTGTATTTTTTAACTGCTTTCATTATAATCCAATCTTATATTGTCTTCGAGGTCAGTATTGTTGCATACTCATGCCCAAGAAAAACAATCTACCTGGTGATCTTAGAGTTTGGAATTACAGACATTTGGATTTAAAACTAGGCCCTGGCACCTGTAGCTCTGTGACAGAGTTACATTAGTTAGCCTTTCTGTACCTCTGTTTTCTCACCTTTGTAAAATGGGAATATTGGTTCTTAAAGGCTTGTTGCATAGATAGAATGAGATAATACATGTATATACAATAGCACGAATCCAGGCACATAGTAAGTGCTCAAAAATGTGTTGCTGTTATTACAGTTTTTTATTTAGTGTCCTGATTGTAACTGGACTTGAGCTTTAAGGGTGAAATTTTAGTTTTAGATGTCTATAAATCAGAACTTTTTTTTAAAAAAGATAAGAACTAGTTTTTTAAAGTCACTCATAAAAAAAGTCACATGATTGTTTCTAAAATTGGGAATATGTCTCTATCTGAAATGATACTTATTAGGTTATGGTGAAATTTTGTTTCTTTTCACGAACTAGTGGAAACTCAAAGAAACCTGTCTGAGATGGTAATTATTGGATTATGGTGAATGTTTTGTTTCTTTTGTGAACTAATGGACACTATAAGAAAGAAAGCTATCTGAAATGGTAATGGTATTTATTAGGTTATGGGGAGTATTCTGTTTCTTTCTGTGGACTAAGGGGAACTCTAAGAAAGAAAACAGGCTGACTGTGCCACTGCTTACTGTAACACCCAGAGCCGTCTGGTGTATATATTCAGAGAGGCGGAGTGTGGGTGAGGTTGCTTATGCCATCACACAATTAGATGGCTGATGGCCACAGTCACTCATTGACAGTATCTCCAACTGGGACCTTTGTTTTTTTGTGAACTAACACCCCCTTTTGCTGCTTGCGCAGCATGGTTATGGTGATCCAAAGCCAAGAAAGGGATCCACAGACTGACGGCAAGGCAGATTATTAATATCAGGATTTCCCTGTACTGAAACTTACTAGCCAAGAATCGCAAGAAACAATATGAGAGTCAAACAAACTAGGTCTTACTTGCTGCAGCAAGGGAGATCATGCAGCTCAGGAACTGTGGGTGCCTTGGTAAGAGGCAGTTGAGAGGGACCTTTTATAGGATCTGGCCTTGTGCTGGGTGATTACAAGGGTTGATGAAAGTGAAAGTGGAGAGTGAAAAGGTTGGCTTAAAGCTCAACATTCAGAAAACGAAGATCATGGCATCTGGGCCCATCACTACATGGGAAATAGATGGAGAAACAGTGGAAACAGTGTCAGACTTTATTTTTCTGGGCTCCAAAATCACTGCAGATGGTGGCTGCAGCCATGAAATTAAAAGACGCTTACTCCTTGGAAGGAAAGTTATGACCAACCTAGATAGCATATTCAAAAGCAGAGACATCACTTTGCCAACAAAGGTTCGCCTAGTCAAGGCTATGGTCTTTCCTGTGGTCATGTATGGATGTGAGAGCTGGACTGTGAAGAAGGCTGAGCGCCGAAGAATTGATGCTTTTGAACTGTGGTGTTGGAGAAGACTCTTGAGAGTCCCTTGGACTGCAAGGAGATCCAACCGGTCCATTCTGAAGGAGATCAGCCCTGGGATTTCTTTGGAAGGAATGATGCTAAAGCTGAAACTCCAGTATTTTGGCTACCTCATGCGAAGAGTTGACTCATTGGAGAAGACTCTGATGCTGGGAGGGATTGAGGGCAGGAGGAGAAGGGGACGACAGAGGATGAGATGGCTGGATGGCATCACTGACTCGATGAATGTGAGTCTGGGTGACCTCCGGGAGCTGGTGATGGACAGGGAGGCCTGGCGTGCTGCAGTTCATGGGGTCGCAAAGAGTCAGACACGACTGAGCGACTGATCTGATCTGATCTGATCTGATCTGAAGGAAGCAGGGCAATTCAGGAATTGGGCGTCTTCATAACTTACCTAGGTGTTAGGAAGATTAAGATGATGGGGGTGGATGGGTAAAATAGATAGCTAGTGGGAACCTCCTGTATGGCCCAGGAAACTCAGCTCGTTGCTTTGTGATGACCTAGAGGAATGAGATGGGGAGTGGGAGGGAGGTTCAGGAGGGAGGGGATATATGTATACATACAGCTAATTCACTTCATTGTACAGCAAAAACCAACACAACATTGTAAAACAACTAAACCCCAATTTAAACAAAAAGATGAGAGTAATTGTCTTTAATGAAGAAGCAGTGACAGGCTTGATGGTCGGAAGAGGGGATGTTCAGTCGTTTTGTGGTTCTAGAGTCTCCTTGTGGCCATCCTGCTGCATCACAGGTCCCGGGTGGCTTTGTCCCATCATTGGTGTCTTATTCTGAGCAGGTTGTCTCTGTTGAGTTGTAAACATCAAGGCTTAGTTCCAGTGTCAGGGGAACTTGTCACTTTCTCCTCTGGAAAATCTAGTGCGTGCCTTGATGCCTAAGAAAATGATATGTTTCATTTATTTTTTTAATTTAGGCTTTTAGTGAAGCTTAATAATGGGGAAGCAAGTATGATTTTCTACTTTAGGACCATAGATCATGACTGTCCATCAGAGCCTGAATCGTACTAATCACATCCTCTTTTGTCATAGTCAGTTTACTAGCAAATGTAAATGTGTGCACCCTGGTCCCCTCTCCACCCTCCTTTATGCCAAGTGTCTAACATTCCATATTTATCTAATTGGCCTTAAGGAGGGGTGCAGTTTAGGGAACTTGAGAATGGCATTTTATAAGTGTATGCTCCCCCCAACCATGATTCCAGCTTGCTAGGACTTTCTGCTGCTGCTAAGTCGCTTCAGTCGTGTCCGACTCTGTGCGACCCCAGAAATGGCAGCCCACCAGGCTCCGCCGTCCCTGGGATTCTCCAGGCAAGAACACTAGAACATGAAATTTGGCTTGTCTGATAAGAACACCTTCTTGGTTTATATAGCATTGCTTTTATTGCTAACTAGTATAAGATCAAGAGGAACATTTCAACAACCAGATGCTATGCCTAAACAGGCATGATTTATAAATCAGTGGCCTCTTGATATAACTGTTCAAGAAACCACAAATCCATTTTGTTAAAATAGAGTCATGAGAGACTTCATTCATATGCTTTGTTGAAATGTATTGCAAATATGAAATCCAATGTACTCAGTTAACTAACAAGAGCACTTCATTTTAATAGAGAGTAGCCATTGTCCATATCTACCTTTCTTTTATAAAATCCTGCCCTTCAGTTAGAAGAAAAGACAAAAGCAATTGTGCTCTCAATTCTTCTGTTTTCAGCTTTAGAAATCTCAAATTTCATCAATTATACTGCTAAGGCTAGGCTAGGCTAAGTCACTTCAGTCGTGTCCGACTCTGTGTGACCCCATAGACGGCAGCCCACCAGGCTCCCCCGTCCCTGAGATTCTCCAGGCAAGAACACTGGAGTGGGTTGCCATTTCCTTCTCCAATGCATGAAAGTGAAAAGTGAAAGTGAAGTCGCTCAGTCGTGTCCGACCCTCAGCGACCCCATGGACTGCAGGCTTCCAGGCTCCTCCATCTATGGGATTCTCCAGGCAAGAGTACTGCTAAAGTCATCGTTAAATAATTAGTAATTCTTCTGCGAATCACGGAAAATTAACACAGCTTTTGATTAGCCTTATCAGGCTCACATACAGCTACCATGTAAGTTGAATGCACCTTTACAGAAACAAAACCAGATTTTTGTACTTTCATGGTTTTATGAAATAATCTACATTCTCTTGAAAATTTAAAGTATTGAAAACTACAAAGAAAGCAAAAATAATTATATCATCCAGAAATAACCACCAAAACCCCTTTGAATTATCTTTTTAACACCCTCATCAATCCTCTGCTTAACACATACATAATTTTTGAATGAGTGTAGGATCACTTTATCTTTCTTTGTAACACACCTTTTCCAATGATAAATATCCTTCCAAACATATATTTTTTAGTGACTAAGATTCTACTGTACACTTAATTGAATTCTCTATTGCTATTGAAAATATACGTTTCCAGTATTTGCTACCATAAAATCACATGGCTAAGGACATGAAAGGCAAATGTGCCAAACTCCTTCCTTACCCATAGCTTTGCAATCGTATCATCTGCATTCATTCAGCTTTAGTGTTTTTCAGTGTCAGCGCCATTGACCTGGGGGACTGGATAATTCTTTGTTGTTAGCCAAGGAGGGAGGTGCTGTCCTGTGGATTTCAGGTGCTTAGAAACTTCCCTGACCTTTACCCTCCTGGATGCCAGTAGCAATGCCTTCCCCTTTCCGGTTCAGATAATCAGAGATGTCTCTAGACATTGCCAAACGGCCTAGAAGAAGCAGAACCATCCTGGTTGAGAACCATTGCCATAAATGTCCAACTTATGGATCCATTACACAAATGCATTATATAGCTGGTTGGTTTGCAAGCCTCAGGTCTCAGCTTAAGTGTCAGCTCTTAAGAGAGGCCTTTCTCGGGTTTTGGGCTTCCCTGGTGCCTCAGTGGTAAAGAGTCCATCTACCAATGCAGGAGATTCAGGAGACCTGGGTTCAATCCCTGGGTCAGGAAGATCCCCTGAAGGAGGAAATGGCAACCCATTCTAGTGTTCTTGACTGGAAAATCCCATGGATAGTGGAGCCTGGTAGGCTGAGGCCGCAAAGAGTCAAACACAGCACACGCACTTCCTTCTCATGGTTCATTGAACTCTGTTCCCCTTTGTTTCTTTCATGGCACTTGTCATGGTGCCGTATTTTTTTTTTTTTTTTTCTTTTTATTGTTGATTTTTTACCACTAGATTGTGTGCATGATTGGAGAAGGCAATGGCACCCCACTCCAGTACTCTTGCCTGGAAAATCCCATGGACGGAGGAACCTGGAAGACTGCAGTCCATGGGGTCGCTGAGGGTCGGACACAACTGAGCGACTTCCCTTTGTGTGCATGATGAGGCTAGAAAATGTCTTCTGAGGCTGGGTTTATGGATACAAACCCTGTGCAGTCAGGGTCCCACACTCAGAAGGGCCCCACACTTGGTTTAATGCTCTGCTGTTTCCATCTTAGGGTTTGAACAAAGGGTCCCGGGTTTTCTTTTTGCCTTGGGCCCTGCTGATTATGTAGGCAGTCCAGTTGTGTGCCTTGTTCTCTGTAGAATATCGGGTGCTCAGAACATGCCTGACACAGAATAGGATTTGAAATGTTTGTTGAATACTTTAGTAAAGCTTCAAGTAAGTGAAAGTCACTTAGTCCTGTCTGACTCTTTGTGACCCTATGGAATAGTCCATAGAATTCTCCAGGTCAGAATACTGGAGTGGGTAGTCTTTCCCTTCTCCAGGGGATCTTCCCAACCCATTGATTGAACCCAGGTCTTCTGCATTGCAGGCAGATTCTTAACCAGCTGAGCCACCAGGGAAGCCCAAAGCTTCAAGGAACTTCTTATTTAATCTTTTAAACCTCTCTGATTCTTAAGTTAAACTCTAGAAGTCAGTTCATAACATTCAAGAATCTATTGATGCAGTGATTTTAAAAAAAATGTTTTATGGTGTTATATAAATAGGTTAAAAACTGGCCCCTATGTGTTTTACTTCTTCCTAATTTGGGACCAATAGTCCAAAGCCTACCAGTGCCAAATTCAAAACTTTACATATCCAATTGCTTTAAATATAACAAAAGTAAACATATTTTTGAGCCTGCCTGCCTTGTATACCCCACAAAGCTGAACTCCTTTGCTAGCCATTCATAGAACAAACTCTGGGGCTGAAAATGATCCCAGGTTGCTGCTGCTCTTCAAAGCTCTTTACTCAGAGACTTCACATCTTGTGCAAAGCAACATCACATGGACACGGGAGTTGTTGCTGTTCAGTTGCTCTGTCGTGTCTGACTTTTTGTGACCTCAAGGACTGTGACACGCCGGGCTTGCCTGTCCTTCATTCTTTCCTGAAGTTTGCTCAAACTCATGTCCATTGAATAAATGATGCCATCCAACCATCTCATCCTCTGTCACCCTCTTCTCCTCCTGCAATTTCTGTCTCTCTGGGATTTTCCTTGTTTGCTTTCTTCCTCTTCTGGATGGTAGTCCTATACCCCTGTCTTGTTGCATCTCTTCTCATGCAACCTTTAAAGTGGGACCCAGATAAAGCTCATTGTCATCTTGAGGTCCTTCTTTTCCTTGACCAACCCTAAAATCCTCACTTACCATATACACATTAGTATTTAATTATTTCCAGTATAAGGTTGGGACTCGAAATAGCAATACCAATTTTAAATGTATTTCTTGCCTTCTGCTAGACTATAGGCTACTTGAGAGCAGGAATCGTGATTGAACGTTGTTTTTCTGTGACTAGGCTAAACTTAATAAGTCGACTTTTGGTTTTTAGAAGTAATCATATTCCTAGTTACTCAATAGGCTCAATTTATTGTGTTTAATTATTATTTTATGCCTTGTATTAATAGACTGAGAAATATAGAAAGTGAAGTTTTTAAAAATATATTCTGATCTGGGCTTCGTTGTGCTGTTGAATAAATTGTTTACATAAAGTTAATATCTTCTTATGTAAGTCTGGCACAAAAAGTGACCTAATGCTTTTGTTTAAATTTAAAGACATTTTTATCTACCTTAGCTAACATTTTTGAAGTAGAGTAAATGAATTGCCAAACAAATATCTAGAAGAATTCCTTAAATGCTCTGAAAGGGAAGGAAGATTATTTAACCTTTAAGGGGTTCATTTGCAATTGATATCATCATGTAGACAGTGTGACTGATCTCTTAGAACATTAATTGACTTATTACTGGGAGAATGGAGAAAAATAAAGGTGACAAACTATAATTTATTTCTGGCTGTGGATTAGCTGATTTGTGTTTTATTTGAGTGTATGTTTTACGAAATTGTTTCTTTCCACAAGAAAATTGATAGTAAGGAACTAGAAGATGATTCAGTTTTTCCATCTCCTACCCTTGTTAACTCCACACTGGTAGAAAGTACAGATGATTTGACTATGGAATTATTCCTAAACCAGGAAGATGGTTTACTAAAGGTCATTGACTTGGAGTCCAGATTCCATGTGACTAAATTGAGTGACCACACGCTTTCAGAAGAAGCATGAAAATAACTGCTGTTAAATCACAAAACATGATATATGGTAGAGGTATAACTTGTCTCTAAAGTATTCTAAGAGTTCTAATTTTAGAATACTCATCTAGGCACCAAGACTTTTTAATGATATCTTAGTTTTTTTTTTTCTGTATAAATTGTGGTTGGTTATGTATTTACGATATCTCTTAGAATTAGTTTTAGGAAATTTTACTTAAGTAGGATTACTTAAATCAGTGCTAATGAGATATGCACATTTTGATATGGTCTAGCTATTAACTTAAATATGTTTCAAATACAGTCATATTTAAAAGCTAGTAAACATTTCTTGTTTTATAATTTAAATTGTTTATTGCTCTTTTTAGGGTAATGGTTTTGAATTACCCTAAAGAGGTAATTTTAGGGTAATTACCTGTGCTATGATAACTAGATTTACTTTACTTTTTAATGATTCTATATGGTAATATAATGAAATGATCTTTGGTAGCTATCTTTTTAGAGCTCGTAGTCTTTTCCCTTGTCTATTAGTTTCAAGGGACTTTAGTTGGCATAAGTCCTTCAGTATAGTATTCATTTTGAGGGAAGCTAAGAACTGAGAAGAGAGTTGGATAAAAAGCATAACTAGACTGTGACTTCATTGATCAAATGAACATAGGAATTGTTTCTGGATGTCCTTATTCATTGCATATATACTCTTTAAATGGGAGACTGTCAATATTAAATTACCTGTTCAGATTTATTTGCTTTTTGAACCACTCTCTTATTTGGTAAGGTTTAGACCAAGTTACACTTTGTTCATTTTCTTTTGATCATTGAAGCTGCCTGTGTTTAATGAGCTGAAACTGAAATAGGTCAATAAAGTGAAGAGATTAATAGTCTGTTCTCCACCAGGCTTGGAATACATTTTACTCTGGGGGGAAAACTCATTTCTAAAAAAGATTTTTTGATCAACTTAAAAGGTAAAGGAAATTGAAATAGCATTGACAGAGTCAAAAAGCTGAGGAATCCATGAGTTTGTCAGAGCCCTCTATATTTATCAGGCAAAGACACCTGGATCTGGATTTGAGGTTGTTAAATATTTAATATTTAATTTATCTTTGGACATATCTTACAAAGAAAACAAGGAAAATGATACGTATGACGGAACATTGAAAAGTTGACATGGGATAAATAAATGGGAAATCAAGACATTTTAACTGACAATTTGTCCCATGTTATGGTCACATATTTTAGTGAATGCTAGTGAATTTAGTTCTGAAATCACTTTATCTTGACTACATCGCTTATTAACTATGTGACTTTCAGCAAATAACTCAATTTCTCAAGGATAGTATATAGTCTGTTCCTTTTCCCTTTCGTGTTGCCCTCCTGGCTCAGTGGTAAAGAACTCACCTGCCAATGCAGGAGATTCAGGTTCGATCCCTGGGTTGGGAAGATACCCTAAAGAAGGAGGTGGCAACCACTTCAGTATTCTTGCCTGGGAAACTGCATGAACAGAGGAGCCTGGTGGGCTACAGTCCCTGGGGTTGCAAAAGAGTCGGACAGGACTTAGCGACTAAAGAACAACAATTTTTCAGTAGTTGAGAACCACATGATGTGGTGTCAAAGCTTTGTAAACTATAATATAATCCACAGTATTAGAATTGTAATTCTTCAGTTCAGTTCAGTCGCTCAGTCGTGTTCGACTCTATGTGACCCCATGAATCGCAGCACTCCAGGCCTCCCTGTCCATCACCAACTCTCAGAGTTCACACAAACTCATGTGCATTGAGTCTGTGTTGCCATCCAGCCATCTCATCCTCTGTCGTCCCCTTCTCCTCCTGCCCCAATCCGTCCCAGCATCAGGGTCTTTTCCAATGAGTCAGCTCTTTGCATGAGGTGGCCAAAGTATTGGAGTTTCAGCCTCAGCATCAATCCTTCCAATGAAATTCCAGGACTGGTCTTTAGGATGGACTGGTTGGATCTCCTTGCAGTCCAAGGGACTCTCAAGAGTCTTCTCCCTACACTTAAAAAATTCTTTATATGAGATCAGGGAGCAGGCAAAGCAGAAATTCTTTTTCTTCATGCTAATAAAATGCTGAACTTTCAGATAATTTTCTCCCATCATTCACTCTCAGAGTATTGATCCTATACTCACAGAAACATAGTCCGTCTTTTCATTCTTTAGTTAATAAATTAATTTATTATATCTAGTTTAACTCTATGGTAGAATCTAATTTGTTTATTCATATTATGTAGACTGCAGCCATGAAATTAAAAGGCGCTTACTCCTTGGAAGGAAAGTTATGACCAACCTAGATAGCATATTCAAAAGCAGAGACATTACTTTGCCAACAAAGGTTCGCCTAGTCAAGGCTATGGTCTTTCCTGTGGTCATGTATGGATGTGAGAGCTGGACTGTGAAGAAGGCTGAGCGCCGAAGAATTGATGCTTTTGAACTGTGGTGTTGGAGAAGACTCTTGAGAGTCCCTTGGACTGCAAGGAGATCCAACCAGTCCATTCTGAAGGAGATCAGCCCTGGAATTTCTTTGGAAGGAATGATGCTAAAGCTGAAACTCCAGTATTTTGGCTACCTCATGCAAAGAGTTGACTCATTGGAGAAGACTCTGATGCTGGGACGGATTGAGGGCAGGAGGAGAAGGGGACGACAGAGGATGAGATGGCTGGATGGCATCACTGACTCGATGGATGCGAGTCTGAGTGACCTCCGGGAGCTGGTGATGGACAGGGAGGCCTGGCGTGCTGCAGTTCATGGGGTCGCAAAGAGTCGGACACGACTGAGCGACTGATCTGATCTGATCTGATTATGTAGTATAAAAACCAAAGACTGATCTTTTGTAAAATGATGTCACTGAAATTACTTCTATTAAGATCAAGAAGGGGTGCTTTGCCTGGAAACATGCTGATTAAATGTGGTCAGGGAGAGGCTCTACAGCCTGTGATTGACATGGGGTCATTGCTATTGTTCAGTTGCTAAGTCCTGTCTGACTGTAACCCCATGGACTGCAGCATGCTAGGCTTTCCTATCCTCCACTATCTCCCAGAGTTTACTCAAACTCATGTCGATTAAGTCGATGATGCCATCCAACCATCTCATCCTCTGCCACCCCCTTCTCCTGCCCTCAATCTTTAAAGCATCAGGGTCTTTTCTAATGAGTTGGCAGTTTGCATCAGGTAGCCAAAGTATTAGAGCTTCAGCTTCAGCATCAGTCCTTCCAATGAATATTCAGGGTTGATTTCCTTTAGGATTGATAGTCTGATCTCCGCACTGACCATGGGACTCTCAAGAGTCTTCTCCAGCACCACAGTTCAAAAGCATCAGGGGAGTAGGAGTTCATTCTCTACTGCGTTTTGTCACGTGCTTGCATATTGTAGTGCTGCTGGGTGGTCGTTGTGTGTCTCCTGTGTGGGGGATGAGAACGTTTTTCCCATAGAAAAGATACAAAGGTGGAGCATGCTGGAAAGTCTCTTGCTTGCTCCTTTAGAGGGACTTTTCACCTTGTTCTGTTCCTAGATGACATCAAAGGCATTCTGGCCTCTGACAGCCCATGAGAAGCAGTGGCTAGAGAAGACTGAGCAAGTGGATTGTGATGTGTTTCAGGTCTCAGCTGGTGAGGTCCCTGAAGCCTAAGTCCCTTTACCTAAGCATACAGCTCCCTTCAGGTGACCTCACAGCTCTCTGGAGTTGGCTAACTTGGGTTGGCCAAAAAGTTTGTTCGGATCAGTAAGCATGAACTTTCTGGCCACCCCACTACTTTCTCCTCTCATCCCCTCTGAGGTAGGAAAACCTCCTTCTCTATAGTTATTAGCTAGAATGTTGCAATATCCCTTAAAGTTTTTCTATACCCTGTGCTTTATAACGAATTTATTAGGTAATTCTATTTGAGATACCAATTTATTTCCTTTCAAGATCCTTCCTGTGTGGCAAAACTTTACATACATTAGATATTTAAACCCACAGCTTTCAAAGATCATTTGATTTGTAATTAAAATGTACAGAAACATAAATCTGATCTAGAGTTGATTTATAAATGCTTTTAGAAGTTCTAATCAATGGTGATCTCTTTATTCATATTCAGGTGTCTCGTAATCCTGTTTCAGTTAATGGTTTCTTACCCTCCCTTTTCCCTCACTCCTTTTCTGAAAAACACTGCTGCTGCTGCTGCCAAGTCACTTCAGTCGCGTCAGACTCTGTGCGACCCCATAGACAGCAGCCCACCAGGCTCCCCCGTTCCTGGGATTCTCCAGGCAAGAATACTGGAGTGGGTTGCCATTTCCTTCTCCAGTGCGTGAAAGTGAAGTCGCTCAGTTGTGTCTGATTCTTAGCGACATCATGGACTGCAGCCTACCAGGCTCCTCCGTCCATAGGATTTGCCAGGCAAGAGTACTGGAGTGGGGTGCCATTGCTTTCTCTGATGAAGAACACTAATGCTGGCTGAATCTTCAGGTTTCAGTTGCAAATATAACTAAATAGATAACAGCCTGAAATAAAACAATAGTTTAATCGCCACTAACTCCGTAATTCAACCAACAGCCAAATCTCATAGAATCTGTTGCACAAATGTTCCTGTAATTTCTCTACCCATGACTATTGCCACCACCATGCTTTAACCTAGTACCTTCTCATGGCTGGATCATTCAGTCAGCCTACATCTACACTTGGTCCTTGCCAGTTCATTTCCCAATTCATTCTCTATGAAAGTAAATGTTATCTTTATTTCTCATGTTAAATCCTTCAATGATTTCCCATTGCCTTTTTCTTAGAGAAAAAAAAGCAAAAACAACAAAAAAGTGACTCTGTTTTAATGTGTAACTTGTATAATTAAAAAAAATAAACATCTCAGTGAAATAAATGGGGGAAAATTCTATGACCTTTTATCTGTAATATACAACAACCAAAAGGTTAGCATACTTAATCACGAATGAGCTATCACAAATTGGTTACAAAGACGCTAATATGAAAAAAGAACATAAAGAGGAAATTAAAATGATTAAATGACTAATATGTAGATGATTAAGTCATAACAGGCAAAACAAGTTCTTAGAAATATCACATTGTCAAAGATTGAAAATACTGATGTGTAACATTCTTATGATTGTATTAGTAGCAAATATAGCACAGAGAAAGAGAGATCAGTCGCTCAGTCGTGTCCAACTCTTTGCAACCCCATGAATCGCAGCACACCAGGCCTCCCTGTCCATCACCAACCCCCAGAGGTCACTCAGACTCACATCCATCGAGTCAGTGATGCCATCCAGCCATCTCATCCTCTGTCGTCCCCTTCTCCTCTTGCCCTCAATCCCTCCCAGCATCAGAGTCTTCTCCAATGAGTCAACTCTTTGCATGAGGTGGCCAAAGTACTGGAGTTTCAGCTTTAGCATCATTCCTTCCAAAGAAATCCCAGGGCTGATCTCCTTCAGAATGGACCGGTTGGATCTCCTTGCAGTCCAAGGGACTCTCAAGAGTCTTCTCCAACACCACAGTTCAAAAGCATCAGTTCTTCGGCACTCAGCCTTCTTCACAGTCCAGGTCTCACATCCATACATGACCACAGGAAAAACCATAGCCTTGACTAGATGGACCTTTGTTGGCAAAGTAATGTCTCTGCTTTTGAATATGCTATCTAGGTTGGTCATAACTTTCCTTCCAAGGAGTAAGCGTCTTTTAATTTCATGGCTGCAATCACCATCTGTAGTGATTTTGGAGCCCAGAAAAATAAAGTCTGACACTGTTTCCCCATCTATTTCCCATGAAGTGATGGGACCGGATGCCATGATCTTTGTTTTCTGAATGTTGAGCTTTAAGCCAACTTTTTCACTCTCCTCTTTCACTTTCATCAAGAGGCTTTTTAGTTTCTCTTCACTTTCTGCTATAAGGGTGGTGTCATCTGCATATATGAGGTTATTGATATTTCTCCCAGCAATCTTGATTCCAACTTGTGTTTCTTCCAGTCCAGCGTTTCTCATGATGTATTCTACATATAAGTTAAATAAACAGGGTGACAATATACAGCCTTGACGGACTTCTTTTCCTATTTGGAACCAGTCTGTTGTTCCATGTCCAGTTCTAACTGTTGCTTCCTGATCTGCATACAGGTTTCTCAAGAGGCAGATCAGGTGGTCTGGTATTCCCATCTCTTTCAGAATTTTCCACAGTTTATTGTGATCCACACAGTCAAAGGCTTTGGCTTAGTCAATAAAGCAGAAATAGATGTTTTTCTGGAACTCTCACCTACAAATACTGAAAAAGGAGATTGATGAAGATTGTCTCTACATTCAGCGGGAATTTTGCATATATTACTCAAAATTTGAGTTCTGTATACCTTTTGCCTATCAATTCCAATTTATAGGAAAGTGTACTACCAAAGTAATTGGACAAATTAAAACATATGCATATATGTATAATAATCTGGTTTATTGTGCTGAAAATCCACAGCTAATTACTGCCTATTAAATGATAAATTATAAATAATCATGTGAACATTAAACCTAGACAGGTAAAGCTATGTATCTAAAGAAGAACAAGTGATTTATGGCCCTATTGATAGGAAAAAGCTAATTTTGCCTTGACTTAAAAAAAATAGAAGGAACCTATTTGTATATCAATTTATGTACAAACATACCCTAAACAATATGCAAAAAAATACCATTAATAGTAAATAACGTTGGAAGGTAGGGTTAGGATGAGAAAAGTTTAGAAGTAAAAATGTACTTTACAAATTTCTGTGTCCTTTAAATTCTTGAAAGAGTTTTTTTCAGTGATACAGATTTTTGATTTACCCCATGGTTAATGGCACCCCACCCCAGTACTTTTGCCTGGAAAATCCCATGGACGGAGGAGCCTGGTAGGCTCCAGTCCATGGGGTTGCTAAGAGTCGGACAGGACTGAGCAACTTCACTTTCACTTTTCACTTTCATGCATTGGAGAAGGAAATGGCAACCCCCTCCAGTGTTCTTGCCTGGAGAATCCCAGGGACGGGGGAGCCTGGTTGGCTTCCGTCTATGGGGTCGCACAGAGTCGGACACGACTGAAGCAACTTAGCAGCAGCAGCAGCAGCAGTAGTAATATTTATGAATGTATGTGACTCACATTTATGGGAACATTGAGATGAAGCTTTGCAGTTCCTTGGTCTGAGTTTCTCTGTATAATAATGACTTCAGGGTTCCTGGGTTCAGCCAATGACAGCAATGAAAACAGGTGGTCCCATTGTTCTCTATCTTAATGATCTTGATATCTTTGGAATAGCTTCTCATACCCTTCATGATCTGGCTTCTTCTTTAGCTTCATATGCTGTTTTTTCTCTGCATTTGGAAAGGTTGGTTTTTGATCCTGAGCTACCATAAGTAATGTTGTTCTTCATCGGTTATTTCTGAAGTACTGAGGTGGTCTAAATTAACTTCAGAGCCAGAAATTGTTTCTGAAGTTATCTCTGAATCAGGGTACTTGGTTATGGCCATGATTTTAAAGGCAAATAGAAACAACATTTCTCTTGGACTATTGTGACAGTCAGTTGGTTTATTGGTCCAGTTTGTCTTCATTGGCAGTAATTTCCCATAGCACTTAAAGGTGATATTTCTAAATGATAGAGCCCGAGAACATTCCCTTCTAAATTAATTCAAATGTTCAGACTGAAGTGGCAGAAGCCCAACTGAAGCTGTCTGAAATTAAAAAAGGAATGCTTTGGAAGTATTAGTATATTGAGGCATCTCAATGGACAGTGAAGACAAAGGAAGAGCAAGGATTCACACGAGCTAAAGAAATGAAAACTGAGACAAGAATGTTTACAAATGTCTTACTCTTTGAGGTTACAGGCTTTTTTCCTGTTGTAAAGCAGCCATGTTCATATAGTAGAAAATATGGCTGCCATATAGCTTCTCCCAAAGGAGAGAAACTGCCCAACTCTTTTTGGTATCTACCCTTTTATTGGTTGTGAATCGAAAGAAGCCAGAGTCAAGTGCATTGAGCATCCTGTGAATATCTCAAAGGGTGAGAATTTATGAGTTCCGAAAAAGGTTAGTCTGAGACTTAGGAGGACCAGTGAGTTTGCTTTTGATCAAGGTATTTGGAGGGCCTCTACACATTTTGCCAGCTGAGTCTTACATTGCTATTAGTGAATTCGACCAAACCAGAAAATTGAGAGTGGTAAACACAGTGAAAGCATAAAGCTGGCAAAACTTTGCAGACTTATTGAAGCGCCTGACCAGTAAAATGGGTTACTTGGTCACTGTGAGCTTCCCAGGTGGCTCAGTGGTAAAGAATCTGCCTGCCAGTGCAGAGGATGCAAGAGGAGAGGGTTGATCCGTGGGTTGGGAAGATCCCCTGGACAAGAAAATGGCAACCCACTCCAGTATTCTTGCTGGGGAAATCCCATTGAAAGAGGAGCCTAGTGAGCTACAGTCCATGGGGGCAGCAAAAGAGTTAGACATGACTAAGCTACTAAAAGTTAAAAAAAAAAAATGAAGTTCAAGAGGAGTTCTCTAGGTAGAGGTAATCTTTTCTAAAAAGACTTTAACCACAGAAGAGGTAGTAACCTGTCTGCAAGGATTAGTGTGAGAACTGTTCAGTCCAGTGATAGAACATACAGGCCATGATTGAAACATGTTTTTATCCATTGGTTGGAAGGAGTTGTATGGAACCCATTTGTCAGACCTCAGATGGTCCATTAGCTTGTTTAAAATGTCTGGGAGCAGTGCGAACAGGCTTCCTGGGTTGTACTTGAGACAAGTGGTACAAATAAAGTAGACACTTTTTGTGGCCTTATTAATGTTTTCCCACCAAAATTGATTCATGAAAGCTATCATTTTATCAGTAGAGCAATGGTTTAATGCATGTATAGTGGTGAGAGTGAATTTTAGAGTCTTCGATAAGATTGGGTTGTTATTTCATCCAAACCAGAGCTTTCTCTTTTAATCAAAGCAAAAATTGTTGAATTTTCACTCTTGTTTTTTTATTACCACCTGTGGACAATTGTTGGGCTTCTCTGGTCAGTTTTTCTAATTATAATTTGGGGAACTATCATGTTGGACCATGACAAAGGTTTGGTTGTCAGTGGTCCCTTTGAGGGCATCATTCCTTGAGGAAATATCAACAAGTTGATTTCCCTTACGTTTCCAAGAGTCAGATAAAAATAAGGCATCTAATAATTTCTAATAGGGCCCAATCTGGAGAAATGTTTCCCCAAGCCAATTAGGAGGCAGTATTGGGAGGAGCCTCCATAGCTCCTCAGAGCCCATCGCTGAAAATTGGGAGGATATTGGAGAGCTGGTTGAGAGATAAAGGTGCCTAAAGTGCTTACATTTTTAATGGACTCTTTTCCAATGTCCTGGCTTTTTGCAAATAATAGGAAAAACTGGCAGGGTTTTGGTTCTGCTTAAGAGCCTTCATTTACTGGAGTTGAAGAATTTTGGTGGTCTTCCTTTGAGGTGACTCATTTAAATTGTGAGAGAGCTGGTTCACCAAATTAACTTGATCTGAAATGGACATAGTTTCCCATTCCATCCTGGTCCTGTTCACTACAATGGAAAGGTCTTGGTTTGGCCCATTAATAGAGTTAAAAGCTACCTGAGTGAAATCAACATATGAAGGAAAACCAGAATTTTTTTAAAAAAACAATCTTTAAGTGAATCGTAATGTTAATGAACAGGTTCATCAGATCTCTGTGTGCAAACTGACTTTTCCTCTAGTCCAGTAGTGTTTGGAAAAGTCCAAGGAATTTCTCTCTGAGGTTGTCCTCTGATTGCTTGAGTCTGATAATAAGTTAGTGGACTGATCTCCTGGTTGTAATTCTAGAGACCTTTCAGGATTTTGCTAATTGGTGTTTTTCATGCAGTGCTGGTCCTGGTCTTCATCAACAAACATATGAGCTAGCTATTATAACCAGGTTGATTAGCTTGAACGACTGCATTAAATGTCTCAGTAAATCTATGAAGATCTTTGGTCACTTTGGAAAACCAACTATGGCTTGCAGTTCAGCTTTTCTTCTTAAAGAGATAAGAGAGAGGGTCAGGGCATGAGAACTCCCCTTTCTGGCATCCTGACCCTGTTTAATTGGTTTCTATTTGTTGTTTTCACAAACAACATGCTAGCTTGTGAACCTGCAAATAGGAAAAACTACCAGACCCTTCACACAGCCGTGCAACTTCACCTGGCATGTGGCTACGTAGATTGCCCTGGTATTTCATTTCAGCCACACCTCAGTGCTTTATTCCCCGCAATGGACCATATCTTTCCATCCATCTTGCCTTTTGTCACCTCTCTGTGGAATATCATTCCCCCGGCTTCTCTGCCTCCAGTCTTATCTGACCAGAGTTCAGATTTGTTTTGCTACTCATCAGTGTTGTAGACTTAGACAAATTTAAGTATAATAAGCTCACTTTTTCATTTATTAAATGGGAATATTTTCCTTTTTAAAAAACTTTTTACTTTGTTTGGGGATATAGCTGAATAACAGTGTTGTGCTAGCTTCAGGTGAACAGTACAGGGACTCAGTCATACATATACACGCATCCATTCTCCCCCAGACTCCCCTCCCATCCAGGCTGCCACATACATTGAGCACAACTTCATGTGCTACACAGTAGGCCCTTCTTGGTTATTCATTTTAAATATAGCAGTCTGTACATGTCTATCCCAAGCTCCGTAACTCTCTCTTTTTCCTGTCCTTCCCCCACCCCCCTGCAACCATAATTTCATTCTCTAAGTCTGTGAGTGTCTTTCTTAAACGGGAATATTTTCCACCTTTTTTTTTTTTTTTTTTTTGGGTAAGGATACTATAAGGCATCTATTAAAAATTATTCAAGATAAAGCTCCAAATCTCCTCTGACCGTCCTGTCTTATCTCTCCAAGACGAGAAAATCATTTTTCCTCTGTGCTCCCATAGAACCTGGTACGTACTTCTGTCATAGCACTTTGTCACATTAATTAAATTTTTTGCAAATATGTCTCCCCCTGGATTGAGCCCTGTGGGGATAAAACTGCATTCTCTCCTTCTTGGTATCCTTAATAACTATCACACCGTCTTGTACAGAACAGGTGTTTAATCAATATTTAATGAATTCATTTGATTTATTAATAAAATAAGGAATAGGAAATGACTCTGCAATTTAGCACAGGTGGAAGGAAGACTTAGCATCTCTTGACTAGTCCCCTAAGAAGGGGGGTTCAGAGCCCATTTACACTGTAGGGTTGCCTGCTTGCACTCACTACTCAGAAGTTTACACATTGATCAGCCTTGAAGATACCATTTTAGGAGTGATGGTTAACTGACCTCAAAAGGAATAGCCAGCAAAACCCAACCTACGTTTTGTTGCATATTATTTCTGTCAGCTGATTCATTAGTGTTCTTAGAAAGTTTCATTAGCTTGGGAGCAACATTGCATCTTGAACATGTTTCTTCAAGAGTCCCAAAACATGTCAGGATATGAAAGCTCTGGGAATTACTACACTTGCTGCTGCTGCTGCTAAGTCGCTTCAGTTGTGTCCGACTCTGCAACCCCAGAGACGGCAACCCACCAAGCTCCGCTGTCCCTGAGATTCTCCAGGCAAGTACTGGAGTGGGTTGCCATTTCCTTCTCCAATGCATGAAAGTGAAAAGTGAAAGTGAAGTCGTTCAGTCATGTCTGACTCTTAGCAACCCCATGGACTGCAGCCTTCCAGGCTCCTCCATCCATGGGATTTTCCAGGCAAGAGTACTGAAATGGGGTGCCATGGCCTTCTCCTTACTACACTTGAGAGAATCTATTTATTTGATTTCTAAGAAAAAAATTTATTTGCATAGGAGAAGGAGTGTTTTTTTTTCTCACTCTCATTTTTTACCAGATGGTCAATGCCGAAATCAGATTTATTATATTCTTTGCAGCCAAAGATGGAGAAGCTCTATATAGTCAGCAAAAACGAGACTGGGAGCTGACTGTGGCTCAGATCATGAACTCTTTTTTGCCAAATTCAGACTTAAACTGAAGAAATTAGGGAAAACCACTAGACCATTCAGGTATGACCTAAATCAAATCCCTTACGATTATACAGTGGAACTGACAAATAGATTCACGAGATTAGATCTGATAGACAGAGTGCCTGAAGAACTATGGATGGAGGTTCGTGACATTGTACAGGAGGCAGGGATCAAGAACATCCCCAATAAAAAGAAGTGCAAGAAGGCAAAATGGTTGTCTGAAGAGGCCTTACAAATAGCTGTGAAAAGAAAAGAAGTGAAGGGCAAAGGAGAAAAGGAAAGATACACCCATTTGAATGCAGAGTTCCAAAGAATAGCAAGGAAAGATAAGAAAGCCTTCCTCAGTGATCAATGCAAAGAAATAGAGGAAAACAACAGATTGGGAAAGACTAGAAATCTCTTCAAGAAAATTAGAGATACAAAAGGAACATTTCATGCAAAGATGGGCTTGATAAAGGACAGAAATGGTATGGACCTAACAGAAGCAGAAGATATAAAGAAGAGGTGGCAAGAATACACAGAAAAACTATACAAAAAAGATCTTCACAACCCAGATAATCATGATGGTTTGATCACTCACCTAGAGCCAGACATCCTGGAATGGGAAGTCAATTGAGCCCAGGAAGCATCACTACGAACAAAGCTAGGGGAGGTGATGGAATTCCAGTTGAGCTATTTCAAATCCTGAAAGATGACGTTGTGAAAGTGCTGCACTCAGTATACCAGCAAATTTGGAAAACTCAGCACTGGCCACAGGACTGGAAAAGGTCAGTTCTTATTCCAATCCCAAAGAAAGGCAATGCCAAAGAATGCTCAAATTATCGCACAATTGCACTCATGTCCCACGCTAGCAAACTAATGCTCAAAATTCTACAAGCCAGGCTTCAACAGTATGTGAACCGTGAACATCCAGATGTTCAAGCTGGATTTAGAAAAGGCAGAGGAACCAGAGATCAAATTGCCAACATCCGTTGGATCATCAAAAAAGCAAGAGAGTTCCAGAAAAACATCTATTTCTGCTTTATTGACTATGCCAAAGCCTTTGACTATGTGGATCGCAATAAACTGTGGAAAATTCTGAAAGAGGTGGGAATACCAGACGACCTGACCTGCTTCCTGAGAAATCTGTATTCAGGTCAAGAAGCAACAGTTAGAACTGAACATGAAACGACAGACTGGTTCCAGATTGGGAAAGGAGTACGTCAAGGCTGTTTATTGTCACCCTGCTTATTTAACTTATATGCAGAGCTAATCATGATGGTGTGATCACTGACTTAGAGCCAAACATCCTGGAATGTGAAGTCAAGTGGGCCTTAGAAAGCATCACTATGAACAAAGCTAGTGGAGGTGATGGAATTCCAGTGGAGCTATTCCAAATCCTGAAAGATGATGCTCTGAAAGTGCTGCACTCAATATGCCAGCAAATTTGGAAAACTCAGCAGTGGCCACAAGATTGGAAAAGGTCAGCTTTCATCCCAATCCCAAAGAAAGGCAATGAATGCTCAAACTACCGCACAATTGCACTCATCTCACACGCTAGTAAAGTAATGCTCAAAATTCTCCAAGCCAGGCTTCAGCAATATGTGAACCGTGAACTTCCTGATGTTCAAGCTGGTTTTAGAAAAGGCAGAGGAACCAGAGATCAAATTGCCAACATCTGCTGGATCATCGAAAAAGCAAGAGAGTTCCAGAAAAACATCTATTTCTGCTTTATTGACTATGCCAAAGCCTTTGACTGTGTAGATCACAGTAAACTGTGGAAAATTCTGAAAGAGATGGGAATACCAGACCACCTGATCTGCCTCTTGAGAAATCTGTATGCAGGTCAGGAAGCAACAGTTAGAACTGGTCATGGAACAACAGACTGGTTCCTAATAGGAAACGGAGTACGTCAAGGCTGTATATTGTCACCATGTTTGTTTAACTTATATGCAGAGTACACCATGAGAAATGCTGGACTGGAAGAAACACAAGCTGGAATCAAGATTGCCGGGAGAAATATCAATAACCTCAGATATGCAGATGATACCACCCTTATGGCAGAAAGTGAAGAGGAACTAAAAAGCCTCTTGATGAAAGTGAAAGTGGAGAGTGAAAAGGTTGGCTTAAAGCTCAACATTCAGAAAACGAAGATCATGGCATCTGGTCCCATCACTACATGGGAAATAGATGGAGAAACAGTGGAAACAGTGTCAGACTTTCTTTTTCTGGGCTCCAAAATCACTGCAGATGGTGACTGCAGCCATGAAATTAAAAGACGCTTACTCCTTGGAAGGAAAGTCATGACCAACCTAGACAGCATATTCAAAAGCAGAGACATCACTTTGCCAACAAAGGTTCACCTAGTCAAGGCTATGGTCTTTCCAGTGGTCATATATGGATGTGAGAGCTGGACTGTGAAGAAGGCTGAGCGCCAAAGAATTGATGCTTTTGAACTGTGGTGTTGGAGAAGACTCTTGAGAGTCCCTTGGACTGCAAGGAGATCCAACTGGTCTATTCTGAAGGAGATCAGCCCTGGGATTTCTTTGGAAGGAATGATGCTAAAGCTGAAACTCCAGTATTTTGGCCACCTCATGCGAAGAGTTGACTCATTGGAGAAGACTCTGATGCTGGGAGGGATTGGGGGCAGGAGGAGAAGGGGACGACAGAGGATGAGATGGCTGGATGGCATCACTGACTCGATGGATGTGAGTCTGAGTGACCTCCGAGAGCTGGTGATGGACAGGGAGACCTGGCGTGCTGCAGTTCATGGGGTCTCAAAGAGTCGGACACGACTGAGCGACTGATCTGATCTGATCTGAGAGCACATCTTGAGAAATGCTGGGCTGGATGAAGCATGAGCTGGAATGAAGATTGCTGGGAGAAATTATCAGTAACCTCAGATATGCAGATAACAACACCCTTATGGCAAAAGTGAAAAACAACTAAAAAGCCTCTTGATGAAAGTGAAAGAGGAGAGTGAAAATGTTGGCTTAAAGCTCAACATTCAGAAAACTAAGATTATGGCATCTGGTCCCATCATTTCATGGCAAATAGGTGGAGAAACAATGGAAATAATGACAGACTAATTTTTTTGGCTCCAAAATCACCACAGATGATGATTGCAGTCATAAGATTAAGAGACACTTGCTCCTTGGAAAAAAAGTTATGACCAACCTAGATAGCATATTCAAAAGCAGAGACATTACTTTGCCAACAAAGGTCCATCTAGTCAAAGCTATGGTTTTTCCAGTAGTCATGTATGGATGTGAGAGTTGGATTATAAAGAGAGCTGAGTGCCAAAGAATTGATGCTTTTAAACTGTGGTGCTGGAGGAGACTCTTGGACTCCAAGAGACCCTTGGACTGCAAGAAGATCCAACCAGTCCATCTTAAAGGAAATCAGTCCTGAATATTCATTGGAATGACTGATGCTGAAGCTGAAACGCTAATACTTTGGCCACTTGATGCAAAGAACTGACTCATTTGAAAAAACCCTGATGCAGGGAAAGATTGAAGGCAGGAGGAGAAGTGGACGACAGAGGATGAGACAGTTGGATGACATCACCAACTTAGTGGACATGAGTTTGAGCAGGCTCCGGGAGTTGGTGATCAACAGGGAAGCCTGGTGTGCTGCAGTCTATGGGGTTACAAAGAGTGGAACATGACTGAGCAACTGAACTGAACACTTTTTACCATTCTTCTGGGACATTTTTAACTCAATACCAGTTAGGGAAGCTCTTCATGAAAAAAGGGATTGAGCAGATGGAGAGACTTAGAAGGCAGAATTGTTAGGGAATTTGAGTGGAAAGATGAGTCTTGTACAATTTAGAGGGTTTAAAAAAAAACTAGTTTTGACTGTGTAGTCTGTAGGTGTGTGGGTGTCAATAGTTGTGGTGCACAGGTTTGGTTGCTCTGTGACATGTGGTATATTCCCAAAGTAGAGATCGAACCCATTTCCCCTGCATTGGCAGGTGAACTCTTAACCATTGGACCACCATGGAGGTCCTCGATTTTCAGTTTTTAAAGTAACTTTCAGAGAGTAGAAGACAGTCTGCAGGGAAGAAGTTACATTAAATTTTTTGCAAATATATAAAACACAGGGAAACACTCTTTCCCTATGCAAATAAATTTTTTTCTTAATAATCAGATAAATAGATTCTCTCAAGTGTAGTACTTCCCAGAGCTTTAATATCCTGACATGTGTTGTTTGACTCTTAAAGAAACATGTTCAGGATGCAATGTAACATCCATGTCAGTATACAGGTTACTCTGATATATCTTGGTGATAATGTTCAATAGACAGTTGGAAGTATGAGTGCAAATACACTTGAGGGAAAGTTGATAATGATGTGAAGATCATTAGTTATGTGGGTGAATTCCTGGGAGTAGAAGGTCATTTGGGGACAGAACTGAGAGGCAGAACGTGGATCAACACAAATAATTAAGGGCTAGGAGAAAGCAGATAATCCAATGATGTTCTGGAAATCAAAGAAAGGAAGGTTTTAAGAACTGGGGTTAAATATGATCAGATTCCACAAAGAGGACGGGCATGATTAGAAATGTGTGTCTCTTGGACTTGACAACATGGAGTCCACCAGTTACCTGGGTGTGTGCATTCACCAAGGGTCAGGTCAGTGACCTGAGAATGCAGGCTGGCATGAGAATGAGGTGAACACCATCGATGCAGACCACTCTTTCAAGAAACTAAATTCTGCAGATAAGAAGAGAAAAAGCTAGAGTATAGTTGGTAGTTTTTGTGTGTATGTGTTTTGCAAAATACACTCTTTATGAACCTGTCTACTGGTTAAGAAAGTGATGGAATGAGCACAGAAGAGGTGACAGAGAGGCAACTGTCAGTTAGCGAAGGCCCTTTTGGCTGTGTTCAGGATTTTCGACTTTATCCCAAGAGCAATAGATCGCCACAGGAAATCTTTTCTCATAAGTGCCAGGATCAGATTTGCAATTTAAAAAGACTTTTCTTGTGGGTAGGATATCCATTTAAAGCTTCTTTTCTAGGTTTAAGATTAGAGAGGGGGTGGTACAGATGGAAAGAAGTAAACTTAAATTATTTAAGAGGTAGAATCAATATGATTTTGATTCCTTCTACTTACCTTGCAATGGGAACCTATTAAGGTGCTCCCTGTATACTTTAAAAATTGTACATCCAACTGAAATCAGTCCTGAAAGCAGGAGGAACATATTGACCTTGAATTCATGGCTGTTTGAGTAACCTTAATTACACTGCATGTTGTGTCTGGCTGTTGAGATGACATATGCTTCTCACAGGCCCCTTCTAACTATCTATTTGTGAGTGAGTTATAAAACTTCTAGAGGAGCTTATAGTTTGAGCCAAAAGGAGTCAAGCCATTCAGTGTCTTAAGTATTTTCAATTAGCCATAGATCTCTACTTGTATTGTATCTTTTCCAATATTAGTTTAAATCAATGCCCAGAGGTTTATATAATCTGAAAATAATCATGGGAAAAGCAATGTGAATCTAAGTATAGAAATGATATAAAAAATAAGAGAAGGAAAATAATATGAAATCAAGTATAAGATTAAGACTTGAAATAGTGTACTTTTTAAGTAGAATAAGGCATAGGGCTTGTGAGTTGACCTGAAAATTTTGGCTCTGAGTTTCCTGTTAGACACTACAAAGAATCAAGCAATTAATTAAATGAGTCAGAGCAGTTATGAGAAAGGAGGAACAAGTAATGAGTAAATTTTCTATGGGTCCTTTCAGAATAGATTATGTGATGATCTAAACAATTTAAGCCAGTAGATGAGATTTTTTTTTTAAAAATATATGATAGAAGAAATACATGTGGAATGTTAGGATAGTGGTCTTCCTGGCCAGGAAGAAACAGGGCAGAGACTTTTTTCTTATAGTGAGAATCATCATGATGCCTGACAATAAGGTGTTAGATTGAAATTAAATAAGTTGTTAGAAGAAAGGAAATGATCAGATCAAAATTTTAAAGATGCTAATAGATCTTTCTGATAAATATTACCTATGAAATGCTTTTAGCAGAATATACCAAGCCTGTCTCGGCTGCTTATGGTAAACATATCTCGTACTTACTTATGAATTTATTTAGCTCAGGCCATAGGAAAATGTCACAGTTACGTAACTATCAGAGTATAAAATGGAGATAAGAAAAAAAAGGTGAAAGTGCTGGTTGCTCAGTCATGTCCGACTCTTTGCAACCCTATAGACTATAGCCCTCCAGTTTCCTCTGTCCATTGGATTTTCCAGGCAAGAATACTGTAGTGGGTTGCCCTTTCCTACTCCAGGCGATCTTCCCAACTCATGGGTTGAACTTGGGTCTCCTGCATTACAGGCAGATTCTTTATCATCTGAGCCACCAGGGAAGCCCAAGATGGAGATAATTCATGAACAAATAGCTTTTCTTGTTTGATCAACTGCTAAGTAAACTTTTATGTTCCCTTTGGGCCCGAGTTTATCCTAATGCGATGGGAGCTTCACTGATGTCTGTGCCTCACAATTTCCTGTATCCTTAGAGCTATTAGTAAGGCTTGTGATTCTGTGAGTCATTGGTTCTGGGGGTTGAATTTGATCATCCAGCTCTTTTTGTTATCCCACTTTCTAGCCTAGTGAACATTGAGATTTGTGGGTTTCCTTTGTAAGTCTTAAAAATTTTCAGCATTTGATGCATTAAAATTTTATTTTATCAAACATCAGAAACCAATGCAATACTGTAAAGCAATTACTCTTCAATTAAAAATAGATAAATGAAAAACATTTGGTCAGGGAAATAATAATATAAACATTTTCAATAATCAAAGATAGGTGTCCATCTTACACATGACGAGAACATCACTGTAATTCTTGTGGAATAACTTACCTCCCCTGTACATCTCTTTGAGAAATTAAGGGAATCTTGTCTTTCTGCATGTTAAGCTGTTTATTTTTCTCTTTTATTTGCCTGCCCCCAGTGCCAAAAGCATGATTACCCATTTCTACGATGTCTTCCTTTCTATTATTTTTTTCTGTCTACCTTTTGATGTTTTGTGAAATAACTCCTTGAGGTATACATTTAATAAAATAGTTCCTCCTTCCCCAAATAATGTATAAGTAAATTTATGATGCATCTTTTAGTGTCTTAAAATGGAGAAAATGCAAGGGTCGATCTTGGAATGCAACTCATGCTTTCACTCTGCCAGGCATCATTATGATTCTATCATAAGCACATTCCTACTGGTGATTCCAAATTAACATCACCTCCCATAATCATCCAGGGCATGAACAAACATTTTAGAATCATCTACCTTTTCCTCTGAGCTTGTATTCAAAGAATCTGCTACTTCATTTCCTTGTGTATTCTCAAAGGTCATAAGTTATTTTGGGATGTGATGGTCATTTTTTCACAGTTGGGTGCTGTGTAGCATGCCTCTTCAGAAATTCTGTTCTAATGGGAAAAAAAAAAAAAAAAAAAAGAGCAGCACATAAAGAAAGATCTCAACTTTTTAAGAGAAACTTTTAAAGGTAGAATTATTTTTAAGGTCGAGTTATTTTTTAATATATTGTTACTTGTTTCTAGGCACACAGGAAAGTCCTGGTGATTGGGTTGGGACAGTTTGAGTGTGTCATTCTCTACCCTAAAGCACTCTGCCTGCCCACCCACGATTTATAAGTCTGGCTTATTTGGCTTTTCCATTGCCATGTATTGATATTTTACAGTTCCTAAAATGTTTCTATATAATACAGATCAGTTCATTCTGTCTTGCCACCCTCTTCCCTAGAGTATTAGCTTGAGTGCTTTGGTTGCAAGAAAACACAGACTAATTTGGTCTAATTCCCTGGTAACTTAGTTGATAAAGAATCCGCCTGCAGTGCAGGAGACCAGGGTTCGATCCCTGGGTCGGAAATATCCCCTGTAGAAGGAAATGGCAACTCATTCCAGTATTCTTGCCTAGAAAATCCCATGGGCAGAAGAGCCTGGTGGGCTGCAGTCCATGGGGTTGCAAGAGTCAGACATAGTGACTAAACCACCAATATCAAAATAATTTATTATAAGGGTTTAGCTGTATCTAATGAAGCCCCAAGATAGAGGAAATAACTTGGTCCAGAAAAGGTCTACTGTAGGAACTATAGAGAAGTCTGACGGTGTCCCCTACATTTCTCTGCTCTGCACACTCTGCTTTTTTGTCTCCATGGTGAAATAGCATGGGTGCCTCACTCCTAAATTATATATAAAACAGTCTGATGGAAAATAGACTAGACTTTTTCTGTGTTTCAATGCAAAATTCTCAGATGAAACAGTCCAGTTGATTCTGTTTCAATCACTTATTTGCTTTCAGTTCAACAAATTCTAATCAGATGTGAGGTCACCTGACACGCCTGAGGCTAGCTGGGGCCTCTCCTATGGAGGTGTGGAGAGAGCAGTACTCAGAGGAAAGGGGGGGTTACTATAAGTTGGGGATGATTCCCACAGGAATTGTGGTGGATAATTCATTTTGGTCTGTGTGTATATGTTAGTCATTCAGTCACATCCAACTCTGAGACCCCAAGGATGGTAGCCCTCCAGGTTCCCCCGTCCATGAAATTCTCCAGGTAAGAATACTGTAATGGGTTGCCATTCCCTTCTCCAGGGGATCTTCCCAAACCAGGGATCAAACCCAGGTCTCCCACATTGCAGGCAGATTCTTTACCAACTGAGCCACCAGGGAAGTCAAATAAAGTTATCCAAATTTCAGTTGTATCTCACTCCTTGTGATTCCATGGTCTGTAGCCCAGAAGGCTCCTCTGTGCATGAAATTCTCCAGGCAAAAATACTGGAGTGGGTAGCCATTCCCTTCTCCAGGGGATCTTCCCAACCCTGGACACCTGCATTGCAGGCACATTCTTTATTGTCTGAGTCACTAGGGGAAGAGATTTTTGGTCTGGGCTCCATTTATCGTTGGGAACTTCATCTCCTTCCCCATCCCTAATCCCACCAATAACAAGGTCTCAAGTCTGTGTACATCCATGCATGTAAATACATCCTTGAAAATGGAGAAGTAGTGCTGTTTCCTGTACCAAATAGTTGAGAATCTCAGCTTCAGCCTGGCTTGGGGTAGCTGTGATGCAAGGGCTTGGTTTCGCTTGGAGAAACAGTGTGGATTATTGGCTGTAGAATAATTGGGGCTCATTAAAACTGAGGGGATGAGATAGCAATTGATTTTTTTCATCCTTCAAGGAGCAGGCTCTACTGCTGCTGTTTCTTAACAGATATTTGTATTAGTTCAAATACAAATATCTTTGTATTTGTATAACAAATACAAAAAGTTTAGCCTTTTTGTCTGCTGAGGTGGTTAACATGTCACAGAATTTCGACTCCAAGTTCATGACTTCAGGTTTGAGAGAGCATTCCATTTAGCAGAGCTTCTCTCTGCTTCAGGAAATGCTTTCATGTTAGAATTGCTTTGTTATGAGTTATAAAAGTAAGGGTTTAAATATGTAATTTTCTGAGAACATTCATCAACCATGACTGGAAAAACAACCAAGTACATTATATATTGAAGGATCAATGATGCCATTTATATATATGAGGGACAGCATTACTGTTCTACCAGTGGCCATTATGTTGACCATATTTGTTTAACTTTGTGGATTGGCAAATGTTACTTTTTTAAAAAATTGCATCCAGAACCATAAAAAGCCCTTAATAGGTGAAATACTTAATACTGTTCTGAAAAAAATTTTATTTCAAAGAATAATATCAATATATCCTTTATGAGGACATTGCCTATATTCCATAAAAGAAAAATGATGAATCTGTAAATTACAGCGATGCATTATTGAGGAATATTTGTAGAAATGTAAATACGATCATCATAAATACTATTTCAAAAGGTTTATTGAACCAGTTTTTAATGTCTTCAGCAATATGTTCATCCTGGATCTATATTTAAAACCCTGTCATTAATTTTAAGTCATGAAAATGCTTTCATAGGCTTCTTCCAAAATATTTATGCGCAAGTAGGAGAAAGGAAGGGCTTCCCTAGTAGCTCAGACAGTAAAGAGTCCGTCTGCAATGCAGGAGACCTGGGTTTGACTCCTGGGTCAGGAAGATCCCCTGAAAAAGGGAATGCCAACCCACTCCAGTATTCTTGCCTGAGGAATCCCATGGACAGAGGAGCTTGGTGGGCTACAGCCCATGGTTTCTCAGAGAGTTGGACATGACTGAGTGACTAACACACAACACACAAGGGAGAAAGGGAAGGAGACCAGAATTTTCCTGAAGAGCTTTTGTTGCAGGTACTGCGCTAGTTACATACAATACACTGGGAAACAAGGCAAAGGTGGTCCTTATCCTATTGGAGCTTTCAGTCTTGGGAGAGAAGCAAATTGAATGGAATCAATAAACTACACAAAGCAGATGTTCAGGAAAGCACCAGGATTCAGGGTGACATCAGAAACTATTAAGCAGCCCTCTGGTCAGGGTGGGCCGATGTCAGAAAGGAATGAAATTTAAAAGTGTTAAACAGGTTTTACACAACAGTATTCAGTGAGTTGGCATGACCTTATAAAGAATAGGATCCCAAATGCAGCATGATTGTGCATGTAATTGCTATCTAGAATCAAGAGAACAACCAACACGGTAGCCCAGATGATTGCAAATCTTTGAAAACTACAGCCTTCTTGAATGTGGCTACTTCTTCCAACACAGCTGATTTCTCCCTTCTTAAAATTCTTCGAGGACACCATACTGTTTTCTTCTGCCTCTTCTGTTGTCTTTATCCTTCTACCTCATTGACAGCTCTTTCCTCAGGCTTTTGGGAAGGTCTCCTCTTCTGCTCCAGTTCATACTGCCATGCCTTTGTCCTGGCTGGTGGTTCTCACCAAGAGGGAGGTGTGCCCCAGGGGGACATTGTGAAGCCACATCTGGCATCTAGTGGGTTGAGTTCAGCTGTGACTGCCCTGATCTCTATCTTCTAGTTTTGCAGCCCACAAAGACCATGAGTTTTCTATTGGAATTTTGGTCAGCTTACGTATGTGGGCTGCCCACAGGCTTAAAGCCACGGGGATGAAAAACTAACCTCATGCTGTTCCTTTCCTCCAACTGTTGACTCCTGTCTAGAATCCTTTGATTCACTCTCTAGGGCTCTCAGGTTGTTAACTATTGTATTTTGCTCAGTTCATGGTGGCTCTCTGAGGCTAGCACTGCCCTATGGCAAGTGGAATCCTTCTGGTTATTTCCTGGACATGCAAATTGTATTTCCACTTTAGAGCAGAGGACTGGAACAGCCACTAAATGGGTGTTATCAGACCCTGCATTTAGTGTCAGGTCCTTTGATGTTCTGGTGGTGGTTTAGTCGCTAAGTTGTGTCCGACTCTTGTGACCCCATGAACTATAGCCTGCAAGGCTCCTCTGTCTGTGGGATTTTCCAGGCAAGAATACTGGGGTGGGTTGCCATTTCCTTCTCCATGGGATCTTCCCAACTCAGGGATCTAACCCGTGTCACCTGAGTTGCAGACAGGTTCTTTACTGATTGGGCCACCTTCAGGAATAAACCATAAAAGAGAGTGGAGTGGTTTGGCCTGCTGTAACCCTTGAACATATTATTACTGTTGTATTGGCTAGATTTCTTGATCAGGTAGGTAACAAAAGAACCTGTGGTAGACCAGCCTTCACTCTGAGCTGGAAAACAACTCTGGCATCTGCAAACCTTGCCTGCTTGCATAATTAAATTCAGTTTCAGCAGAAGTGAGAAAGCTTTGGTCTCCTGGAGGCCTCAGCAAATCTCTCTTTGCATTTCTTTCTTGTGACTGGCTGACTATTTCTGAATCAATCATTGTGCTGACAGGATAGAATGCTGTGTTTTCATCCTTTTGTGTGTATCAGTTTCATCTGAATAACATACATGTAAGTGAGGAAGAGACAGCGCTTCAAAAGAAATTTCAAGAGAAGAAACAGATGCTAGGCAGCTCTCAGCAAATCCAGTGACATTGTCATGATTCTTGCTAGATACATGGACTTAAGCACTTTTTATTTTACCTGGATGAAGGAATACATTTGACTCAGTCAAAATCTTTTCACCCTGATGACATTTACAAATTATCAGTTTCACAATGTATGGTAAGAAGATACTCTCAGAAAAGACAAAAAGAGAAAATTTACCAGTATCACCTTACTCTTCTGAATTCCAAGGCCCTGTTTTCATCTGGTGAGAATTTGGTATCTTATGATATGTAACATCCATTCTGGTGAACCTAAAATATATCTTGACACCAAGGCCCTTTCCTATGTCAGCTGTCAACAAAGTTGATATGTGTTACAAATATAAAATTCCTGTATGTTGACTAGGGGAGAAATACATGTTTAAAATAAAAAGAAAATGTATATTATCAACCAGCAGTACTATTTTAAGTCTTTTTTATTTTTGTAAAAGAAAGCATGGATACAGAAAACCCTTGGATTTAAGCTTATTTTATTTCTTGTACTCCACTGAAGTTATTATTAAGGATGCTTACATTGTACCGTGTTTGGTCAGCAAAAACATTTTGAAGTTAACTTTTTTTTCAGTTTTACTATTTTTGTTTTATTGAAGCGTAGCTGATTTGCAATGTTATGTTGATTTCTGCTGTACAGCAAAGTGATTCAGTTACATACACACACACAAATCTTTTAAAAATATTCTTTTCCATTATGGTTTATCATAGGATACTGAATATGGTTCTCTGTGATATACAATAAGACCTTGTTGTCTGTCCATTCTCTACATTAAAGCTTGTATCTAAGCTGATTCCATCCCTCCCCCCACCCCAACCCCCTTTGGCACCCACTGGGCTGTTCCCTATGTCCATGATTCTGTTTCATAAATGAGTTCATTTGTATCACATTTTTGATTCTACATATAAGTGATCTCATACAGTATTTATTTGTCTTTCTCTTTCTGACTTACTTCACTTAGCATGATACTTGAAGTTAGCTTCTGTTGTGGGCTAAATTGTGCTCCCCTAAATTCCTAAGTTGAAACTTTAGCCCCCAGTATGGCTGTATTGGAGAGGGGCGATAATTAAGTTTAAATGCAATCATAAGGATGGCTCCTAATCTGATATTACTGGTGTCTTTACAAGAAGAAAGACTTGGGGAGTGCACGTGTACAAAGAGAAGGCCACCTGAGCGCATACAGGAAAGGTGCCATCCGTAAGTCAAGGATTTGAGGGGCCTCCGGAGAAACCAAGCGAAACCTGCTAGCTAGCACCTTGGTCTTGGACTTCCAGCCTCCAGAACTGTGAGAAAATACATTTCTGTTATGGAGGCCACCTGTCTGTGGTTTTCTGCTCTGGCAGCCCTGGTAGAATAATACGATTCCCAAGTCCTTCTTGATACGATCCTGGTAGTTATTTGATGGCTTCTTTGCTATCTGCTGGACAAGATGCTTTAGCTCATCTGTCATCTTACGTGTTTCCTGCCCCGGACCCAGAGGGAGGCATTTCTTCAAAAAGCACTGACTTCTTGAGAGGTGTGGTATTTCAAGATTATAGTGTGGGCACAAGAGGGACCCTTTGCCACATGGCTTGTCATTGTTCCTAGGCCTTTTCAGTGAAATTCGGGAACATATATTTTAAAGGTAAATTTCTTGATGCTTTCATAATGATAGTTTAAGTCAAGATTGCAAAGTTTTACTTAAGCTCCTCTTTACTATGTCTGTATCTCTTTTTATCTTCACTAAAAACATCCTGATTTTTAAGGATATAGTATAGAATTAGAGAATAGAATTTGAATATTCCATAATTGCTTATTTTTTATATCCCATTTCATTCTCACAGCAGTTTCAGCATAGCATAAAATACAGATTTTAGTATTTGTCCTGTTTTTTCCTTCAGTGCGCTTACATTATAAACAATATTTTTTGTTAATTTTAATTTATTTTTAATTGAAGGATAATTGCTTTACAGTATTGTGTTGGTTTCTACCAGACATCACCATGAATCAGCCATAGATCTTTAAACCCTTTCATTCTTTCTGATTTTTCACAATCCCTTATTTTCCACCTTTTGTTTCTCCTAGGTACTACCTTTGTATGATTGGCTCCTGTGTTCCTTCTAGTTTATTCTTTTCTTCAAAATTTTTTCTTTCATCTTTAATTCTTTCCTGAGTAATGTCACCTCACATCTGAATTTTTTAAATTTTGATTTGTGTTGTTCTTTTATGCTTTGTGTCATCTTTTAGCTTGTTTTGAAATCACTTGGCTGGTTTTTTTATTTCTTTTTGGGGGAGGGCATGTCTTTCTGGCATGTTTTCTTTGTCTGTGGGGATGTTATTCTGTTCTTTATTCCCTTTTATATTATAATAACTTTGTGTGAGATTTGACCTCAGTATGTTTTGATATTCATTTCATGTGAAGTTAGTTTTATTCCTTGAAAATTTAGATTGAGATAGACTTCAGAACAGTTTTTGTGACTTTCCAGAGCTTCTCTTCTGTTGATTTTTGTGTAATGTTTGAAAGTCTGGCTGCTTGTTTTCTGAAATTTCCTGGATTTGTTTCCCTTCCCACTTTGGTCTAGGCATTCTCTGTCTGTGTCTCTGAAATTCTTCTACTGTTAAATTTTAATTCCTCTTCCAGACGTTTCTCTTCTGTGTGGGGTTCTTCCTTGGAAAGGCACCTGCTGAATCTGGAGCATTCATAGTGGTCTGGATTGCTCTTGCTAATTCATTCCTTTTCATCTTGGTTCCCTTGTGCATATCCAGTAATGGAGAGGGCAAAACTTTCCCAGTTTCAGCTGCTGTTTGCAGATCGGTTCACCGTGCTTTTCTGTGAATTCCTCTTGGCTCTTTGGGCTTCATCTGTGGTCAGATTCTCCAGACATTACCCCTCTGCTTTGTTTTTCTCCCTCCTGCCCTGACTCTGATACTGTGAAGCTCTGTTGGCTGTTGCTGGTTTTCCCCCTATCACCTATATATTTTGAAGTTTGTGGGGATATTCCATCACCCAGTTTTGTTATATTTTTTGGATTTAATTTCAACTTGTCCTATCTGGTCTGTGTGGGGACTGGGATATTGTGAAATGATGCTGCTGCTGCCACCATCTTTCCAGAATGCCTCCCAATGATCCCATTTTAACATATTAAAAAATGTGCATGAGCAGGTAGATGGTTGTAACAGCTGCTTAAGCTGGGGAACAGCAAGGAAAACGTACTAACTAGTACTGCTGCTTCAGGGTAAGAAATCCAGAAAAGCCCCCACAATTCTGGTTGAGGGCCACTTCAATAGGGAGGCTGCTGTTTTATTTTTAATTTCATTTTGTTCTCAGCACTTTAATTCTTGCAGAGTGTGGTTTTATAGATCAGAAACACAGCTGCTGCTCCTGACCATGGGTTGTACACTCTTCTTGTTTCATAAGCAACCTCAGTGATTCCCTGTTCTTTGAAGTCAGGCTTTGAGATATTTTAAAAATATATCTTGTTACCATGTGGGATCTGTTTGGGTTTTATCTGGCTTTGCTTTCTTATGATTCTGGTTCTATTTACAAGGGGAGAACTGTATTCTGGGCATTTTATCAACAAGCATCTTGTTATGTCCTTTGTGCTTATTAGTTCATTTCAGTCACTCAGTCGTGTGCAACTCTTTGTGACCCCATGGACTGCAGCACGCCAGGCTTCCCTGTCCATCACCAACTCCTGGAGCTTGGTCAAACTCATGTCCATCGAGTCGGTGATGCCATCCAACCATCTCATTTTCTGTGATCTCTGTGCTTATACTGTGAATAGAATTAAGATATGGTCCTTTCCCTGAGGATGTATAGTTCTGAGATAGGAGATATATGGGCTCCAGGTTAGACTGTTACAACTGGCCTCCTGTTTGCATTTCATGGGGCAGGAAGAAGTGAGCTTCAGGCTGGATACTTAGTACTAGCCTCCTGTTTGCATTTCTAGAGACACGAGGTAGGTGGGCTTCAGTTAAGGCATTTACACTCAGCCTTCTGTTTTCCCTTTGAAATGGAAATAACAGAAACAGGGTTAGTAGCCAGGCTTTGTCTCTTGTCCCAGGTAGCTTGGTGGGTAAAGAACCCACCTGCAATGCAGGAGACGCAGGCTCAATCTCTGGGTCGGAGTGGGCATGGCAACCGACTCCAGTATTCTTGCCTGGAGAATCCCATGGTCAGAGGAGCCTGGTGGGCTGCAGTCCATGGGGTCACCAAGAGTTGGACATGACTGAAGCGACTGAGCATACTCCACACACAAAGTAATAGTCACGGCAGTAGTCAAGGTAATACAATGGCAAGGACAAAGAGGGGCAAAACCCTGTGTGAGTAAAGGCTTAAGGGATCTTTACTACCCCCCACCAACCCCTTTTGGAACAAGAGAGACACTACATATGTGCAGAAAGTCTCCTCGGGGGTCAAAAGTCAGAGAATAACACCAAGGCATAATGAATTTTGCTCCCAGAAGCCTTCACTTTGAAATCCATTTTGGCTGAGGGGTGCATATGCACCCAGGGGAGGGTCCCAGGGTAGGTCAGGTGCAATAAAAGAAACAAGATTATTGGCTAAAGGTAAACACAGACCTGGAAGAACTGACTTATATAAATGGCTTAACCGCTTCTTCGCCGAGTTCCTCCTCACTAGCAGGAACGCCCGCACCCTTTCTCTGCAGGTTTGCATCTCTGCCTTGCTTCTGTCTTAACAAACTGCTTCTGTGTGTGCTCTCCCATTCGTTGTTGTACTGTGTCTGTAATAATGAACTTTGTACCTGTGTTTACAGTTCTAGCCTCTGTTGATAGATGCATTTTTCACTGGGGGCAAAGATTCAGGGAAAAATAGCTTCTAGCCCTTGCTGCTCTGGGGGCTAGGATTCCTGGTTTTCATCCAGGTTGTCCAGGTTCAATTCCTGGGCAGGGAATTAAGATCTTGCTTCACGCCACTGCTCACTGCCACATCAGTTCATCTTGCTTATCGTTTGAACTGACACAGAAAGCAAGGCAGCTAGTTTCCTGTGGACTCTCTCCCCCTCATTGAGACCTTAAGTTACTACTGATAAAAATATCATGCCAATTAGACATAACTAGGTCTTTGAATTATAGTCTTGATTTGACTTGGAGTTTAGTTTGATGTTGACATTACCAACTTCCACGATTCTGAATTAAAGTCTGGTTTAATCAATGCAGATCCTCATCAGCTTGAGGAATGTGTTTGCTCTAAGTTGTCTAAATTGCTAACCATACATTATCAGTGTGCCGAGACATGATGGTTGCTTTCCCACCTTATGTTTAGAAAGCAGGGTAATTTGTAGCATTTTTCTAAGTCTACTTTCCACCATGTAAAATTGGGCACAAAGGAAAATGGCAGCTCTATAATTTTATACTTCAGCTAATTTTTATTTTTCAATAAAGCTCCCTGGATGATTCTAACCTGAACCTTATTTTCTTAGAGTTTTCCGAACAGATGACATCTTTAGAAAGAGAAGTTGAAAATGGTCAGGTGTGTCTGTATACAAGCCATTTATATGGCTTTCCTCTCAGTGGACTGGTGGTCAATATGACAGCTTGGGAATCACTCCGCCTGTTTCGGAACACCAGCTCCACTTTTTTGTATTATGTAGGTATGTGCCACTGGGCAGTGGTCAAAGCCTCTTTACGTCTGTTTCCTCACAGGTAAAATGTGGTAGTGATGGTATCTGTGTCATAGGGTCCATGTGAAGATTAAATGAGATAATGCATATGCATAGTGGATCCTTGACTGTTGGTTTAATGAATGAAAATTGAGTGTTTATGATGTATAAGGCTCTGGGCTGGATAAGTGGCATATGGTGAAGAATAAAAATCCCTCCACTTAGAGCTTAGTAGTACAGATGAGGGAACAAATTAATTAGTAATCACATCTAGGAATATAACATTACAGCCACAATGAATGAACGCTAAGGTGTAGTATAGGTATTGGAGCTGTCTGTGGGGTTAAGAAAAGTTCACATGGGAAGACTAGTTACGATCTAAAGAAAACTAGATGGGAATGAAGTAGGGGAAGGTGTGTGTTGACTGCAAGACTGTCCAAGACAGAGGGAAGAGCATGGAGGAGGATGGCTCTGTGGCCAGTGTGTACTTGGTGAATATAAGGAAATTAAATAAGGCAGTGTGTGAAGGGAAGAGAACCATCGCCAATGTTGCTTGAGATGCATCTGGAGCTGGAGGGAAAGAAGACATGGTCCAACTTGGGGCCTTTTTCAGCCATGTTTAGAAATGTGACCTTGCAAAGTGACGTTAGGTACTTAAATTCTGGAGAGATATTTGCAATGATCTATTATTATTATTATTATTGTACTATTGTCATTATTTTTATTCTGTAGCAGTCTTTCCATACCTAATATGTTTATATACTTTAATGTTTATTCATTGGTTGTCTTCCCCAGTCTCTAAAATTGTCTTTCTCTAAATTTTTAATCCCTCTATCTTTGCATTTAGAAAGAAAGCTGAGAAGATAGCTTTGTTTTCTTTCAATCAATTTTACTGTTTGAAGTGGAATTTGCTTTTGTATAACTTTTATGCATCGTAAATAAAAAACAATTGCCAAAATGTTACCTACTGTGACACAATTTATGCATCTTAGCCTTTGTGAAATCCTTAAACAGGCTGCTGTTTATTTGTCTAACTTACACAGGCTAAAACCTGAGGCTGAATCTGTGTGGAAAATGTGGAGTTTGAAAAGAGGCTGATGTGTCTGTGTGTGTGTTCATGCACATTCACGTATTTTGTATTTACTGATCTACAGTTGGTCAATGAAGAGCCAAGTTAGGAGCTGTGCAACTCAGAGATCAAAGGCCATAGATCTTCCTCCTACTCCCAAATAAGGGAATAACTCTATTGCGTTAGGCCATATAAGTACAATATCCTGAGCTTTACATAAAACCTGGGTAGCCTTGGGACGGCTCAAGGCCCACCTCTTGAGGCACCTCAGGTTTGTCTTCTTCAGGCACTTTCCCAAGCCTCCTACTTTTTTTTTTTTTTTTTTGGTTGGGGGATAACTGCTTTACAATGTTGTGTTGGTTTCTGCCACACAACAACGTGAATCAGCCATGTATATGTTAGTCATTCAGTCGTGTGACACCATGGACTGTGGCCCACTAGGCTCCTCTGTCCATGGATTCTCCAGCAAGAAAACTGGAATGGGTTACCATTTCCTTCTCCAGGGGATCTTCCTGACCCAGGGATCAAACCCAGGTCTCCTGCATTGCAGGCAGATTCTTTACCATCTGAGCCATCACCGAAGCTCATATATATGTGTTAATATATGATATTTGTTTTTTTCTTCCTGACTTACTTCACTTCTGTATAACAGATTCTAGGTTCATCTCCCTCACTAGAACTGACTCAAATTGATTCCTTTTTATGCATACCTTGTACTGTTCTGTATTCTCTAGCTTGCCTGCTGTGGATAAATGTGCATGCCTTGGGCTCCTATCTAGGATAAGAGTTGTTAATCATATATCATATTTTTGATATAAATACTAAAAAATTGTTTCTGATTTTTTCTGTTGTGGGAAAATATGAAATTTACCATCTTAACCATTTTATAAGTGCCTAGTTTGGTGGAAACCCACTCCAGTATTTTTTCCTGGAGAATCTCAGGGATGGCGGAGCCTGGTGGGCTGCCATCTATGGGGTCGCACAGAGTCAGACATGACTGAAGCAACTTAGCAGCAGCAGCAACAGCAGTTTGGTGGTACTAAATACATTTATGTTGTACAACCATTGTTACCATATCCCTCCAGTATTACCTGTATCTTGTAAATTGGAATTCTATCCCCATTAAACATTAACTCCCCAATCTCCTTCCTCTGCCCTGCCCCAGCCAACTACCATTCTACTTTCCATCTTTATGATTTTGGTGACTCTAAGAACTTCATCTGGCTGTTGGGCACATTTATATTTCCATACAAATTTTAAAATAATTTGTTCTAGTTCTGTGGAAAATGCTCTTGGTATTTTTATCAGATCAGATCAGTCGCTCAGTCGTGTCCGACTCTTTGCGACCCCATGAACTGCAGCACACCAGGCCTCCCTGTCCATCACCAACTCCCGGAGGTCACTCAGACTCTCATCCATCGAGTCAGTGATGCCATCCAGCCATCTCATCCTCTGTCGTCTCCTTCTCTTCCTGCCCCCAATCCCTCCCAGCATCAGAGTCTTCTCCAATGAGTCAACTCTTCGCATGAGGTGGCCAAAATACTGGAGTTTCAGCTTTAGCATCATTCCTTCCAAAGAAATCCCAGGGCTGATCTCCTTCACAATGGACTGGTTGGATCTCCTTGCAGTCCAAGGAACTCTCAAGAGTCTTTTCCAACACCACAGTTCAAAAGCATCAATTCTTCGGCACTCAGCCTTTTTCACAGTCCAGGTCTCACATCCATACATGACCACAGGAAAGACCATAGCCTTGACTAGGCGAAGCTTTGTTGGCAAAGAAATGTCTCTGCTTTTGAATATGCTATCTAGGTTGGTCATAACTTTCCTTCCAAGGAGTAAGCGTCTTTTAATTTCATGGCTGCAGTCACCATCTGCAGTGATTTTGGAGCCCAGAAAAATAAATTCTGACACTGTTTCCACTGTTTCCCCATCTATTTCCCATGTAGTGATGGGACCAGATGCCATGATGTTTGTTTTCTGAATGTTGAGCTTTAAGCCAACCTTTTCACTCTCCACTTTCACTTTCATCAAGAGGCTTTTGAGTTCCTCTTCACTTTCTGCCATAAAGGTGGTGTCATCTGCATATCTGAGGTTTTTGATATTTCTCCCAGCAATCTTGATTCCAACTTGTGTTTCTTCCAGTCCAGCATTTCTCATGATGTACTCTGCATATAAGTTAAATAAACAGGGTGACAACATACAGCCTTGACGGACTCCTTTTCCTATTTGGAACCAGTCTGTTGTTCCATGACCAGTTCTAACTGTTGCTTCCTGACCTGCATACAGATTTCTCAAGAGGCAGATCAGGTGGTCTGGTATTCCCATCTTTTTCAGAATTTTCCACAGTTGATTGTGATCTACACAGTCAAAGGTTTTGGCATAGTCAATAAAGCAGAAATAGATGTTTTTCTGGAACTCTCTTGCTTTTTCTATGATCCAGCGGATGTTGGCAATTTGATCTCTGGTTCCTCTGCCTTTTCTAAAACCAGCTTGAACATCAGGAAGTTCACGGTTCACATATTACTGAAGCCTGGCTTGGAGAATTTTGAGCATTACTTTACTAGCGTGTGAGATGAGAGCAATTGTGCGGTAGTTTGAGCATTCTTTGGCATTGCCTTTCTTTGGGATTGGGATGAAAACTGACCTTTTCCAATCTTGTGGCCACTGCTGAGTTTTCCAAATTTGCTGGCATATTGAGTACAGCACTTTGACAGCATCATCTTTCAGGATTTGGAATAGCTCCACTGGAATTCCATCACCTCCACTAGCTTTGTTCGTAGTGATGCTTTCTTTTTTTTTTTTTTTAAATTAAAATTTATTTTGCTTAACTTTACAATATGTATTGCTTTTACCATACATCGAGATGGATCTGCCACCAGTACACACGTGTTCCCCTTCCTGAACCCTCCTCCCTCCCCCCTCCCCACACCATCCCACCGGGTCGTCCCAGTGCACCAGCCCCAGGCATCCGTTATCGGGCATCGTACCTGGACTGGTGACTCATTTCAGATATGATATTATACATATTTCAATGCTATTCTCCCCAATCATCCCGCCCTCTCCTGGTCCCAGAGTCCAAAAGTCTGTTCTATACATGTCTCTTTTGCTGTCTCGTAAACAGGGTTATTGTTACCATCTTTCTAAATTCCATATATATGCGTTAGTATACTGTATTTGTGTTTTTCTTTCTGGCTTACTTCACTCTGTATAATAGGCTCCAGTTCCATCCACCTCCTTAGAACTGATTCAAATGTATTCTTTTTAATGGCTGAGCAATACTCCATTGTGTATATGTACCACAGCTTGCTTATCCATTCATCTGTGGATGGACATCTAGGTTGCTTCCAAGTCCTGGCTATTGTAAACAGTGCTGCGATGAACATTGGGGTACACGTGTCTCTTTCAATTCTGGTTTTCTCAGTGTGTATGCCCAGCAGTGGGATTGCTGGATCATAAGGCAGTTCTATTCCCAGTTTTTTGAGGAATCTCCATACTATTCTCCATAGTGGCTGTACTAGTTTGCATTCCCACCAACAGTGCAAGAGGGTTCCCTTCTCTCTGCACCCTCTCCAGCATTTATTGCTTGTGGACTTTTGGATCGTAGTGATGCTTTCTAAGGCCCACTTGACTTCACATTCCAGGATGTCTGTCTCTAGGTCAGTGATCACACCATCATGATTATCTGGGTCGTGAAGCTCTTTCTTGTATAGTTCTTCTGTGTATTCTTGCCACCTCTTCTTAATATCTTCTGCTTCTGTTAGGTCCATACCATTTCTGTCCTTTATCGAGCCCATCTTTGCATGAAATGTTCCTTTGGTATCTCTGATTTTCTTGAAGAGATCCCTAGTCTTTCCCATTCTGTTGTGTTCCTGTATTTCTTTGCATTGATCACTGAAGAAGGCTTTCTTATCTCTTCTTGCTATTCTTTGGAACTCTGCATTCAGATGTTTATGTCTTTCCTTTTCTCCTTTGCTTTTCGCTTCTCTTCTTTTCACAGCTATTTGTAAGGCCTCCCCAGACAGCCATTTTGCTTTTTTGCATTTCTTTTTTATAGAGATTGCATTAAATCTGTAGATAGCCTCGGGAAGTATGATCATTTTAACAATATTAATTCTTCTAATCCATGAACATGGTATATTTTTCTGTATGCTATGTTGTCTTCAGTTTCTTTCATTAGTCTTACAATTTTCTGAGTACAGGTCTTTTATCTCTTTAAGTAGGTTTATTCCTAGATATTTTATTCTTTCAGATGTAACTAAATGAGATTGCTGAATTTCTCTTCCTGATAGTTCATTGTTAGTGTATAGAAATGCAACAAATTTCTGTATATCAATTTTGTATACTGAATTTGTTGATGAGATCCAGTAGTTTTTGATGATATCTTGAGGATTTTATATGTGTAGAATCATGTCATTTGTAAAGTGATAGTTTTACTTCTTCCTTTCCAATTTGGATTCCTTTTGTTTCTTTCCTTTTGTTTCTTTTTCTTGCTTGAGTGCAGTGGCTAGACTTAAAATACTGTGTTGAAGAAAAGTGGTAAGAGGATATTCTTTTCTTGTACTGGATTTTAGAGGAAATGATTTCAGGTTTTCACCATTGAATCTTATGTTAGCTGTGGGTCTGTCATATATGGCTTTTATTATGTTGAAGTATGTTCCCTCTCTGCCCACTTTCTAGAATTTTTTTTTAAATTATAAATGAATGTTGAATTTTGTCAAAAACTTTTTCTGTATCTATTGGTATGTTAACAGTATTTATTCTTCAATTTGTTAGTGTGGGGTATCACAATGACTGACTGGTTGGGGATATTGACCTATCCATGCATCATGAGTTTTTAAATACAGTGTTAAAAATTTGATTTGCTAATATTTTGTTGAGGATTTTCTATTTTCATCAATGATTTTGGCCTATAATTTTCTTTTTATGATATTTTTGTCTGATTTTAATATCAATATGATGCTTGGTTTGTAGGATGAGCTCTGAAACTTCTTTCCTCTGTAATATTTTAGAATAGTTTGAGAAGGATAGTTGTTAATTCTTCTCTAAATGTTTGGTAGAGTTCATCTGTGAAGCCATCTTGTCTTGGGCTTTTGTTTGTTACTGTTGGTTTTGTTTTTTTAAATTACTGATTCAATTTTATTACTGGTAGTTAGTCTGCTCATATTTTCTGTTTCTTTCTGGTCCAGGCTTAGAAGATTGTGTGTTTATAGAAATCTGTCCACTTCTTTTATTTATTTATTTTTTAAATTTTTGGTCATGAGGCATATGGGGTCTTAGTTCTCCAACCAGGAATTGAACCTGCACTCCTACATTGGAAGCATAGAGTCGTAACAACTGGACCACTGGGGAAGTCTCATGTCCACTTCTTTTAGGTTGTTCAGTTCAGTCACTCAGTCGTGTCCAACTCTTTGCGACCCCATGAATCACAGCACACCAGGCCTCCCTGTCCATCACCAACTCCTGAAGTTCACTCAAAGTCATGTCCATCGAGTCAGTGATGCCATTTAGCCATCTCATCCTCTGTCGTCCCCTTCTCCTCCTGCCCCCAATCCCTCCCAGCATCAGAGTCTTTTCCAATGAGTCAACTCTTTGCATGAGGTGGCCAAAGTATTGGAGTTTCAGCTTTAGCATCATTCCTTCCAAAGAAATCCCAGGGCTGATCTCCTTCAGAATGGACTGGTTGGATCTCCTTGCAGTCCAAGGGACTCTCAAGAGGCTTCTACAACACCACAGTTCAAAAGCATCAATTCTTCGGCCCTCAGCTTTCTTCACAGTCCAACCCTCACATCCATACATGACCACTGGAAAAACCATAGCCTTGACTAGATGGACCTTTGTTGGCAAAGTAATGTCTCTGCTTTTGAATATGCTATCTAGGTTGGTCATAACTTTCCTTCCAAGGAATAAGCGTCTTTTAATTTCATGACTGCAATCACCATCTGCAGTGATTTTGGAGCCCCCCAAAATAAAGCCTGACACTGTTTTCCCATCTATTTGCCATGAAGTGATGGGACCAGATGCCATGATCTTCGTTTTCTGAATGTTGAGCTTTAAGCCAACTTTTTCACTCTCCTCTTTCACTTTCATCAAGAGGCTTTTTAGTTCCTTTTTACTTTCTGCCATAAGGGTGGTATCATCTGCATATCTGAGGTTCTTGATATTTCTCCCGGCAATCTTGATTTGAGCTTGTGCTTCTTCCAGCTCAGCATTTCTTATGATGTACTTTGCATATAAGTTAAATAAGCAGGGTGACAATATACAGCCTTGACATACTCCTTTTCCTGTTTGAAACCAGTCTGTTGTTCTATGTCCAGTTCTAACTGTTGCTTCCTGACCTGCATATAGGTTTCTCAAGAGGCAGGTCCGGTGGTCTGATATTCCCATCTCTTGAAGAATTTTCCAGTTTATTGTGATCCACATAGTCAAAGGCTTTGGCATAGTCAATAAAGCAGAAATAGATGCTTTTCTGGAACTCTCTTGCTTTTTCCATGATACTGGACTATAATTCTTTGTGGTAATCTCTTAAGACCCTTTGTATGTCTGTGGTGTCAATTGTAACTTCTGTTTCATATCTAGCTTTGTTGATTTCAGCCCTCTTACTTTTCCCCTTGATGAGTCTGGCATCTGGATTATCAATTTTGTTTCAAAGAATCAGCTCTTAGCTTAATCGATCTTTTCTGTCCTCACCCCCCCACCCCCAATTCTCTGTTTCATCTATTTCTTCTCTGATCTTTATGATTTCTTTCCTTCTTCTAACATTGTTTTGTTGTTGTTCTTATTTCTAGTTCCTTGAAGTGTAAGTTTAGGTTATTCTTTTGAGATTTTTTTTTGTTTGTTTATTTCCTGAGGTAAGTCTGTATTGCTATAAACTTGTCTCTTAGAATTTCTTCTGCTGCATCCTGTAGATTTTAGAATGTTGTGTTTTCATTTTCATTTGTCTCTAGGTGTTTTTTTTAATTAAATTTTATTTTGCTTAACTTTACAATATTGTATTACTTTTGCCATACATCAAGATGAATCCGCCACAAGTATACATGTGTTCCCCATCCTGAACCCTCCTCCCTCCTCCCTCCCCATACCATCCCTCTGGGTCATCCCAGTGCACCAGCCCCAGGCATCTGTTATCAGGCATCGTACCTGGACTGGCAACTCGTTTCAGATATGATATTATATACATTTCAATGCTATTCTCCCAAATCATCCCACCCTCTCCCATTCCCAGAGTCCAAAAGTCTGTTCTATACATCAGTGTCTCTTTTGCTGTCTCGTAAACAGGGTTACTGTCTCTAGGTTTTTGAAAGATTGATTTCTTCTTTGATTTTTCTAGTGATCCATTGGTTGCTTAGCAGTGTATCTTTTAGCCTCCACATGTTTGTGTTTTTGCCTGCTGGTGTTAGGGCCAGTTCCTGACACAGCTTGCTGTGGGATCCAGTGTATCCTTAGGTTCGTGACAACCCACTGGTGTCATGTTGCTGGAAGGTATCCAGAACATGAACCTGTTATATGCAGTGCTGATCATTAATGGTTGATACATAACATATAATGTTTGCTAAATGAATAAGTAATTATTCTCAAAAATATTCTGTGTATTACAGGGCCTGATCTTCAGGTTTGCACAGCCAAAAAACCTACGTGTTGTACCAGGAAGATGGAGGAGAGATACCAAGTCATGGCTCGCCAGGATATGCAGCAGGTGCTTCAAACATCCAGCTCTACATTAAAGTTTTTGATATCTCGAAATGCGGCTGCCTTTCAAGGTAAATATATCTTGATTTCTGAAACTGAAGACAAATCTTGCTATGTAATTTACCTGTTATTATTATCCTGGTGACTTTATCTAGGTGTACGTCTTTGTCTTTGTGTATTATACTGGTATAAAATGAAATTTTAGCTTTATTCTAACCTCGATAGCAACTAAACCACCACTAACTTTCATGGCTTGTCTCTGAGGTCATCATCAGGATTATAAATTGAGTTGGAGTAGGAAGTCTGTTTTGTTAGTGAAATATATGCCTTTCTGGGGTTTCTGCCAGATCCCCCAGTATTCTGACCCATGGTTTACTTCAGTATGAACAGACATACACATGAGATTTTATGAAAATAGTCTATAAAACAAAATCCCATTACTTTTAACTGGGTAATTATAGATTCATTTTCAAAAATATAATTTTGAGAAATATTTTCCTAACTTTTCCTCTACCTCCTCTTGTGGCTTTTCTAGGAACATCATTGTGATATGTCAAAGTGTAGACAAATCTGAGAAATAGTAAAATAGGAAATATTAGTTGGATGTTTAAGGATCATCTACGAATAGAACGCAACCTTAATTCAAACAATGTGTGGAGAAATAAAATTAATGGGCTATAAAATTATAACACACATTGGCAAATATATGATCTTTTTATTGTTTTAATCATCTTGTCTGTAAAATTAATTTTTACTATAATAAAATAGTTTATTTTTTCTTTTATAAAGCATTAGCTATTCTGTATATGATTAGAATGAAAATATTTAGATTACACTGCTCTCAAACAAATTTATTGCTTTTGTTCAACACAAAATATAACTTCTGTTGGTATTCCTTTTTAATAAGCGTATTAATGTCAGTTTGTTTAAATAGTTTGTGCTTTGTTTATATATAGAAATAAATCACAAAGCCAATTAATTTTTAAAACTCTGCTTATCAAATAAAGTGAATATAATAAATCAGGACAAAATTTAAGTTGAGTTAAAATGTAATTCCTGATGAATTGATGATTTTTTTGAATAGAAACATTGAAATGTCAGATTTTAAGATGTTTTAATCTAGTAGTATTTTTATATGTCTTAGAAAAAAGCCTCATTTCTATTATTGCATTTGTTCATGAGAAATTGTTGGAGGAAAATATATTGATATGCATTTTAAGCAAAGATTTGTGACTTGAATTAGCTGAACTAGAAGATATTAACCATCCACTAAAAGTGATGTAATGATTTTTTCTTATGAAAATGATAGTGTGTATGATATGGAAAACACATTTTAGAGATAAAAGGCACAGTGAATAGATCAGCACTACCAGAGCAGGGGAGCTGTGGATGAGAATTGTGGCCTGTACACTTGAAAAGAGTTAAGCCGGACTCACGTGGAACAAGACTTAAAACATCATTTTGAGTTTGAGAGAGTCATTAAAGATTTTTGAACAGTGAAGCTTCATTATGATTTCTTGAAGCTTCATTATGATTTATCGTTTAACATCAAAACTAAATCATTCCAAGTTAGAAGATATGGTCGAAGAAGACCATGGTAAATCAGATCTACTTTTTTGGATAACAGTGTTAACCATACAGGTGAAAGAAAGTGCCAGCAGGTATTAACACGTAGGGACTCAGTGAATGGTAGCTGAACATTTTCTTCTGTCTTCAAATATACTCTAACAAACTTTTCACATATTGTTGGATAAATTGATCAAGATAGAGTGCATTGACTTCAAAAGACTGAGAAAAATACAAAACCTGGAGTATTTAGACTTTTAACATGAGTTTGGGTTGCTGAAAAGTTTTGGTGTGAAAGTGTCCCTGGTGCCTCAGATGGTAAAGAATCTGCCTGCAATTCAGGAGACCTGGGTTCAATCCCTGGGTTGGGAAGAGCCCCTGGAGAAGGGAATACATCCTACTTCAGTATTCTTGCCTGGATAATTCCATGGACAGAGGAGCCTAGTGGACAGAGTTGGACGTGAATGGTGACTAATACTTTCACTTTTATCAGTAGTATAATGACATGAGATCGTCTCTACTGGAGTGTCTGGTAATATTATGTACAACTTAAAAATTTTTTTCTGTTTAGTAAATTATACCTGTATTTTTACTAGGGTGAGTTTTGCTGTTTTTTTAAAATATCAACTATAAAAATGAAAAAGAATGAGTCATTCTTAAATATGATTTGTTGTAATAAATTTTCATGTTCTCCCTTTGTGACACATCAGTTTTATTTAAGAATCATGAGAAGGCAAGGCAGATTTAGAAGAGATTTGCCTAAAGGCTAACTTAACTGGAACAAATTCTCTTACAGGAAGAATACCTGCTTTTAATTTAATGAATAGAATAAGTAGCTATACGCTTAGTTCCATAAAAACAACCTAAATATATGTGCTGTAAGCAATTTGAGAGATCACATTTGCTATATCAGAACCAAATAAGACACTTTATCAATAAGTAAAATGCCGTCTGTCTAGTTTCTGTGTAATGAAAATATCTGCAAACAAATCAGCTCCCCCCACTTTTTTTTTCTTAAGAAGAAACAAGCCAGTACATTTTGTTGGGAAACTTACTTGGCTTCAGAGCAAATTACTTTCAATTTACTTCTTAAATCATGTAAGCAGATGTGCTACGTTTTGATCTTTTGATTTTTTAACATTTCATGTATATTTCCTACTTCAATAATATCACCCTTTTTTTTTTAGCCTTTATGTATGTTATAAAAGACTTTGGATTGGGGTGTAGTATGTTTCTTCTCTCATGTATCTTTTGGGGTTCCACGGAAGCATGTTTTTTTTTTTTTTTTTTTTCAGTTTTCAGAAAACATTTTAACTTAAAATTTATTTTTTATTATCTTGATTGCATGTTTTTGAAACAAGCCTTTGTATATCATCGATCGGGATAATCACTTGGGTCCATGGATATAGTGAGCCCCACATGACAGTGAGATAAAGGCTGGGAGATTGGCGTTGCTCAGAAGCGAAGAAACTGCCAGTCACTGATCTCAGAAGATGTAAGATTATTCCAGTGTACAGTCCACACTCACTTCTGGAATTCAGCACTGGAATTTAATATATTACCAGTGGGGTGGAATATATTATCAGTGGGTTGGAATCCACCTCCTTACTGGGACAACACTTCTCCTTTTTTCATTTAAGGGATCTAATGGTATTTGTTATAGGTTTCCTTAAAATGAAGCAGGCAAACAAAAATGTTTTTGGAAGGGTCCATAATTATGACCGGGGCTTCACTATATGCTAAAGGTCCTTATTCACATAGCCTGTGGTGTTTTGCAGGATGAAAGGAACAAGTGGGTTTCCTTGTGTCTGTTGCTGTTCATAAATTAGTGGTCCTGTTTGCAAAGAGATTGCTGGCTCCATCACAGTGCAGACAATAACTGTTCTTTATTTTCTGGGGCTTAATAATGTTCATGAATAAAGCAGGGGAGCCTGAAATAATGTGCACAAATTTGTTTCCCTTCAGCTGTTTTATGAGTGTGGGATTGCCTGCTTTAAAAATATTTTGGAAATATTTTCATAAATGTTTTATTTATTTATATGCTAAAGTATGGTGTGACTCATGAAGAAATAAAAGAACTTGACAGAGAATATGTCATCTACTGTAGAAAAGCAACTCCTATCAGCTTTCAAATTTGTCAGGTTTTAAATCACAGCTCAAATAAGAGGATAAGGCTTAGATTTTTTTAAAATTTAAAACAATATAAAAATTTCAGCATAATTTTTTGAAAATAAATGAAGGCATATTTGGAAGAACACTGTTGGGAGCTTATGTTTTGTTGAAACATTGGGAAGATAAGTTTAAAAAGTTTTAACTTTCCCTTGGAGATAGAGCTTTTCCTATTCCTCTCATCTTCAAAAAGCTCATATATTTCTAAAATTTATGGTGTACACTAAATCTTTACTCTGGAAGTTTCTAGTTTTATATATAGCATTTAAAAAGTGTGCATTATCACAAAAGACTGAGTGATAAATAAGAAAGAGTTAACATTTTTGTTGATTTCATTCTCTGGGCTAAGTATATTTTCATTTCTTGATTAAAAGTACTTGAAAGATTGATAAGCTTGTCCTCTTGGGTTGAGATGTTAGATTTAGGACTTTTATTAAAATTACATTCCTATTTTAAATGAAATATTGGAATATGTCAAAATTAAATATCTTTGTTTAAAAAGCAAGTAACTTAAGAATGAGAATGTGAATATAATTCATGTATTTTCCCCTTTTACACTAACAGGTATTAGCTACTGTGAGATGTATAGCTAGTGTATGGCCATTGTAAAACTAGTGTAAAATATATGTATGTATCCATATATATACAGTCAAAGGCACAGGATATAGTGAATATTTGACTATCTTAATATATGAGATGAGTACATTTGTATAAATGTTACCATAGTAAGCCTGAAGTACATTATTCTTATTACATTCACTTCTACTATACTTTGCAGAGGTGATACTATTTAAAATTATTCCTTGGAAGAACATTGTGTACAAGGATATAGAAAAGATGCTATTTCTAACACTGAGAATTATCTGATCAACATCCCAAGGGTAAGAGAACAGGTAGCCTTAGGCTGGCAATGTTGAGGAAATATGTTGGCTTTTCTCTTTTTCTGGAACCTAGAGCAGGGACTCAGTTAATGTAATTAAATGAACTGCATAAATATATGAATAAATGTATGAATGAATGATGCTTAGCAGGAAAATGGTTCTGAAATAAAATGAAAGATTTCATCTCTTCTTCTCCCCCTTCATCCTTCCCTTCCCTTTGTGCATGTAAGATTCCTCTTGAGCACCTACTAAGTGCCAGCACTGCCAGGGGATTGGATTGTACCTTGCCCAAATTTTCAGTCTATTTTTGCTTTTATTGGCTCATTCGGACTTCTGATCTGCCAACGTCTGTTTACTGATTTTATAAACTAGGAAGGAGGGAATTCTTTGGCAGTCCAGAGGTTAGGACTCTACATTTTCACTGCTGAGGGCCAGGGTTCAAGATCTCACAAGCTGTGTGGCATGCCCTCCCCGTCCCCCAGAAAAACCCCAGAAGAGACTAAGAAGGAGCACGTTATAATGTTTCTGTTGATAGCACATTCTGAATGTGATTGTATTTTTCCTTTTCTTTTGAAGCAGTGCATGGTTTAGTATGTTATCTCACACAGCAGCTACCAATGCAATTGGTCTTTATCTAACTGTCCTGTATCTCTGAAATGTTAAAAATTGTTTCTTTTGAATCTGTGAGCAAGCTTCGATTAATTATGAAAATGACTAATTTTCATATACTGTAGATAAAAGTTGCAAGAGCTTAAATTAGTTTTCAGCTGGAAATTGCATGAAGCATTGAGATTGCTTTGCGTGAAGCATTATCGATTGTGGGAAAATATTTGAAGTGTAGAACTAAGATCAGGTTTACTGTGCCAGAATTCTTTTTTAAATTTTAAGAAGTTAACTTTTAGTTTTTTAAATTCTGACTGATGAAGGTTATGGTCATATAACCTATTGCTATGATAATCTTACCTAGAAACAACAGTAACCTACTCATAATAGGCTAAACAATTCTTTCTTGATTTTATATGAAATACATTCATTAAATCTTTTTAATGTGAGAACTGTACATTTATTGCCTGGAAGATGAATTCACATTTTTATCATTTTGTTATCTTCATATTAGTTTAATCTTACTTTTGTATAAGGAATCACAACAGATAGTTCTTAAATGGTTACTGTGTATTGAGTAAAGACCAGGATGTGTGGGAGGTTACAACTAGCTATGTTTTTGAGATTTATCTGTCCCTCTATTTCTTATTCATACATATTAATTGATTTATAAAATTACTATCTGTAGATTTGTGGCTTTATTCACCCTCCCTGTGATGGACATTTCAATAATTCCCAACTTATATTTGCACTGGTGGTGCTGCAGTGAACCTTCTTGTTCATGTCTTCAAGGGCACATGTTTCTTTAGAGTTTATATATAGAAGTGAAATTGTGGCTTATAGGCTGTGACCTTGTCGACTTGACCAGATATTATAGAATTACTCTTCTAAGGAGCTGAACCAATTTAAACTCCCACAGGTAGTTGGTGTGCTTTGTCTTTATTCTGCATCCTTCCCAACTCTTTCCAATAATTCATAAATTATTGTCAGAATTTTTTTAAAAATTCTAAAAATATTTTTTAAACATTGAAAAGAATTTTAGAATAAAATTTGATGAGGAATGGTATCTTGTTTTCAAAATGTGCAATTCCCTAATGACAAGAGTATTTGAATATTTTTTCAAAAATGCTTCTTTATTTGGTGTATTCTTTATTTTCTTGTATGAATTTATCTTTTGAACCTGTATATACACTTAGAGGCTATGTATCATTTTGTGAATGTTTTTGTATATATTAAAATTTTTTCCTAGGTACAGATGTCAGCTAGGAATGCCACTTCTTAAAGGTTTAGCTTAAATAATTCAGATTTATTTCCAGTTCTAGGGAAATCCAAACTCTTCAGAAGTTTTCCGCACATTTTCATGGTTTGCAGGCAGTTTCCTGACTTTGTTTCCCTGCTTTTTTTCATTTGTTTTTGTGTCTCTTTTCTATCATATTAATTCAGTATGAACATTTTTTCTTAATTACCACTTCCATAGACACACACATACATGTACATATATATAAACCTAAGTTGTATGTATAAAATAAATTTTATGAGATGGTGGTGATTAAAGAAGATAAAAATCTAAAAATCACAAGTAATTTAAAGATTGAACACTGATTCCTATGTTTGCAAGTGTTTTTCAGCCCTCCCTCCACTATCAGTCCGTGAAGTTACTACCCTTCTTCTCTTTGGCCCTCGCATCTTCCACTTCCTTGTGTGATACTCAGGTCTTCTCAGATGGTGAGATTAGGGGTCTTCTGGTTCCTTACATTTATTATATGAACCTAGAAATAGTAACTATAACATGTCTCTGAGGGTCCATTTAAAAGAAGTTTTTTTTTTTTAGTTAAAAAAACTCTTTTATCTTTTTATTTTAGAAATTTCCCCAGCTTTATTGAAGTATGATTGACATTGTGTAAATTTAAGATGTACAGTGCATTGGTTTGATACTCTAATGTATTGCAGTATAGTTACCATGGTAGAAGTAATACCTCCATCATGTCATTTTTTATAGTAAGAGCATTTAAGATCTGTTCTTTTAGTAGCTTTCAAGTATATATTACAGTGTTGTTAACCCATCACATTGATGTTCATTATATCCCCAGAACTTACTCATTTTATAACTGGAAGTTTGTGCTCTTTGACCAGTATCATTTCTCTTACCCTTCTGCCCATGTTAAACACCATTGTACGCTCTAAACTTAGAATTGGTTAGTTATCCTATTTTCGATTAGATGTTTTAGGAACAATGAATTTCCTAAATCCCACATTCATACAAAGTACAGTGACCTTTTTTAAAGTGCTGACAAGGTATATAATCTTTTTTCCCCCCTAGTATTTAAATTGACCCTATTTTATATTTTTAAAAATTAATGTTGAGAACATTAATATTCTATGGAAAGAAATAAACAATTATTAACTACTTTTGAAACAGAGCTCATTTATCTTAGAGATGTTTATTTTCAGAAGTAATAATAGGCTATTAAAGTTAATCAGGAATTTTTGAAAGATCCAGAATATGTTTTCTGTAAACAAGTTTTCTCATTTTGCTTATAGATATGACTTAGCAGCAGCCAGTAAATAAATAAAGAAAAAAAATGGGCTGTATTAATATCACATTTTCCTAAATATTGTATGACAATAAACTCCAAGGGAAGCTTATGATGTTACTAATATGTGGTTGATACTCACTTTGTAATATATATTTATGAATTCTTTTAAAAACCTTTTACTCCATGAACAAACTTTTTCATTATATTGATAATGCAATACAAAATGTACATGCTATAAAAAAGTGAAATTCATACTTTCCCTTGTCCAGGTTAGCTTTGTGCACTTAACATCTGAATTATGGATTTTTGATCATGTCAGCTAATATATTTTATCAATCTGTGTCTTAGAATTAATATTCCTAGCAGTAAAAAGTGTTAATATTTTCCTATTTATAGAAGGCTGGTAGAAAGATAAAGATTGAGGGATTAATTGGATATATGTAAATTTATTTTGTGAAAAATTATAGTTCAGTTCAATTGCTCGGTAAAGCGTCTGTCTACGATGCGGGACACCCGGGTTCGATCCCCGGGTTGGGAAGATCCCTTGGAGAAGGAAATGGCAATCCACTCCACTCGAGTACTATTGCCTGGAAAATCCCATGGACAGAGGAGCCTGGTAGGCTACAGTCCGTGGGGTCGCAAAGAGTCGGACACGACTGAGCGACTTCACGTTCACGTTCATGTTCAATTGCTCAGTTGTGTCCAACTCTTTGCGACCTCATGAACTGCAGCACACCAGGCCTCTCTGTCCACCACCAACTCCATCCAAACCCATGTCCAATGAGTCGGTGATGCCATCCATCTCATCTTCTGTTGTCCCCTTTTCCTCGTGCCCTCAATCTTTCCCAGCATCAGAGTCTTTTCAAATTAGTCAGCTATCCGCATCAGGTGGCCAAAGTATTGGAGTTTCAATTTCAACATCAGTCCTTCCAATGAACACCCAGGACTGATCTCCTTTAGAATGGACCGGTTGGATCTCCTTACAGTCCATAGTAAAAGTAATAATTTCATTGTATGTTTTTACTGATTATAAATGTTGTTAACAAATTTTGTTGAAATATATCCTGATGCACTTACCAGCTCTTTTGATAGGTCATTTCCTTAATAGCTGTTTTTGAGTCAACATATTTAGTTTTATGGAGGGTGACTTGTCTCTATTAAATATCCAATGTATTTTAAGGCCCTACAAAATTTTATCTAAGTTGGATTATGCTAAGATTTAATGATCAATTTATTTAAATTATTTCTATGTGCTCTGTTGCTCAGTCATGTCTGAATCTTTGTGACATCATGGGCTGTAGCATGCCAGGCTCCTCTGTCCATGGGGATACTCCAGGCAAGAATACTGGAGTGGGTTGCTGTTCCCTTCTCCAGGGGTTCTTCCCGACCCAGGAATCAAACCACGGTATCCTTCATTGCAATCGGATTTTTAACCAGTTGAGCTACCAGTTCAGTTCAGTCACTCAATCGTGTCCGACTCTTTGCAACCCCATGAATCGCAGCATGCCAGCCTCCCTGTCCATCACCAACTCCAAGAGTTCACCCAAACTCATGCATCGCATTGGTGATGCCATCCAACCATCTCATCCTCTGTCATCCCCTTCTCCTCCTGCCCCCAATCCCTCCCAGCATCAGAGTCCTTTCCAATGAGTCAACTCTTCTCATCAGGTAGCCAAAGTATTGGAGTTTCAGCCTCAGCATCAGTCCTTCCAGTGAACACCCAGGACTGATCTCCTTTAGGATGGACTGGTTGGATCTCCTTGTACTCCAAGGGACTCTCAAGAGTCTTCTCCAACACCATAGTTCAAAAGCATAAATTTTTCGGTGCTCAGCTTTCTTCACAGTCCAACTCTCACATCCATACACGACCACTGGAAAAACCATAGCTTTGACTAGATGGACCTTTGTTGGCAAAGTAACATCTCTGCTTTTGAATATACTATCTAGATTGATCATAACTTTCCTTCTAAGGAGTAAGTGTCTTGTAATTTCATGGCTGCAATCACCATCTGCAGTGATTTTGGAACCCCAAAAATAAAGTCTGACACTGTTTCCACTGTTTCCTCATCTATTTCCCATGAAGTGATGGGACCAGATGCCATGATCTTAGTTTTCTGAATGTTGAGCTTTAAGCCAACTTTTTCACTCTCCTCTTTCACTTTCATCAAGAGGCTTTTTAGTTCCTCTTCACTTTCTGCCATAAGGGTAGTGTCAGCTGCAGGGAAGCCCTAAATTATTATTTTTTTATATTCAAAGATAAAGTACTGGCATCATTAAATATGAAAGGAATTATTTTAAAATTCAATAATGTATGTGTTTTCACATTTTACATACTACCTCATAAGTAGTAATTTATCATGATATATTAATTTGTCTATCACCATGGTTGTTGTCTTGGGCAAACTCTGGGAGATAGTGAGTCCATGCAGTCCATGAGGTTGCGAAGAGTCTGACATGACTGGGCCATTGAACAACGACAACATGGTTGTTGTGCGGCATGTGCCACATGAAAACATTTTGTTCTTCCTCTGCTTTATTGGTTGAGATCCAAGTTGGGGGTGATCACCTTCAGACGCAATGTGCTTTGGGACCGTGAACTCTCTTGAGTCTAGGGGATGGGGTGAAATGGAAGAGAAAGTATGTGTATGATGGTGAAGTTTCGAATAGCTGTGATGGCAAATGTGAAAGAAAATGAACCAAAATTCAGTTATAAGGCTAGCATTCAGTTCAGTCGCTCAGTCGTGTCCAACTCTTTGCGACCTGATGGACTGCAGCACGCCAGGCTACCCTGTCCATCACCAACTCCCAGAGCTCATTCAAACTCATGTCCAATGAGTCGATGATGCCATCCAACCACCTCATCCTCTGTCATTTCCTTTTCCTCCTACCTTCAATCTTTCCCAGCATTAGGGTCTTTTCCAATGAGTCAGTTCTTTGCAATCAGGTGGCCAAAGTATTGGAGTTTCAGCTTCAGTATCAGTCCTTCCAGTGAATATTCAGGACTGGTTCCCTTTAGGATTGACTGATTTGATCTCCTTGCAGTCCAAGGATTCTCAAGAGTCTTCTCCAACACCACAGTTCAAAAGCATCAATTCTTTGGTGCTCAGCTCTCTTTATAGTCCAACTCTCACATCCATACATGGCTAGTGGAAAAACCATAGCCTCGACTAGATGGACCTTCGTTGGCAAAGTAATGTCTTTGCTTTTTAATATGCTGTCTAGGTTTGTCATAGCTTTTCTTCTAAGGAGTAAGCATCTTTTAATTTCATGGCTGCAGTCACCATCTGCAGTGATTTTGGAGCCCAGAAAAATAAAGTCTGTCACTGTTTCCATTGTTTCCCCATCTATTTGCCATGAAGTAATGGGAGTGGATGCCATGATCTTCGTTTTTTGAATGTTGAGTTTTAGGCCAGCTTTTTCACTCTCTTCTATCCCTTGGCCCTTTCAGTTCCTCTTTGCTTTCTGCCATAAGGCTGGTGTCATCTGCATATCTGAGGTTATTGGTATTTCTCCTGGAAATCTTGTTCCCAGCTTATGCTTCATACAGCCCAGAATTTTACATGATGTACTCTGAATATAAGTTAAATAAGCCAGGTGGCAATATACAGCCTTGATGTTTTCCTTTTCCAATTTTGAACAGTCCATTGTTCCATGTTCAGTTCTAACTGTTGTTTCTTGATCTGCGTATAGCTTTCTCAGGAGGCAGGTGAGGTGGTCTGGTATTCCCATCTCTTGAAGAATTTTCCAGTTTGTTGTGATCCACACAGTAAAAGGCTTTGGCATAATCAATAAAACAGAAATAGATGTTTTTCTGGAACTCTCTTGATTTTTCTGTGATCCAACAGATGTTGGCAGTTTGATCTTTGGTTCCTCTGCCTTTTGTAATCCCCACTTGAACATCTGAAAGTTCTTGGTTCATGTACTGTTGAAGCCTGGCTTTGAGCATTATTTTGCTGGAGTGTGAGATGAGGGTAATTGTGTGGTGGTTTGAACATTCTTTGGCATTGCCTTTCTTTGGGTTTGGAATGAAAAGTGACCTTTCCAAGGTAACATTGGAGATAACTAATTATTAATAATAGTAAAATCATTATGCATGATGGTGTGGCTGTGTTTTAGCTCTTTTTAGTTCTTGTTTATGGATGAGGTTCCAATAGAGAAGTGCTGATGCATGATTGAGCATGGGTTTTAGGAGATTCATTCATTCTCTCACAAATATTCCTGAGGCACCCCCTCAGTTTAGTTTAGTTCTCAGTGCTTGGTATGTCTCAGAGAATGAAGAAAAGAGTCCCATCCTCACACTCTGCATTTCAGCAAATAAGCAAACACAATATAGCCACCAGACTCCTCTGTCCATGGAATTCTCCAGGCAAGAATACTGGAGTGGGTAACCATTTTCTTTTTCAGGGGATCTTCCCAAGCCAGGGATCCAACCTAGGTGTCCTTTGTAGGCAGGTTCTTTACCTTCTGAGCCACCAGGGAAGTCCCAGCTATGTTAGAATGTGTTAAATGCTTTGAGATAATATAGTGTGGATCAGGGGAAAGGGGACTGGATGGGTGACCGTTTTAAATTGGATAGTCAAGGAAAAGTTGTCATTTGAGCAAAGATTTGAGGAAAGTGCATGTATGTGTTGGTTCTGTAGATGTCTGGTAGAAAAACATTCTTTGCAAAACAAATAACCCAAAGATAGGAGAGTGGATGCCTCAAATGTCACAGGAATAGCTACAGGGAGGCTATTTTTGGCTGGAGCACAATGGGTGAAGTGGGGGAGATTGGAAAGACAACAACAGAGGGCTCCTACCTTCATGTGGGGTCTCTTAGGCTTTTCTTCTGAAATAGGAGGTTTTTTTGTTTTTTAAGTTTATTGAGTTATTTGGCTGTCCTGGGTTTTCCTTGTGGCATTTAAGATCTAGTTCCCTGACTAGGGATCGAACCTGAGCCCCCTGCACTGGGAGCTCAGAGTCTTAGCCACTGGACCACCAGTGAAATTCCCTGAAACAGGAGTTTTTAACTGTAGAATGGAAGGAATGATGCTGAAGCTGAAACTCCAGTACTTTGGCCACCTCATGTGAAGAGTTGACTCATTGGAAAAGACTGATGCTGGGAGGGATTGGGGGCAGGAGCAGAAGGGGACGACAGAGGATGAGATGGCTGGATGGCATCACTGACTCAATGGACGTGAGTCTGAGTGAACTCCAGGGAGTTGGTGATGGACAGGGAGGCCTGGCGTGCTGCGATTCATGGGGTCACAAGGAGTCAGACACGACTGAGCGTCTGAAATGAACTGAACTAATGGCTTGATTTAAAGAACAAAACAAAGCAAAACAAAAAGCCTCTATCTAATTACTAAAGGGCCTGTCATGGGGCTAGGGTAGGTGTAGAAGCCCACTTAAGAGATGATTATGATAGTCCAGAAGAGACGGCATGGGAATGTGGTCAGATTCTGGATATAGAGTGAGTATCGGTGGGTCCAGGGTATAGCAGGAAAAAGAATGAGGCCAAGAAAAGGGACTCACTGTGGTAAAATGCACCAAGGGTGTGTTTGTGAGGTGAAGGCATGCATGTATGGAGGCGAGCTGAAGACACTGAGGCGGAAGGATGGGTTTCCACACAGCCTGACTTTGGAATCTCTGTTGGTAGAGCTGAAGTCAGAGACAAATTGCTACCTGGTTCTAAATTTCTCAGTAGAAGAAAGATGCTGTTGAGTGTAACTGGGATGGTGGTTGATTATTTGATGGAGGTTAATAAAACCACTTTATTGAGGTATGATTGACCAACAAACCAATGTATTTTATGTTTAAAACTTGATGCATTTAGAGGTAAGTGTACATCTGTGAAACTTATCACCACAATCTACACCATATATATATTGGAGGAGGCTAATCATGGACACAAGTTTAGAAGAATAATGATCTGAAAGAGCCAAGCAATGTCCAACTCCTTCCTGTGGCCAAGCTCTGTAAAGTGGGAGGGATGCTGTTTCTTACATATATCTAAGTATGAAAATAAAATTGTTTTGATAGAATAACTCACAGTTCTATACATTGAAACCTCTTATCAGTATTTGAAAGTGAGTGAAAGCGTTAGTAGCTTAGTTGTTTCTGACTCTTTGCTACCCCAGGGATTGTAGCCCACCAGGCTCCTCTGTCCTTGGAGTTCTCCAGAGAAGAGTACTGGAGTGGGTTGCCATTTCCTTTTCCAGGGGATCTTCCTGATCCAGGATCAAACCTGGGTCTCCTGCATTGCAGACATATTCTTTACTGTCCTCATTTAAAGTGAAAGGCATTATAAAGGAATGACTAACACACAAATACAATGGACTTAAATGGAATTTGTAAAAAAAAACTTGGAGAATTGACCAGAGAAAGTGTGTAATGAAACAAAGTAGAATAAAGTTGCGTAATAGTAATTATGGGCAAAATCATTAGCTTGTATGTAAAAAATTTATTTCAAACTTATTTTAATTATAAAAGGTACAACATGTTTAAAATTGAAAGTAAAAATATTTAATTTGTCCATAACTCAGTTAGCAAGTAAGGTTCCATGATGAACTTAAGTCTCATAAGACTCAAATTTTAAGTCTTGGTGTTTATTTTTATAACACTGAGAACACATTTGACATTTTTATATAAATAAAAATGAACTAACTTTAGTTTGCCAAACAGTATTAATAATTATCAATCATTTCAATAACATATATTTATTATATCATCTTTTATTGAATAAAAATACTTTCAGTTCATATAATTGGCATTATTATCTAATTTAAAAAATTTAAATAATATAGTAATTCATTGTAAATTATAAAATGCAGTTTATTAAAACTGTGGAAATGTTGTTAATAGTTAAGCTTTTTTTTTTCCCTTACAGCCTTGGGAGAAGAGCAGATTAAGATTAAAATATTGGACAATTATCCATAATATTTAATTGGTAAGGTGGTAAGATATAATAGGAAATAAGATACCTCTCTTTCTTCAGACAAATAGAGGACTTAAATTTTATAGCCATTCCTCAATGTTGCTATTCATGATGGGAAATTATCCATGCATATCTTCATGCTTTTAGCATAAAATATATCTAGCATTAAATGGGATATATATGGTATAGCTTTTAGGCAGGAGGCAAAGGGCTTGAAATGGCATCACAAGATCCAGAAAGTCATAACAGTAAATAAAGGGTAATTGTTGGATAGCTATGCTGTACTTCTTTTATGCCAGAGTAATTCTGCCTGTAGGCTAACTTTTGTATAAACAAAGATAATTGAACTTTTGCACCTTAAAGAGTATTATCCTCTTGTACTATTTCTTTGGCTCCATGTCCTCAGGGTATAAACCTGACTTGAATGCTAACTTATGAAACATATTCATTTTTTTCCCCATGCTGCTGCTACTGCTAAGTCACTTCAGTTGTGTCCGACTCTGTGCGACCCCACTGACGGCAGCCCACCAGGCTCCGCCGTCCCCAGGATTCTCCAGGCAAGAACACTGGAGTAGGTTGCCATTTCCTTCTCCAATGCATGAAAGTGAAAAGTGAAAGTGAAGTTGCTCAGTCCTGTCTGACTCTGAGCGACCCCATGGACTGCAGCCTACCAGGGTCCTCCGTCCGTGGGATTTTCCAGGCTAGAGTACTGGAGTGGGGTGCCATTGCCTTCTCCATAAATAGGAATAAATTGAAGCTACTTTATAACAGAATAAACATTGGCCTTTGTTGTGGGGAAACATTTGTTATTGTTTTTAGATAGGCAATATGAGTAAGCATTTAGAACAGGGTTCTAGAATTAGAGAACCTGGGCTGGAATCCTATCTTAAGACTTGCATCTGGACTTTCATTTCCTCAGTTGTAGAGTAGGATAACAGAGAAGGCAATGGCACCCCTCTCCAGTACTCTTGCCTGGAAAATCCCATGGATGGAGGAGCCTGGTAGGCTGCAGTCCATGGGGTCGCGAAGAGTCGGGCACGACTGAGCGACTTCACTTTCACTTTTCACTTTCACGCATTGGAGAAGGAAATGGCAACCCACTCCAGTGTTCTTGCCTGGAGAATCCCAGGGACCGCAGAGCCTGGTGGGCTGCCGTCTATGGGGTCCCACAGAGTCGGGCATGACTGAAGCAACTTAGCAGCAGTAGCAGCAGCAAAGTAAGATAAAAGTACCTTCTTCTTGGTTACCGTTAATGTGAATTAGTCATCGTAATCCCTGTAAGGTAACTAGTATCATGTCTGGTATATAATAGGTACTCAGTAGATGTTAGCTATTCTTCTTTTATTTATAGTGTATATTTTTTCCCCAATATTTGATTGGAAGCAAAATATCACAGGGTAAAAATTGTCTAATAGACTTTCTGTAAATGGAAAAATTGCATAAAGTCAATGGGCACATTATCAGAAATGTCTCAGTGGCCAGGAAAAAGGGCTCTGATGACCCAGACTCTTGTATCCCTCGTTGGATCTGTGCCTCATGGGCTTTGCAAGAGTTAGGTTGCAAGTGCATGGGGTTATGACCAAACATGTGCTCTACATTGGCAAAGTCGTTGAGAGAAAGTATTTGGTGAATAATAATAACTTGTACACTTTAACTTGTAGAGGATGATACCCTAACTTGTTAAGAAGAGGTGGCAAGAATACACAGAAGAACTATACAAAAAAGATCTTCATGACCCAGATAATCATGTGTGATCACTCACACTCACCTAGAGCCAGACATCCTGGAATGTGAAGTCAGTTGGGCCTTAGGAAGCATCACTATTAAAAAAGCTAGTGGAGGTGATGGAATTCCAGTTGAGCTATTTCAAATCCTAAATGACAGTGCTGTGAAAGTGCTGCACTCAATACATCAACAAATTTGGAAAACTCAGCAGTGGCCACAGGACTGGAAAAGGTCAGTTTTCATTCCAATCCCAAAGAAAGGCAGTGCCAAAGAATGCTCAAACTACCGCACAATTGCACTCATCTCACACACTAGTAAAGTAATGCTCAAAATTCTCCAAGCCAGGCTTCAGCAATACGTGAACCGAGAACTTCCCAATGTTCAAGCTGGTTTTAGAAAAGGCAGAGGAATCAGAGATCAAATTGCCAACATCCGCTGGATCGTGGAAAAGCAAGAGAATTCCTGAAAAACATCTATTTCTGCTTTACTGACTATGCCAAAGCCTTTGACTGTATGGATCACAATAAACTGTGGAAAATTCTTCAAGAATTTTGAAGAATTTCAAAATTTGGCATTGCCTTTCTTTGGAATATCAGACTACTTGACCTGCCTCTTGAGAAACCTATATGCAGGTCAGGAAGAAACAGTTAGAAATGGACATGGAACAACAGACTGGTTCCAAATAGGAAAAGGAGTACATCAAGGCTGTATATTGTCACCCTGCTTATTGAACTTACATGCAGAGTACATCATGAGAAACGCTGGGCTGGATGAAGCACAAGCTGAATCAAGATTGCCGGGAGAAATGGTACCTCATAGTGGTTTTGATTTGCATTTCTCTGATAATGAGTGATGTTGAGCATCTTTTCATGTGTTTGTTAGCCATCTGTATGTCTTCTTTGGAGAAATTTCTATTTAGTTCTTTGGCCCATTTTTTGATTGGGTCATTTATTTTTCTGGAATTGAGCTGTAGGAGTTGCTTGTATATTTTTGAGATTAGTTGTTTGTCTGTTGCTTCATTTGCTATTATTTTCTCCCGTTCTGAAGGCTGTCTTTTCACCTTGCTTATAGTTTCCTTTATCAAGAACCTCAGATATTCAGATGACACCACCCTTATGGCAGAAAGTGAAGAGGAACTAAAAAGCCTCTTGATGAAAGTGAAAGAGGAGAGTGAAAAAATTGGCTTAAAGCTCAACATTCAGAAAACTAAGATCATGGGATCTGGTCCTATCACTTCATGGCAAATAGATGGGAAAACAGTAGCTGACTTTATTTTTCTGGGCTCCAAAATCACTGAAGATGGTGATTGCAGCCATGAAATTAAAAGATGCTTACTCCTTGGAAGGAAAGTTATGACCAACCTAGACAGCATATTCAAAAACAGAGACATTACTTTGCCAACAAATGTCTGTTTGTCTTGTCAGGGCTATGGTTTTTCCAGTGATCATGTATAGATGTGAGTTGGAATATAAAGGAAGCTGAGCACAGAAGAATTGATGCTTTTGAACTGTGATGTTGGAGAAGACTCTTGAGAGTCCCTTGGACTACAAGAAGATCCAACCAGTACATCCTAAAGGAGATCAGTCCTGGGTGTTCATTGGAAGGACTGATACTGAGGCTGAAACCCCAATACTTTAGCCACCTGATACAAAGAGCTGACTCCTTTGAAAAGACCCTTATGATGGGAAAGATTGAGGGCAGGAGGAGAAGTGGACAACAGAGGATGAGATGGTTGGATGGCATCACTAACACAACGGACATGGGTTTGGGTGAACTCCGGGAGTTGGAGATGGACAGAAAGGCCTGGTGTGTTGCGGTTCATGGGGTCACAAAGAGTTGGACACGACTGAGCAACTGAAATGAACTCAACTGTATACTTTAAGGCATGTTCTTTTCACTACCTGGCTGGTAGTCAAATTAAATTTCAAATTTCATTAAATGGTATTCAAGTGTAGTATTTTGACTCTCACTGTAGTAGAAACTAATATGAACACCAAAATCTAAGATTTGATGCAAAGGGACAGAGTCTATGCAAAACTATTCGGTAGCTTAACAAAAACTTTAATCTTCTTAGTATCTTTCTCCAAAAGAGAGTAACTTCACATGTGAAAGGCTTAGCATTTTCCATATCACTGGATTCATTCTAGCCACTTTCAGGGATTTTGTAGTTTACTTTGGCATTTCTTTAGATTATGCATTTGTGAGTTTTTAGATAGAGCCTCCAATTTTAAATTGGCTCTTTCACAACAGCATAGAATACATAAATAAATGCATAGTCTATAGAGCAATGTGAAAGGTTTTTGTGGCCAGAGAATATGGCAAAAAACTTCACTGAACTAATTTAGATGGTAGTATTCATTAAGATAATTTCTATTTTGGTCCAAATGTTTGCTAATTATTGTTCCCTAGAAGTTTGTAGCAGTTTGATAGTTGTACTTCCTACCTGCTAGAAATGTGAAATATTATTGCTTGTCTGGGAAACATTTTAGAGGGTTTTCTCTGTATTTCAGGAAAGACAATATGGAGAGAGATGGATACTATGTCTCTGGAAAGTGTGATTTAGGAAAAAGGTTGGATGACTGAACAAAGGTGTCCAGTGGTTTAAAAAGGAACAATAAATGTCCTGTTCATGTTATGATTTTTAAAATCTGGGTTTAATGTGCTTACTTTCTAGTTGTAGTCTCAAGGCAATACTTTAGGATGATCTAGGCCAGCTGCTTAATTTGTTTTTATTACAAACCTTCAAAGTAGGTTTAAATTAAATTATCTATATATTTGGCAACTCTTACTCAATATATTTAGTGTACTTGTTATTGTAATGGGATCATATATTTTGCATGCAAATTGAGAATATATTTAACAGTCATAAGCCTACACTGGTGCAGTTTGACAACACAGCAAAAATATGTGCTCTCTCTCTTTTTCGTCTTTCTGATCCTTCTACTGGTTATATATGTTGGAAAATTTTTTAGATAACACTTCAGTTCACTTCAGTCACTCAGTCATGTCCGACTCTTTGCAACCCCATGAATCGGAGCACGCCAGGCCTCCCTGTCCATCACCAACTCCTGGAGTTCACTCAGACTCATGTCCATCGAGTCGGTGATGCCATCCAGCCATCTCATCCTCTGTCGTCCCCTTCTCCTGTCCCCAATCCCTCTCAGCATCAGAGTCTTTTCCAATGAGTCAACTCTTCACATGAGTTGGCCAAAGTATTGGAGTTTCAGCCTCAGCATCAGTCCTTCCAATGAACACCTAGGACTGATCTCCTTTAGGATGGACTGGTTGGATCTCCTTGCAGTCCAAGGGACTCTCAAGAGTCTTCTCCAACATCACAGTTCAAAAGCATCAATTCTTCGGTGCACAGCTTTCTTCACAGTCGAACTCTCACATCCATACATGACCATTGGAAAAACCATAGCCTTGACTAGACACTTAGGGACACATAAACACATATTAATTGCAGTGTTTGTTGTAATATCTAGGAGTTGAGTCAGTATGGGTGTTTGAGGGAAAAGTGAGAAAAATGCACAGAAAATGCATTATGGAATAGTATGCATCATGAGAAATAATCAACTGGATACATAACTAGTGACAAGGAATAGACTTTAAAAACATAAGTTAGAGTGAAGAAGGGCAGAAAGAGAATACTATATGTAGCACAATGCGATATATGTATCTTAAAAATACATGTACCAACCTGGATACACTAGATGAAAGTGAAAGAGGAAAGTGAAAAAGTTGGCTTAAAGCTCAACATTCAGAAAATGAAGATCATGGCATCTGGTCCCATCACTTCATGGGAAATAGATGGGGAAACAGTGGAAACAGTGTCAGACTTTATTTTTCTGGGCTGCAAAATCACTGCAGATGGTGACTGCAGCCATGAAATTAAAAGACACTTACTCCTTGGAAGGAAAGTTATGACCAACCTAGATAGCATATTCAAAAGCAGAGACATTAGTGTGCCAACTAAGGTCCATCTAGTCAAGGCTATGGTTTTTCCAGTGGTCATGTATGTATGTGAGAGTTGGACTGTGAATAAGGCTGAGCACCAAAGAACTGATGCTTTTGAACTGTGGTGTTGGAGAAGACTCTTGAGAGTCCCTTGGACTGCAAGGAGATCCAAACAGTCCATTCTGAAGGAGACCAGCCCTGGGATTTCTTTGGAAGGAATGATGCTAAAGCTGAAACTCCAATACTTTGGCCATCTGATGCAAAGAGTTGACTCATTGGAAAAGACCTGATGCTGGGAGGGATTGGGGGCAGAAGGAGAAGGGGATGACAGAGGATGAGATGGCTGGATGGCATCACTGACTCGATGGACGTGAGTCTCAGTGAACCCCGGGAGTTGGTGATGGACAGGGAGGCCTGGCGTGCTGCGATTCATGGGGTCGCAAAGAGTTGGACATGACTGAGCGACTGAACTGAACTGAACTGATGTGAAAAACTGACTCATTGGAAAAGACCCTGATGCTAGGAATGATTGAAGGTGGGAGGAGAAGGGAACACTGGAGGATGAGGTGGTTGGATGGTATCACCTACTCAATGGACATGAACTTCAGCAGTCTCCAGGACTTGGTAATGGACAGGGAGGCCTGGCATGCTGCAGTCCATGGGATTGCAAAGAGTCAGACAAGACTGTTCAACTGAACTGAACTGAAGGCAATATTCACTAAAAAAGTTATGTCTGTGAATCTTTTGATTATTCACCAACTTTAAGAGCTGTTAATTATCTACTTTTTTAAATTTCAGTGCATTCTAGTAGACAGTATACATTTATTCAAATAAAAGTGGTAGCTTCATTAAAAGCTTCCTCCTAGAATTTGGGTTAAACTAAATAAAATTTAAATCATGAACATTTTGGGGGGATCTCACTGTTTAATTTACGTGGTTCTTCTCTTGTTTTTTTTCAGTATGGATATATTTCAGTGTCTGTTTAAAATGCAGTCAATAATTGAAATATGTTAAGAGGTTTTTTTTAAATTAAATTTTAATTTGCTTAACTTAACAATATTGTATTGCTTTAGCCATACATCGAGATGGATCCGCCACCAGTACACACGTGCTCCCCATCCTGAACCCTCCTCCCTCCTCCCTCCTCCCTCCCCATACCATCCCTCTGGGTCGTCCCAGTGCACCAGCCCCAGGCATCCGTTATCTGGCATAGTACCTGGACTGGCGACTCGTTTCAGATATGATATTATACATATTTCAATGCTATTCTCCCCAATCATCCTGCCCTCTCCCGGTCCCAGAGTCCAAAAGTCTGTTCTATACATCAGTGTCTCTTTTGCTGTCTCATAAACAGGGTTATTGTTACCGTCTTTCTAAATTCCATATATATGCGTTAGTATACTGTATTTGTGTTTTTCTTTCTGGCTTACTTCACTCTGTATAATAGGCTCCAGTTCCATCCACCTCATTAGAACTGATTCAAATGTATTCTTTTTAATGGCTGAGCAATACTCCATTGTGTATATGTACCACAGCTTTCTTATCCATTCATCTGCAGATGGACATCTAGGTTGCTTCCATGTTCTGGCTATTGTAAACAGTGCTGCTATGAACATTGGGGTACACGTGTCTCTTTCAATTCTGGTTTTCTCAGTGTGTATGCCCAGCAGTGGGATTGCTGGATCATAAGGCAGTTCTATTCCCAGTTTTTAAAAACTTTTTTAGTGAACATGGTTAAATATTTTGATTTCAGATTTCAGCTACTTTCTTTTGGCTATAAAATGACCAATTAGTCTATCTAATAATCTTATTGAGAGAAAAGAAAGGAGTACTTTTTGTTAATAATGATAGAGAATAGGGGAGAAAGAAATTCTAAGTATATTTAGAAGAAAAATTTATTGATAACAGAACTGTAACTGAAGTACAGATGGTGACTGCAGCCACGAAATTAAAAGACACTTACTCCTTGGAAGGAAAGTTATGACCAACCTAGAGAGCATATTCAAAAGCAGAGACATTACTTTGCCAACAAAGGTCCATCTAGTCAAGGCTATGGTTTTTCCTGTGGTCATGTATGGATGTAAGAGCTTGACTGTGAAGAAGGCTGAGCACTGAAGAATTGATGCTTTTGAAATGTGGTGTTGGAGAAGACTCTTGAGAGTCCCTTGGACTGCAAGGAGATCCAACCAGTCCATTCTGAAGGAGATCAGCCCTGGGATTTCTTTGGAAGGAATGATGCTAAAGCTGAAACTCCAGTACTTTGGCCACCTCATGTGAAGAGTTGACTCATTGGAGAAGACTGTGATGCTGGGAGGGATTGGGGGCAGGAGGAGAAGGGGACGACAGAGGATGAGATGGCTGGATGGCATCACTGACTCGATGAATATGAGTCTGAGTGACCTCTGGGAGCTGGTGATGGACAGGGACGCCTGGCGTGCTGTGATTCATGGGGTCGCAAAGAGTCGGACACGACTGAGCGACTGATCTGATCTGATCCAGTAGTTTTAGGAAGCGAAGAAACCTAGCTATAATCAATGTCGAGCCTTGCAATAGATTACTCTCAGGAACGATTTATGATGATTTTATGTTGATTTTGGACTGATTTTCCTTTTTTCTATGCTATTTTTTCATAAAGTTTATTTTGAAAATTCTGTTCAACTCTGTCTGTTGGTAAGCTACTCTAGAAAACTCATCCATTCCTTCATTGATATTTTATTTAGTATATATCAAATGCTAGGCACTTACTGTTATTCAGGCAGTCCTTGATTTGCACAATTTTGCGTACCTGAAACTCATTCCCATCTGAACTGGGTTCTTGCCTAAAATGGCTTCATTGATCTTTGTTGTCAGAGAACTGTGCAAAATGAGGACCATCCATCTTTCATCTAGAGACAGGACTGAAAATTTTGGCTGCTTTCGAGAAGCTTAAAATATGTAGCAGAAAGCAGACAAATGATTATCTTTTGTTGCACTTTAAGGATTTAAGATATCTTTCAAATTTAAGGTAAGATCTCACAAAGAAGACATTTAATATGGATTTCTAGGGAAGACGATTGGGAAAGAAATTCTGAAAAGGGTGATACCAGGGGAAGAAAAAAGGTCATGTGCCTGGAGAAGAAGGTTTGGAGACTTAAAGGGCCCATAAGTAATCCCCTGAGGCCACAGTCAAGTGTGGGCAGTGTTGGAAAGTAAGCTTGAAAAGTATTTAATTTCCCAAAAATCTATGTCTGTGTCCTTTTCATTCCTAATTTTGCTTTCTCTTTTTTCTTTATTTTCCTTCCTCTCTATGCTCTTACCTCTCTCCCACTTTCTGTTTTCTCTAGTTTCCTTTCTTTGTCTCATAACCTCAGTCCTAATAAGTGGTTTTGTCTATGTCGATGATGTTTTTCTAGGATGTTCTTTTATTTTATTTATTTATTTTTAAAATTTTATTTTATTTAACTTTACAATATTGTATTGGTTTTGCCATATATCAAAATGAATCTGCCACAGGTATACATGTGTTCCCCATCCTGAACCCTCTTCTCTCCTCCCTCCCCATACCATCCCTCTGGGTCGTCCCAGTGCACCAGCCCCAAGCATCCAGTATCATGCATCGAACCTGGACTGGCGACTCATTTCATATATGATATTATACATATTTCAATGCCATTCTCCCAAATCATCCCACCCTCTCCCTCTCCCAGAGTCCAAAAGACTGTTCTATACATCAGTGTCTCTTTTGCTGTTTCATGTACAACAGGGTTATTGTTGTATAACAATACAGGGTTATTGTTACCATCTTTCTAAGTTCCATATATATGCGTTAGTATACTGTATTGGTGTTTTTCTTTCTGGCTTACTTCACTACGTTCTTTTAGATTTATTTATGGGCTGGCATCTATGGGGTTCTGCAGAGTTGGACACAACTGAAGTGACTTAGCAGCAGCAGCATCCTTTACCCTTTTGTTTTTAATAATGTCTGTTTTAATCTTTTAAAATGCTCTCTTGTTACTTTAAATCTTTTTCTTTCATATGTTTCTGATTTCCATAAGATAATTATCCCTTTCTTTGAACTTTTACAGTTTTCTTTGGAAATGAAAGTATTTTAGGGGATACATTTTCCTTTGATTACAGTTTTGTTGATCTAGTGCTGAGATTTTATTATGAAGTATTCTTTTCATTTTGTCTTAGATAGTCTGAAATTTTATTTTGATTTTCTTCTTTGAGGTAATCTAGAAAGTTTTTGGTTAGATTTGACTAAGTTTTCTGTAGTTTAAATTACCCCTGAGATATTAGTGACTTATACCCAGAAGGAGGTTCCATGTCCTTTATATGTAGGTGATATGTCCTCCTGCCTGGCTGAAGGAGCAACCCCATCTGATGGTGTTGCCATAGTGACCAGGACATGTCTTGACTCTACATGTCTCTGCTGGGAAGGGGCACATGTTGCTTTCACTCACCTCTCATCTGTCAAAACAAGTCCTGAGGCCAGTCCTGATACCAAGAAATTGTGCTCACTGCTGCTCTCAAGGGAGAGCAGAATGTATTTTGTATGAAAATTTAATCTACTTTAAAGAATGTTGATATGGGTTGAATTGTCTTCCCTCGATAAAGACATATTGGAATCCTAGTTTCAGAATGTGACTGTATTTGGAAATACAGTCTTTGTAGAGGTTATCAAGTTAAAAAGCATTCAACAGTGTGGACCCTAATGCTATATGACTGCATGCAGGTGTGCTAAGTCACTTTAGTTGTGTCTGACTCTTTGTGAACTTGTGGACTTGCCAGGCTCCTCTGTCCATGGGATTCTCCAGGCAAGAATACTGGAGTGGGTTGCCATTTTCTCCTCCAGGGGATCTTCCTAACCCAGGAATGTAACCCATGTCTTTTACCTCTCCTGCATTTGCAGATGAATTCTTACCAGTAGCACCACCTGGGAAGCCCAGTGCTATATTACTAATGTCCTATAAAAAAGGAAACTTTGGACAAAGAGACAGACATGTACACCATCTGCAAGCCAAGGAATGCCTGAGCCTCCCAGGAGCTAGAGGAGATGCATGAAACAAAATATCCCTCACTATCTTACAGCCCGTAGAAGGATCTAGCCCTTCTTGATCTCACACTTCTAAGTCTTCAGACTGTGAGACAATCAATTTCCGCTGTTTAAGTCATCCAGTTTTTGGTGCTTTGTTATTGCAGCCTTAGGAAACCAAGACAGATATGTTTCAAAGTTTCCAAGATATGCTTGACCAGATTCTTATTTATTTCTAGATTTATTACCCCTTTTATTAGAAAATTTAGCCAGTAAAATCTCTGCTAGTTAAGCTTTTCTCCCATGGTTAGAATTATGATCAGTTTTAAAAATTTGTTTCAAGTAGCAAATTCTTTACTTGAACATTTTCACTCAAATTTCAAAGTTTGTATCTTTCCTAATCAGAAATTTAAATATCTCTGTTACCCTTTTCTAATTTACTACATTCAGGGTTTTGTAAACCTTATTTATATAAAAATTCAGATTCATCTTTACAGAAAAATAAATAAATAGGTTTGAAAGTCTACCCTTATGTTAATTTTTTCAATTGTTTTATTATGACGTTGCTGTGACCAGGATGTTTAGCAGTATACTTAGTACTTTGGCTACTTGATGTGAAGAACTGACTCATTGGTAAAGACCCTGATGCTGGGAAAGATTTAAGGCAGGAGGAGAAGGGGACAACAGAGGATGAGATGGATGTATGGAATCACTGACTTGATGGACATGAGTTTGAGAAGTCTCTAGGAGTTGGTGATGGATGGGGAAGCCTGGCGTGCTGCAGTTCATGAGGTGAGTCGGACATGACTGAGCGACTGAACTGAACTGAACTGGAGTTGATTAAATCATTGTAAATGTTTTCTCTTAGTGCCTTATCCATGAATATGCCTTCTTTTCTCCCTTATTTTTCTTCTTTTTTAAAAACGGAAACTGGACAATGATTTCCTTCAAACAGCTGTCTGCAACACTTGACTGTAAAATCCCTTCATCTCTGTCATACAGCCCCTTCAGTTCAATTCAGTTTAGTCACTCAGTTGTGTTCGACTCTTTATGACCCCATAGACTACAGCAAAAGAGGCTTCCCTGTCTATCAACAACTCCCTGAGCTTGCTCAAACTCATGTCCATCGAGTTGGTGATGCCATCCAACCACCTCACCCTTTGTCATCTCCTTCTCTTCCTGCTTTCAATCTTTCCCAGCATCAGGGTCTTTTCCAATGAGTTAGTTCTTCACATCAGGTGGCCAAAATATTGGAGCTTCAGCTTTAGCATCAATCTTTCCAATGACTATTCAAGACTGATTTCCTTAAGGACTGACTGGTTGGATCTTGTTGCAGTCCAAGATTCTCAAGGGTCTTCTCCAACACCATAGTTCAAAAGTATCAATTCTTCAAACCATAGCCTTGACTAGATGGACCTTTGTCGGTAAAGAATTGTCTATGCTTCTTAATATGCTGTCTAGTTTGGTCATCTAGTCCAATCACTTCATGGGAAATAGATGGGGAAACAGTGGAAACAGTGTCAGACTTTACTTTTGGGGGCTCCAAAATCACTGTAGACGGTGATTGCAGCCATGAAATTAAAAGACGCTTACTCCTTGGAAAGAAAGTTATGACTAACTTACATAGCATATTCAAAAGCAGAGACATTACTTTGCCAACAAAGGTCCGTCTAGTCGAGGCTATGGTTTTTCCAGTGATCATGTATAGATGTGACAGTTGGACTGTGATGAAAGCTGAGCGCTGAAGAATTGATGCTTTTGAACTGTGGTGTTAGAGAAGACTCTTGAGAGTCCAGCCAGTCCATTCCACAGGAGATCAGTCCTGGGTGTTCTTTGGAAGGACTGATGCTAAAGCTGAAACCCCAATACTTTGGCCATCTGATGCAAAGAATTGACTCATTGGAAAAGACCCTGAATGCTGGGAGAGATGGGGGGCAGGAGGCAAAGGGGACAACAGAGGATGAGATGGCTGGATTGCATCACTGACTCGATGGACATGAGTTTGAGTGAACTCCAGGAGTTGGTGATGGACAGACAGGCCTGGCATGCTGCAATTCATGGGGTTGCAAAGAGTCAGACATGACTGAGAGACTGAACTGAACTTAACTAGGTTGGTCATAGCTTTTCTTCCAAGGAGCAGTTCAGTTCAGTTCGTCAGTCATGTCTGACTCTTTGCGACCCCATGGACTGCAGCATGCCAGGCCTCCCTGTCCATCACCAACTCCCAGAGTCTACTCAAACTCAAGTCTATTGAGTTGGTGATGCCATCCAACCATCCCCTTCTCTGCCTGCCCTCAATCCCTCCCAACATCATGGCCTTTTTAAATGAATCAGCTCTTCACATCAGGTGGCCAAAATATTGGAGTGTCAGCTTCAGCATCAGTCCTTCCAATGAAGAGCTAGTATTGATCTCCTTTAGGATGGACTGGTTGGATCTCCTTGCCGTCCAAGGGACTCTCAAGAGTCTTCTCTAACACCACAGTTCAAAAGCGTCAATTCTTCAGCCCTCAGCTTTCTTCATAGTCCAATTCTCACATCCGTACATGACTACTGGAAAAACCATAGCCTTGACTAGACAGACCTTTGTTGGCAAAGTAATATCTCTGCTTTTTAATTTGCTGTCTAGGTTTGTCATAGCTTTCCTTCCAAGGAGTAAGCATCTTTTAATTTCATGGCTGCAATCACCATCAGTAGTGATTTTGGAGCCCCCCAAAATTAAGTCAGCCACTGTTTCCACTGTTTCCCTATCTATGTGCCATGAAGTGATGGGAGCAGATGCCATGATCTTAGTTTTCTGAATGTTGAGCCTTAAGCCAACTTTTTCACTCTCTTCTTTCACCTTCATCAAGAAGCTCTTTAGTTCTTCTTCACTTTTTTCCATAAGGGTGATGTCATCTGCATATCAGAGGTTATTGATATTTCTCCCAGCAAATTTTAATTCCAGCTTGTGCTTCTTCCAGCCCAGTGTTCCTCTTTGCTTTTTGCCATAAGGGTGGTGTCATCTGGATATCTGAAGTTATTGATATTTGTCCAGCAATATTAATTGCAGCTTGTGCTTCATTAGACCCTTAGAAGTTACAAAAATTGCCCTGTTACTGCTGAAATCTTCCTTCCATTTGGGGCTTTGCAGGTGGTGCTACTAGGAAAGAACCTGCCTGTCAACGCAGGTAGACTTAAGAGACACAGGTTTGATCCCTGGGTCAGGAAGATCCCCTGGAAGAGGGCTTGGCAACCCACTCCAGTATTCTTGCCTGGAGAATCCCATGGACAGAGGAGTTTGGCAGGCTTCAGTCCATAGGGTCGCCCAGAGTCTGACATGACTGAAGTGACTTAGCTCACAGTTGCTTTCCTTACCAATGGGGCTGATATCAACAGGGATATCACAGCTCAGCTGAGAAAGGAAATGGGGAAAAAGAATTGGACAGGAGACAGAAGATGGAAAGTAATAGATTACATTCTGCTTTGTTCTCAGGAGAAGTTTAGATGTCATTGGAAGGCATATTGGGGCTTCCCAGGTTGTGCAGTGGTGAAGAATCCACCTGTCAATGCAGGAGACACAGGAGATGTGGGTTTGACCCCTGGGTCAAAAGATCCCCCGGAGAGGAAACTAGCAACTTATTCCAGGATTCTTGCCTGGGAAATTGCATGGACTGAGAATCCTGGTGGGCTACAGTCCATGGGGTCGCACAGAGTCGGACATGACTGAGTGACAGAATGCACACATATACAGAAGGCATATTGAATTTAACTACATAATTTGTGATCCATCAAAATCATCTGCATGATTTTGAATCATGTAAGTATTATTTTAAGACCAGATTTTGCATCAGGTAAAAAAGTGGTTCTAACTTACATATGTTTTGCCCCTTTTGTCTCAAACAATGTGACCTTGATGTTATTTTTAACTTACATGTTTATACTTGTAGAAGTGTTTAAAATAATTAATATAACCAATTTTGTATTTTCAGGATTAGTTGTTTGCAAACAGCAAACAAGCTTCTGTAAGAAACTGGAGCAAGTCTTTCCAGTTGGGCTATATTAGAATTCCATCTACATTTTAATTTGGTTCCTGCTGTGTGGATATATTAGACTGAATCTATTACCTGGCTCAATGGTCCTCTCAGACAATTTCCCTTTCTCATTCTGATTTTTATTGTAAGCTATCATCAACATACTGTAGAAGTCTGCAAATCCTATTTTGATAACTTCCATGAGGTGGTGATAACTGTGACCTTACATTAAAATACACGTACTGAAGGAGTGTCGTGATATTTAATAGATTACCTTTCAATTAGAGGCGCTAGTTTTGGAGTGTTTGTGAGACTGTATGCTTGGACATTTCTTCTTTACTGATCCTTTGTTTGAGTGTTTGCAGAAGAAAATTCTGGAGCAATCATCCCCTTAGGGCAAGACCTGGTTTTACATGAAACATTCCTGCTTTATGTGTAATTTTGAGTTGCCTCTTACTCTCGTGATCACGAACCACCTGCTGTTTTTTCGTTTGAAGATACTGCCTCTCTGAATATTTATTATAATTTCAGCTTTAAATATAGCCTTTTCATACATTTAATACATTTAATCCTTACTGTGAAACAGATGAATGGACCTTTGGTGGAAAGCTTAGGAACATTAATTTAGTTCACTCTGGCTTATTTAACTGTGTTGCTCTCTTACTGGGGTGTACTTTTTCAGGGCACGTCTGGAATTTAAGAGAGATGATGTCAGATGGTAATAGCATGGCACTTCATTTTCTCATGCTGCCCAACAGTTTGATGAAGAGTACTCTTAGGGAAAAAGAAATACTAATAATTCGTTCCATTTGCATCTCCATACTCAGAACTGTCCTGTCATCCCCTTGTGTCTGGCACCTTGTTGTGGCCCCTTATCCTGCCTCTAAGAGCATGTTTTCCTCACACTTTTTATCTTTCCTCTTTCTATTTTTGTTTGTTTGAATGTTTCATTCTTAACATAGTCCTGTCTCTTGGCTGCCTGCTCTATATATTTCTACCTGAATATCTTGCTGACACATTAGATGTTATGCTTGGACATAAATTTCTCATCCTTTGCTCAAAAACAACTTTTCATCCTGTCTTTCCTTTTTTCTGTGCATGGTAGCATCATTTTTACCCTGAGTCTTACACTGAGAATTTCAGTGTCACCAATGATTCAAGTTTCTTGTTTATCTTTTCCAATTCAACTGAAAATGAGCTTTTCTTCTCAAATTTACTTTTTTCTTACTATTCCGCTTGACACTTTTTTTTTTTTTTCACTGCAACAACCTCTTGCTGGACTAACTAGTGTTTTCTTCTGCCGATCCCCAGTAACTTAACAGTTTAAGGTTAATATAGTATTCATGTGTCATTCTGCACTTTAAAATTCTTCAGCGCTTTGCAGTTTCTTGCTACTTAGAATGTTATCTAATATTCATAGCTTTAAATGTCCACTATAATCTCTGTTACAGCTATTCAAAATTAGTTCTTAGTCATTTCACGGCATCTTTTCTTCACCAGCGGATCCTGTTCCTGGAATTCTCCATTCATTCAGTACTGTTACTTACTGAGGAATAGAATTTATGTCTTAATTGGTAACCATGTTTCTATAGCCTGAATATTCTGTGTCTCCCCCAAATTCATGTTTAAACCTCATCCCCAGTGAGATAGTATTAGGAAGTTGGGCCTTTGGGAGATGATAAGGTCAGGAGGATGAGCTTCCAAGGTGGCTCAGTGGTAGAGAATCAAGCTGCCAATATAAGAGATGCAAGTTCTATCCCTGGATTGAGGAGACCCCCTGGAGAAAATAATGACTACCCACTTCAGTATTCATGCCTGGAGAATTCTATGGACAGAGGAACCTGGTGGGTTGTGGTCCACAGGGTCGCAAAAGAGTAGGTCATGACTGAGTGATTACACAACGAGGTCATAGGGATGGAGCCGTGATGAATGAGATTAGTGCCCTTATAAAAGAGGCCACAGGGAGCTCCCTCATCCCTTCTGCCATGTGAGGGTGCAGCATGAAGATGGCCATTTTTGAACCAGGAAGTGAATCCTCACCAAAGGTCAAATTTGCCAGCTCTTTGATCTCTGGACTTCTTAGCCTCCAGTGCTATAAGAAATAAATTTCTTCTGTTTATCAGTCATTCAGTTTATGGTATTGTATTGCTGCTGCTGCTGCTGCTGCTAAGTCGCTTCAGTCGTGTCCGACTCTGTGTGACCCCATAGACGGCAGCCCACCAGGATCCCCCATCCCTGGGATTATCCAGGCAAGAACACTGCAGTGGGTTGCCATTTCCTTCTCCAGTGCATGAAAGTGAAAAGTGAAAGTAAAGTTGCTCAGTCGTGCCCTACTCTTAGCAACCCCATGAACTGCAGCCTACCAGGCTCCTCCATCCATGGGATTTGCCAGGCAAGAATACTGGAGTGGGGTGCTATTGCCTTCTCCAATGGTACTGTATTATAGCTGTCTAAATCGACTGAGACACGTTTATTCAGCATAGTATCTAATCTGTGGTAGATGTTCAATTAATGTGATTGTTGTTTGTGTTTCAGTGTCCATCACATCAGGGTTTTCTTTAGATGGTTGGGATGGTGATTTTTCTTTTATTTTGCATTTTAGACCTTAAGACATTGTCTCTTGAGTTGCATTATCTGAGTTTAACTATAACTCTTGTTTTGTGACCTTAGGTAATTGGCCTAATGTCTACACTTCTCAAGTTTCCTCATCTGTAAAGTGGAGATAAAAATCTCTATTAACCAAAAAGAGTTGTTATGAGAACTTGATAAGGAATACATGTACAGAGCTTTGAAGTGTGACATATATACTAAGTGCTTATTTAGGGATAGATAAGATTTTGCATATGTAACAAATCTTTCTAGGCTGATGTCACTAAGAACATTTATGCTGTTGCTGCTGCTAAGTCGCTCCAGTTGTGTCCAACTCTGCGACCCCATAGACGGCAGCCTACCAGGCTCCCTCATCCCTGGGATTCTCCAGGCAAGAACACTGGAGTGGGTTGCCATTTCCTTCTCCAATGCATGAAAGTGAAAAGTGAAAGTGAAGTCGCTCAGTCGTGTCCGACTGTTAGCAACCCCATGGACTGCAGCCCACCAGGCTCTCCCGTCCATGGGATTTTCCAGGCAAGAGTTCTGGAGTGGGGTGCCATTGCCTTAGTGGCTTTGCAAATTAGGTAGAGGGAAAAATCTTACTTGAGGGAGCTCAATTTTCATTTTATTCCTAGTTATTGTTAATTCATGTGCTATTTTGATACCAAGGCTATTTATATATACATAAATATTTTTGTTTTATTGAATCAAACTGATATTTGAAACTCTTGGTAAAAGTGAAGATGACAGCAGGAATATTGAATCTACTGGGTGTTTGTAAGATTGATAACACTACTTATTAATACTGTTGTGTCTGCTCCTACCACAACTATACCACAATCATTTATTGAACACATTGTCATTTGAATTTTCTTAGTAAACCACAATTTATCCACTAAACACTGGGCAAAAATGTATTACAAGATTTGCATATATAATTTATTACCATAACAGTATATACATGCCAAATTATAAAGAATTAGAATTGTCCTTTTAAAAAGTATCTGGTGGGAAGGTTGCCCATTTTTGCATTTTATTCATACTTCTTAAGCTTTCTCTATCTCCCTTCTCACCATTATGTCAAATATTTTTGCCTATTAAGTGTAGAACTTGCTTGGAATTATTCTTTACAGTTCTAAATTTTATTCATCCTTTACTTTTACTATCTGAATGTTAATATTTAAAATACTTCCAATTTTAAGTGGCTTTTCTTAGAATCTGTAACATCTTTGAAAATATTTTGAGCTGCTTTGAAAAATATCATCCCTTTCTAAGGAGAAGAATCTTAGTTTTGCTGCTCTTTAGTAAAATGGAAACTGTGCCCTACAGGTTGACTTCAGGTGCCTTGATGATTGATCTCACCACAGAGAAGAGTTGGGAGATTGAAGAATTCATTTGTGTGAGCACCTGTTGAATATTTTCTTCAGATCTGAGATTATACAAGGTGTTAAAAGTATAAGGGAGCACACTGATATTGGTCTTTCTTCCCCAACTCTCATATTCTATTAAGGAAAATAATGAGTAATCACAATAGGGGCTTCCCTGGTGGCTCAGCAATAAGGAATCCACCTGCAAATGCAGGAGATGTGGGTTCGATCATTCAGTCCCTGGGTCAGGAAGATCCCCTGGAGAAGGAGGCGGCAACTCACTCCAGTATTCTTGTCGAGGAGATCCCATGGACAGAGGGGCCTGGTGGGCTACATCCATGGGGTCGCAAAAGAGTCAGACTCGACTTAGCGACTCAGTAACAATCACAGTAGAGTGGGGTCAGCCCAGCAATAGAAGCATGGCTCAGACAGTGGAGGGATTGTCTTTATTAGAAGGAGAAATATAAACAGAATTGGTTATAGAATGCTTCCTCATAGGCCTACAGTACAGGGTTCACTATGTTTCAGTGTAATTGCAATTTGGTTGGTATATTTCTTTTTATTTCCATATATTTGATATTAAGCAAGAATATATCTTCCTGGCTGTTGTAAAATTGTTGTACCAAATCTTCTTAGCCATGACGCAGTCATATTCCTCACTGTAAACTTGAGTTTTATCTCCTTCACAGGTGATACTTAGAGTTTGGCATCCATCAACAAAGCTTCAAAACAGAATATTACCAGCAAAGAAAAGGAGCTTAAATAGGCAGTTCAAAATTTTATTTATACTCCAGGAATAGTAAGGAACCTGTTTATGACAGCTATTTCTCTCCTCTCAGGGTAAGATGCTTCATCTTTTAGCAGTGTTAGTTGAGCAAGGATACCGTGGAGAAATCTTTCTTTTTTCTGAGAGCTCTCTAGGCTATCAATTTTATAGACTCTGCATAATTCTTGACAAGAATGTAGTTTGAAGCAAGCTGTTATGATTAATTATTGCTCGTTAACTGGATCTTCACTCTGCATGAAAGAATACTGCAGTTTTCCCCGTCATTCTAAAAACTGTGTTGCTTATATTAAAATTGAAATGTATTTGGGGAAGTTGGAAGTTGAGATACCAGGGGTGAGCTGTGGGTAGGGCAGGCATTGTTGAAAGCTTTGGTTGATGCCCTTGTGATTTTTCAGTAAAATAAACTAGAATTCTCAACAGAATTTATATAATAACTCATTTGTGATGGTGGTATTTTGTGTTATCTTGTACTTTATAAATCTGTTTTCTTCTTGGCAAGAGTCTTTGGTCAATGTGTACATTTGGAAGATATCGGAAGAATACAGTACCAAAAAATGTGCTTGTCCTCGAACTCAAATCAATTCCTTGTCTTTACAGAATATTAACTAACCTATTAACTTGGTTTATCAATATCCATCTGAAAGAAAACTAGAATAGTAACATGCAATTTTTTTCTTTCATATATATGGATGAGAGATAAAGATTTTTGTATGCAATTGCATGAGTAGTTTTTTCTTTATAGTTGTGCTGAAAACTGTCAGTTTCTTAGTCTCGGTTCACAGCTACCTTTGAGAGCGTGAGGCATATGTTTACTGTCATGTAAACAATGAAAATAACATAAGAAAGCAATTGTGCCAGTTTCTGACTTACAGGCAAAGTTGTTTATAGGTAATTAGGGTGGCTATTTGTTTTTCTTTTTCTCCATATTTTTTTTTTTTAAATTGAAGCATAATTGCCTTACAATATTGTGTCAGTTTCTGCTATATAACAACGTGAATCAGCTATTTGTATACATACACCCCCTCCCTCTGAGACCTCCCTCCCACCCCTCCATCCTACCCTTCTAGGTCACCACAGAGCACGGAGCTGAACTCTGTACTATATACAGCAGTTTCCCACTAGCTATCCATTTTACACATGGTAGTGTATATTGTCAGTCCTAACCTTCCCATTCATCCTGCCCTCTCCTCTGCACACCTCCATGTCCACAAATCTGTTCTCTGTGTTTGTGTCTCTATTTCTGAGATGACCATTTCTAACAATTCATTTGTAGGCTGAAAAAAAAAAGGGTAAGGGGAAAGAATAATTGACAAGCATTGTTAGATTAGTGTGGCTGGTTTTCCGATATAGTCAATGAAATTTTGCATTAAGTAAGGAAAAAAAAAAGGATAACAATAGTAGTAGGAAGTAAAGACAGTATTCATGTGATTGACAAGGCATTTTTCACTGCTAAACCACTTATTGAATAATTACTACTAAAGTTTATAGCATTGAAGGCAATGGGAAGGGTAATAGACCAATCTTCTAATTAATGTCCTTAATTTATAACATATGAACAACAGAAAATCAGGACCCAAAGAAGCAGCACATAAGGCAAAAGAATATTCAATATAAAGAGGATTACTGTAGCAAGATATTCTGAGTAGAGTTCCTTTAAGTTTCCTCTCTAGAAAAGTTCCTCTTAATTTACATCTTCTCTTCCTAATTGCACGAGGTAGCAAAAAATGCATCCCAGCTGTCGCTTTGTTTCTTCTCTTCTTCTCTTGTGCTTTTTCTAAATACTTTCTTAATAAATAGCCAAATTTTGGTCTCTTTTGGGACCCATTTTCCCCAGTAGCTCAAACAGTAAAAAATCTGCCTGCTGATGCACATAGATGCTAGAGACAAGGGTTCAATCCCTGGGTAAAGAAGATCTCCTGAAGAAGTGAATGGCAACCCACTCCAGTATTCTTGCCTGGAGAATCCCCATGGACAGAGGAGCCTGGCAGACTGCGGTCCATGGGGTCACAAAGAGTCGAACATGACTGAGCAACTAACACTTTCACTTTCCTTTAGAATGAAAACCTTTCCTGTATAAGTATATAAGCTTTAACGTGAAGTGAAAAAAATGTATTTAGTAAGTGATAATTGGCTGTCACTGTTTGTTCCTCTGTGAGAGATTGCATTCCAGTAAGAAAGATGTCTTGGTGTTTTCTTTTTTTAGTGTGGAGAGAAGTGTGTAAAAATAAAGATAAAAAGGCATTGTTTATCAGTCAATTATCCCTGTATAAGTAGCAACCACAGAATCTCAGATTCAGAGTGGCAGCATGTATTTCATGCTTGCACTTCTGCAGATGAGTTATGGTTTGATGGAGCTTAGCTTAGCTCCACACTGTGAGCCGGGTCCGCACAGGTCTGTTCCAGGCTTTGGCTCGTGGGCATGAGCTTAGATCTGCTTCCTGCATGTTTATTTGGGGGCTCAGATGAGGGAAAAGTAAGTGCTCAGGGGAAAGCTGTCTGGTTATTGGCAGGAGTTAGAGAGCAAGTGAACAAAGACTGTGCCCCTTAAAGGTAAGGCTCACAACCGGCCCAGTGTCACTTATGTTGCTCTTCCATTGGTCACAGCAAGTCAAATGATGAGGGAGTATGTTTCTTCCATGAAGTTGGAGGTTATAGGGAGTGAATACTTGCAGAACAATGAACTAATCCTACTGATTGTAATAAGTGTGATGTCTGTAAGTCAAATCATATTGTACACTTTAAACTTACACAGTGTGTGTATGAGTTAAGTCCCTTCAGTCAGTCCGACTCTTTGCGACTCTATGGACTATAGCCCACCAGGCTCTTCTGTCCATGGGATTCTCTGGGCAAGAATACTGGGGTGGGTTGCCATGCCCTCCTCCAGAAGATCTTCCCAATTCAGGGATCAAACTCGTGTCTCTTATGTTTCCTGCATTGGCAGATGGGTTCCTTACCACTAGCATCTCCTGGGAAGCCTCAGACTTACACAGTACGGTGTGTCATTTATATTTCCATAAAACTAGGAAGAAAAAAAATTTTAATAAATGGAGAAACTTCTGATTTCCAGGCTGGTATGTTAACGAAAAAACAAAACAAAAAACGAGCTAATATACCACATGTAAAATGTAATAAATGAAGCAGCACAAATTAAAGTTCTAGAAGAGGTTGGAAATACATGAGGTTTTTGATATGAGCCATCACTGCCATTCACCAAGCACTGACCAGGCATGTGCTAGGCTAAAATACACCTGCATTGCCTTTCGGCTTTCTCAACTATGGTGCTGCTGACACTGGGGTTCTGATGTCCCCTTTGTTGGGGGCAGGGAAGAGGGCTATCCTGTGCCTTGTAGGATATCATTGGTTCATTGGTGTTTACCCACTGGACATCTCAGCATCTTTCCCTCTCCAGTGATAATAGCTGAAAATGTCTCCACACGTTGCCAGATGTCTCCATGGGAGCAGAATTGCCTCCATTGATTAGCACTGACTTATCTTGTTTTGTAATCTCTTAACTAGGAGCTCTCTTCATTTAACAGATGGAGAAATTGAGGCTGAGACAGGCTACTTTACCCAGGGTAACGTTGAGGTAAATAACAGATTTGGAGGTAAAACCCAGATCTCTTTAATTCCAAACTATATGGATTTAAACTATACTCCTGAAGACTAATAAATAAAATGCCTTTTATTTGGGTTTTCCTTCAGCAGTGGGGCAGAAAAGGCAATTACAGTATGTAGACAGTAAGATTTGTAAAAGATATGCTTGAGGAACTGTGAGAATGGTGAGAACAGAGCAGGATCATTCTACGCAACAATAACTGAGGCAAACCCCTGAAGGATTGATGAACTAGCAGGACAAATGATATTTAACCAGATGAAGGGGGACACGATGAGTCTCACTGAGTAGAGGTCATAGTATATATAGAGCACAGACAGAGAAAGCAAGATAGTGGAGATGGTTGAAGCCAAGAATGTAGTTGAGAAAATGGCTGGAAATGAAGGCAGAGGCAAAGTCAACAGTGACTTTTGCTGAGCTATGGATTCTGAACTTTAATCCCAAAGGCAATGTTAGGCACACACACAGGAATTTTAAACAGGGAAATTACAGAATCATACTTGAATTTTATAATATTGCTCTGTCCTCCTGTGAAGGATGGATTAGAAAGGGGATTATAGATGACAGGAAAATGTGCTATAGAAGCAATAAAATTATGTGGAAAGATATATATTGAAGTATTAAGAATGTTTATCTTTGGGTGAAGATTATGTCTTTAATTTTCCTTTTTATTATCTTTATTTTGAATTTTTCTGCAGTGGAAAGAAATCTTGCTTTGCACAGTAGTAAGTAATACATTTCATTATGAAAAATAAGACAGTGTAGGTGATTTATTTGAGAGTGACTTAGGAGGTAAAAATGTCAGGGTTCAGAGATGTGTTCTGGGGTCATTGCTGAGAGAAAAGGAAGAGTTCAAGAGGCTCCTTGGGTTTCTGGCTTTGGGAATTGACAGAGAAGGGATTTGAGAAGATGGGGCAGCAGTTTAGGGGGAAGATCTGTTCTGTTTTTTTTTTTTTTTCCTTAATTTTATTTTATTTAACTTTACAATATTGTATTGGTTTTACTATATATCAAAATGAATCTGCTACAGGTATACATGTGTTCCCCATCCTGAACCCTCCTCCCTCCCCATACCATCCCTCTGGGTCATCCCAGTGCATCAGCCCCAAGCATCCAGTATCGTGCATTGAACCTGGACTGGCAACTCATTTCATATATGATATACATATTTCAATGCCATTCTCCCAAATCATCCCACCCTTTCCCTCTCCCAGAGTCCAAAAGACTGTTCTATACATCAGTGTCTCTTTTGCTGTCTCATGTACAGGGTTATTGTTACCATCTTTCTAAATTCCATATATATGCGTTAGTATACTGTATTGGTGTTTCTCTTTCTGGCTTACTTCACTCTGTATAATAGGCTCCAGTTTAATCCACCTCATTAGAACTGATTCAAATGTATTCTTTTTAATGGATGAGTAATACTCTATTGTGTATATGTACCACAGCTTTCTTATCCATTCATCTGCTGATGGACATCTAGGTTGCTTCCATGTCCTGGCTATTATAAACAGTGCTGCAATGAACATTGGGGTACATGTGTCTCTTTCAATTCTGGTTTCCTCAGTGTGTATGCCCAGCAGTGGGATTGCTGGATTTGTATAGGTGCACATGAAGTGCTTCTGGGGAATCTAGTTGGAGGAGGTACAAAATTGCCCATTAGAGAGGAGTTCAATAGAAAGGTTTTAGTGGAGAGACAGATTTGAGGAATAGCCACAAGATAAAGTTAGCTTTTTGGGTGTAATTGTCCAGGAAGAATGTACATATTGGGAAAAGTAAAGGTCTGGTTGCATGGATTGCTGGTGGCAAAAGTGAGGCATACGAGGAGCTTGGTGAGTGTCTAGGGATGGCAGCATCAAGGAAGTGAGAATAAATTTTTAAAAGATAAGGTAGGAAACTAGAAACTAACAAAGAGAGGCCAGATGTGAGGCTGCACATCATTTTATATTTAGCTTTTAGGTCTGCAGTAACCAGGGCAAAAGGGGGACTGCTGGTTACAGTTGGAAGTTAAACAGCAGTGATTTGGATACCAAACTAGAGGTCATAAGAGAGAGAGACATTCTTTGAGACATTTGCTTTACAGAGGAAGTGGGAAAGTAGATGTTCTTTTGATGTATAAAAAGACTCTCCATGTTATTCATGTTTCTTTCATAGAGAAAAATTTCTTGAGAATATTTGAAGGAAAAAAAGATTCATATTCAGATGACTAATTCATTGTTAAAGGAATTTTTAATGCGAAAATTGCATTTTGTAAGCATTTAAAAATAATTGGTCTACAGTTAAATTTATCTATACTTTAAAAAGTCACTAAAACTTGAAAAAAAAGTTAATTTTTGTTCCTGAAACTTAGCATCATCACTCTTTTCATAAAAGAAGGGACTCAATTCACTAAAATGAGAAGACAAGTATCCTTCTGAAGGGTTGACCTTTTGACTGTTGCATGCATTTATGAATTTATTTTGTATCTCCAAAGAATCACTTTAAAATGTTATTAAAGTGAGCAACTTCCTACAAATTTTATTTCACTTTTCTTCTTTTTTCTCTAAGTAGGTTTTTTCCTTCTTATTAAAATTTTTTCTGATGCTGAACAAATGAAGGAGAAATAAATGTAATCAGCATTTAAGATTTAGGTTTGTAGTGCTGGTTATTAATAAGTGTTTTTGTTGTAATTTTATCATCCAAATTTTTATCTATTAAATGTATTATTTTTTCAATTGCTTACAGATTGTATTTTGAAACCTTTACTTGGATTTTTGAATGCTCTTAGAAATATGCTGCTACTGCTAAATCACTTCAGTCGTCTCTGACTCTCTGCAACCCCATTAATGGCAGCCCACCAGGCTCCCCCTGGGATTCTCCAGGCAAGAACACTGGAGTGGGTTGCCATTTCCTTCTCCAATGCTTGAAAGGGAAAAGTGAAAGTGAAGTCGCTCAGTCGTGTCCAACTCTTCACGACCCCATGGACTGCAGCCTACCAGGCTCCTCTGTCCATGGCATTTTCCAGGCAAGAGTACTGGAGTGGGGGTTCCATTGCCTTCTCTGGGGTGCCATTGCCTTCTCCGGGGTGCCATTGCCTTCTCCGACTAGTCACCACTACTAGGTTGAAATTCAAGTCTTTTAAAAGATCTTTTGAGAGGAGGGAGGAGCTAAGATGGTGGACGAGTAAGACGGGGAGAATACTTTCTCCTCCACAAATCCATTAAAAGAACATTTGAATGCTGAATAAACTCGATAAAACAACTTCTGAATGCCGGCAGAGGACATCAGGCACTTAGAAAGACAGCTCATTGTCTTCAAAACGAGAAAACGAGCCCTGCGGTAACTCCTTTTGCGGAGAACTGGCGCGGACACCAGCATTTGCTATTGGCAAGTGGGGGCTGGGCTAGGAGGAGCGGCGAGGCCTGCATTGCTTTGAGAAAGGATTTGGCCTGGCTATCTCGGGCGCTATCTGAGCGAAATAACCAGACTGTCGGTTATCTACTACATCAAAAGCCAGCCCTAACTTAAGACACCACCAGGACTACCTACGGAACAAAGGGCTGCACAGAGTTGGCCGGCTGCAGGCCATCCCACTCCGGTGACAGGCAGCCAGGGCCAGAGGCGGGCAATTATAGCCCTAGAGAGACACTGTCTAACGGAACTGTGAGTAGGTTTCTGTGCTGACTCACGCTTCTTGGGGCTCTGGATGGTCAACATCTGCCTGAGAAAGTGCGCTGTTTGTATACCCAGAAAACTGAGTGGCGGAGAGGCGATAAGTCGCAGCACCTGTGCTCGCTGAACATTTCATCACCTGCGCTACTCGGATCTGGGAAGGGCATAAAATGCAGACTCAACCAAGTCTGTGCTTCTGAGGATTATCTGAGTGCCTGAACCTGGCCGGTTTAGATTTGGGTGTTCATCTCCGCCCCCTCTGTAACAAGGCAGAGATCAGATATTGAAAAGACCTGTAAACCGCCTCAATAAAGAGAATTCAACAAACTACCAGAATATAGTACGGACACTCTAAATTTGGCAATTTTAACAAAATGAAGAGATAAAAGAATACCCAGCAGCTAAAGGAACAGGATAGATGCCCACCAAACCAAACTAAAGAGGAAGAGATAGGGAATCTACCTGATAAAGAATTCCGAATAATGATAGCGAAATTAATTCAAAATATCGAAATCAAAATAGAATCACAGTTAAAGAGTCTGGAGACGAGGATTGAGAAGATGCAAGAAAGGTTTAACAAGGACCTAGAAGAAATAAAAAAGAGTCAACACATAATGAACAATGCAATAAATGAGATCCAAAACACCCTGGAGGCAACAAATAGTAGAATAACAGAGGCAGAAGATAGGATTAGTGAACTAGAAGATAGAATCCTAGAAATAAATGAATCAGACGAGAAAAAAGAAAAACGTATCAAAAGAAGTGAGGACAATTTCAGAAACCTCCAGGATAACATCAAACGCTACAACATTCGAATCATAGGAGTTCCAGAAGAAGAAGATAAAAAGAAAGATCATGAGGAAATACTTGAGGAGATAATAGTTGAAAACTTCCCTAAAATGGAGAAGGAAATAACCACTCAAGTTCAAGAAATCCAGAGAGTCCCTAACAGGATAAACCCAAGGCGAAACACCTCAAGACACATATTAATCAAATTAACAAAGATTAAATATAAAGAACAAATATTAAAAGCAGCAAGGGAAAAACATCAAATAACTCACAAGGGAATTCCCATAAGGATAACAGCTGATCTTTCAATAGAAACTCTCCAAGCCAGGAGGGAATGGCAAGACGTAATTAAAGTGATGAAGGAAAATAACTTACAGCCTAGATTATTGTATCCAGCAAGGATCTCATTCAAATATGAAGGAGAAATCAAAAGCTTCACAGATAAGCAAAAGTTGAGAGAATTTTGCACCACTAAACCATTTCTCCAACAAAAACTAAAGGACATTCTCTAGAGCAATACAATAATAGTGGGAGACTTCAATACCCCACTCATATAATCTGGCTGTAATAGACAAAGTAAAGAGGAAAACATATTTACTTAGGAGCCTCAAAAAATTCAGTTCACTCAGGAGAGTTTAAAAAAAAAAAAAAAAAGACTTATTTGTTCACTCTGTGGAGGTTTATTGACTATTTTGTGGGTTTGGTACCACTTTGGGTAGTAGGGAGGAAGAGGTGATAAATGTGATCCTGTCCTAAATAATATATTGTGGTAAAGATAGACTTACCAATACAAAATACCAAGATGTGCCTAAAGATGAGGACACCCAAATTGGACTTTTTGTCCTGAACTTTTCATTTCGAGAACAAACCTCCTAATATAAGATGAATTCACCATGATTTTTTTTAAGTGTTCTTTGTGATTAAAAACAGAAAGCCATTGGTTAAGAAATTACATATACTCCTCCCCACCATCACTCCCCTTCTTTCTTCCCATTTCCCTCCCACCCTCATTGATCCTTTCCTTTGTCCATTTTCCCCTGCAAAAAAAAAAAAAAAAATAAATAAACTGATTCATCTGGAAAAAAAAAAAAATAAAGTATTACAGTTCAAAAAAAATAAAAATAAAAGATCTTTTGAGAGCATCTAAACTTTCATGGAGAAGGCAATGGCGCCCCACTCCAGTACTTTGCCTGGAAAATCCCATGGATGGAGGAGCCTGGTAGGCTGCAGTCCATGGGATCACTAAGAGTCGGACACGACTAAGCGACTTCACTTTCACTTTTCACTTTCATGCATAAGGAAATGGCAACCCATTCCAGTGTTCTTGCCTGGAGAATCCCAGGGATGGGAGAGCCTGGTGGGCTGCCGTCTATGGGGTCACACAGAGTCGGACACGACTGAAGTGACTTAGCAGCAGCAGCAAACTTTCATTAAAGGAGTAACATTTAAAATGGCAGAACTGGTATATGGTTGTGGAGAATGAAGTAATGTAGGTGAATAGAGACCTAACTCTGCACTGTAACTAAATAGAGTTTGGCTTCATTTTATGAATTCAGCACACCTTTCTGAATTCAGCCAATACTGATTAATGGTAAGTTTATAATATATGTAAATATGTAGGATAGACTTAGATTACATAGTGAGAGGAAGTAGAACAAAATTTCTATTTGTGTGTATGTGTGTGGCTCACATTCTCAGTAGAAGGTGAAATTTCAACATAAATACTGGCTGAAATACTTTGGCCTATATAAATGTGCAGAATTAGAAATGAGGATAGACTTTAGTGAGGGACAGTGAAGCCTGGCATGCTGTCGTCCATGGTGTTACAAAGAGTCAGACCTGACTTGGCAACTGAAAAACAACAAACTTTAGACTTTGTGTGTGTGTGTGTCCTAAGTCACTTCAGTTGTGTCCAACTCTTTGTGACCCAATGGACTGTAGCCTTCCAGGCTCCTCTGTCCTTGGAATTCTCCAGGCAAGAACACTGGTGTGGGTTGCCATGATCTCCTCATAGACTTTAGTCTTTAACTTTGGGCTATTTATATGAAGACTGTAATCCTAATATATTATTCTATGAATTGGAGTATCTTTGTATATGTTCGCTGTGTACGTATCACAGTTAAAGATGTTCTAAACAGTATTAGAGATGTTTTGTCAAAGAAAGGAGTTTTATTTACTTCAACCTGACAGTGTTTATACATTTGACAATTTCAGACTTTGGATGTGAAATATATTTTTGTGTAAACTATAAAAACACCTTCATTTATAGAACCAGAAATAGCTATACTATGGACAGGATATCTCTCCTAAAACAGATGATCACTTTTATAGTACACAGAGAGAAATAGGACACTAATCAATTAGTTCTCTAAATTTCTCCTGCTGTGGGTTTCACTCAGTTTTAAGTCCTTCACCACAAAGACATGCCTGTCTATAAAGAGCAATGTGTGGTAAGAGATAGTTGAGCTGCTATTGCTTGGATGTGTAGGAAAACCACTTGCTATAATCCATTGCCAAATCCAGCAAGACTATCTGTTACTTACTCCTACAAGGCTCTTTTGTAAAACTTTCTAAATAATTCTCTAGAGCCTTAGTGAATATTGCAGTTAGACACATTGAGTAGAAATTCTGTTAGGCTCTTTCTTGAAAAGTCAGGCTAGGATGGAAAATAGAATATTTTAGAATTGAGGAACAACTTGGGGAAAAAGCTTTTTAATTACAGATTATTATAGATAGTAATTATAGATAAAAATGATAAAACTATCATAATAGTTTTCAAGTCTATAGTTTCTATTGGTTGTAAACAACTACATCTGACTGTTGTAAAGCAGGATCAGTTGGAAAATTTTTGAGGTGCTCACAATTTAGGAGAAAATGTTGAACTGAGCCTTAAGAAAGAAAAGAACAAGGCAGTGTCAAGGACCTTGTTAGCCAAAGTTTGTAGACATTTTCTTTAGAACCCCATCCTAAACTTGATAGCACCAACCACTTCTGGTCTCTGTTTTTGTTAAATTCAAATTCTGGTCTCTGTTTTTGTTAAATTCAAATTTATCAAATTCAAATTCTAGGAGAGAATCATATGGGCTCAGTTTGAATCAAGTATCTGTTTTATTGGACCAATTAACTAGCCAGTAGCCAAGACCACGCTGTACATACGTGACCACCAGAGGAATTGGACAGTCTGACATTTTGTGTTCAGTGTTCTTTAACCCTTGACTCTCCAAGGCATGTGTGTTTACACCAACCATTCCTTGTTGGAGACAACCCACAGTCTCTTCAGCTACTATATTGTGATTCAAAATCATGAGTTTACTGTTCTCTGAGTCTAGGATCACTTGGTGATTTTTATTTCATTACTAGTTATATTGTAATCTTGTTTTGAATATTTATAAAAAAGAATGATAGTAAGAAAATGTGAAAGAAAACAGTATTCTCCCCTTATCCATGGAAGACATGTTCCAAGAGTCCCAGTGGCTGCCCGAAACCACAAATGGTACCTTAGCGAAGGATAGTCCATGTTTGTGCCTAACCACCATGGCTTCTTTCTTCCTAAGCTCATTAAGCACATGTCCTTTGCTTTGTCCTTTGCCCTCTGTGCAGTGTGAAAAATAACCTCAGTGCATTATCCTGCCACATGGTTACTAACAGCCTTTTCTGCATAGACTGTCTTCTGGTGAACATTCATGTGCAGTATTTGGGTCCCCAAATATCTTTGTAGGTATCTAATCAAACGTTAAGCATCTTATGTAAATCCTAACTCTCCTGACTCCAACCCATTGTTCCTTGTAGGCAAAGTGGAAAGTCTTAGGTGACTGCTCAAAGTTTTGCAACAGAGATTATTTGCCTTCTTCATTTTTCTTCGGTATCATCTCTGAGATGTGCTATAATCTTAAAATATGATTTTGGTTTGTGCCAGCATAATGATGGAGTCATGTTCCTGGTGATGTGAACAGCCTCTTGCAACTTACTCATGCCTTTGCGGGCTCTTTCAGGCTTGATTGCATAAACCACTTTTACTTAATTATGGAAAGCTTCTGAGTAGCCCTGACTTTACAGTGAAGTTGACCTGAAAGCACCTAGTTTATGAGGGCAGCCTGGGTTGAATGGTTGGTTATCTGATGTCCAATATTGGGGCCAAGTATTAAACCAAAAGATAATACCTGCTGAAGGATACTTGGCCTTAGTTAATTCTAAACCCTAAGTACCTCTTCTAATTTATTCTGTTAGGGTTTGCCATAAACTTCATACATCATCCAGGCCTAAAAGGCAAAACCATTTTGTCCTGGAACTTGGGTCAGCTAGAGACCTCTCTTTGGTTATATACTGGCCTCAAGTTTGATAACCTCTTAAAGGACACAGTAGAAGGCTAAGAGAGCAGAATATCCAAAATCCGAGAGCTCATCTGTCACTATGACTCTATGGCAAGACTAACTCATTCTGGAAGAAATATCCCATGTTAGCTTTGCTTCTCAAAGTGTGACATAGGAACTAACAGTGTATCCTTTAGGGAATTGTTAGGAATGCAGATATCAGAATCCACTCCAGGCTACTGCATCAGAATCTGTATTTTAACAATATGATCAGCTGATTTGGGGAACTAAAGAACCTCTTGATGAGGGTAAAAGAGGAGAGTGAAAAAGCTGGCTTAAAACTCAACATTCAAAAAACTAAGATCATGGCATCTGGTCCCATCACTTCATGGCAAATAGAAGGGGAAAAAGTGGAAACAGTGACAGGTTTTATGATTTTGAGCTCCAAAATCACTGTGGACAGTGACTGCAGCCATGAAATTAAAAGACACTTGCTCCGTGGAAGAAAAGCTATGACAAACCTAGACAGCATTTTAGAATGTGGAGATATCACTTTGCTGACAAAGGTCAGTAGAGTCAAAGCTATGGTTTTTCCAGTAGTCATGTATGGATGGGAGAGTTGGACTGTAAAGAAGGCTCAGCGGTGAAGAACTGATTCCTTCGAATTGTGGTGCTGGAGAAAACGCGAGAGTTCCCTGAACTGCAAGAAGATCACACCAATCATTCCTAAAAGAAATCAACCCTGAATATTCACTGGAAGGACTGTTGCTGAAGCTGAAACTATAATCCTTTGGCCGCCTGATGTGAAGAGCCAAGTCATTGGAAAAGACTCTGATGCTGAGAAAGACTGAAGGCAGGGAGAAGGGGGTGACAGAGGATGAGATGGTTTGAGAGCATCACTGACTCAATGGACATGAGTTTGAGCAAACTCCAGGAGATGGTGAAGAACAGGAAAGCGTGGTGTGCTGTAGTCCATGGATTCACAGAGTCAGACATGACTTATTAACTGAGCAACAGCAGGTGATTTGTACGCCGTAAGGAAAGCACTGCCTTATATAATTTGAGCACAGGGAGTTCATGGAAATGGAAAACTCCTTAATTCCCAGGGATTTATCTCTGCCGCTGCCAAGCTCCTTTCTGCTCTTTGATCTTACCAGCATGGCAACATGGATGTAATAGATCTATGTGGTGCCCTAAGGTCAGAGAAATACTGCTCTCTTTCAAGTAATTGACAGCTAGTTTTCATGATTCCTGTATATGAGGATGGAGAAAAAGTTTGCTGTATAAAATACTGGGAGCACTCTGAATTTGCTCCAACTAGAAAACCACAGCTAGGATTGATTGTAGCTGAACTGAAGTCACTTCTGATTGTGTTTGCTATAATCACAATAGTAATTTTTATTTAGGCCAGTTAGTATTGTCCTGTAGTGTAGTTACTGAATTGAAACGCAGCAATAAAAGATTCAAAGGAATTTGTTTTAACATAGATCTATGGTCTAATACTCTTGCCTGGAAAATCCCATGGATGGAGGAGCCTTGTAGGCTGCAGTCCATGGGGTCGCTAAGAGTTGGACACGACTGAGTGACTTCACTTTCACTTTTCACTTTCATGCATTGGAGAAGGAAATGGCAACCCACTGCAGTACTTTTGCCTGGAAAATCCCATGGACAGAGGAGCCTGGTGGGCTGCAGTCCATGGGGTCGCTAAGAGTTGGACACGACTGAGCGACTTCACTTTTACTTTCCACTTTCATGCATTGGAGAAGGAAATGGCAACCCACTGCAGTACTTTTGCCTGGAAAATCCCATGGACAGAGGAGCCTGGTGGGCTGCAGTCCATGGGGTCGCTAGAGTCGAACACAACTGAGCGACTTCACTTTTACTTTCCACTTTCATGCATTGGAGAAGGAAATGGCAACCCACTCCAGTGTTCTTGCCTGGAGAATCCTAGGGACGGCGGAGCCTGGTGGGCTGCTGTCTATGGGGTCGCACAGAGTTGGACATGACTGAAGCGACTTAGCAGCAGCATGGTCTAATATAACTCCAAAGTTTGGGGATTCCTCTTTTTTGCAAGTTACAGCCATTAAGGTAAGAGTTCTTTTTGCTAAGTCTTAAAGGAGACGTCATGGGCTTCCCTGGTGGCTCAGTGGTAAAGAATTAGCCTGCCAACGCAGGAGACACGGTGAAAACTTACAGGCCATGGAACCTAGTTTTACATTCTAGAACAGTGGCCTGCTGCCCTGAGCGCTCCACTTTTCCTGAAATGTGCTTGTGCCTTCATTATGCCTTGCCTTTGCACATACTGGTTAGAATAATATTTCATTACTCACTGTAACTTCTTACCTTTTCAAACTTCTCTCCTTTCAAGATTCAGTTCAAATGTTCCTGTCAGGTTTTCATCCCTGTATTCATTTCTGCAACAAATTATTATAAACTGAGCAGCTTAACCTAACAGAAATTTATTTTCTCACAATTTCAGAAGCCAGAATCCAAATTCAAAATGTCAATAGGGCTGCGCTCTAAAGAGATTCTATTTCTTCTGGTTTCTCCAGGTTCTTCTTGGCTTATAACTGCATCACTCCAGTCTCTGCTTCCTTGTCACATGTTGTGTGTCTTAGTGTCTTTGCCTCTTCTGTCTCCTATAAGTCATTGCATTTAGGGCCAACTGAGTGATCCAGGATGTTCTTCAAAGACGCTTTCCCCCCAAATAAGGTCGCTTTCACAAGTTCTAGGTGGACATGTCTTTACAGAGACCACTATTCAACCTCCTCCATTCACCATACCCACAGTTCATTTGTTCATTCATTTTTTCAATCATTGTGTGTTGAGTACCTAACGATCAATTCCTCCTTATCCCATGTGACTTGGTTCATCTTTGTACTTTAGCACTTATGTAATTTATATTACATTAAATTTATATATTTACTTCTGCCCCATTAGGTTGGTGGGGGGAGGCTTCCCTGGTGACTCAGATGGTAAAGAATTTGCCTCCAATGTAAGAGACCTGGGTTCAATTCCTGGGTCAGGAAGATTCCCTGGAGGAGGGGATGGCACCCCACTCCAGTATTCTTACCTGGGGAATCTCATGGACAGAGGAGCCCAGCGGGATATGGGTTGCAAAGAGTTCCAAACACAACTGAGTGACTGATACTTTCTTTGTTGGGAAGTCCCATGAAGAATAATATTTGATGTATCTTTTCTCACTGTTTGAAAATTGAAAGCTCTGGTTCATTGTCATTGTTTCTAGACACTAATTCTTGGTGATCATAAGTTTTGGTGATTTAAATAACTTCCAATATGCTAACCTTTTGGCTACTGAATGTCCTTTCATCCAGTGATCTTTGGCTCTGTGTTCTCAACCATTCACTCCATGGACATAAACCCTGTCCTTATTACAAATAACTATGATGATTTCAAAATTTCAGATCCAAGTATTGGATCTCTTATGATCATCACCTGCTATTTTCCCCAGATGCTTCTTTTGTGAAAAGTGAACATGAAATCACTCAATCATGTCCGACTCTTTGCCACCCTATGGACTATAGCCCACCATGCTTCTCAGTCCATGGGATTATCTAGGCGAGAATACTAGAGTGGGTTGCCATTTCTTTCTCCAGGGGATCTTCCCACCCCAGGCATTGATCTCAGGTCTCCTGCATTGCAGGCAGACTCTTTACCGTCTAAACCACCAGGGAATCCCCTTCTTTTGTGAATAACTTCTTGATTCCTTGACATCGTTGATCCAACCCTCCTTTCACCATTGCTCTCAGCCCTCATGCTTCTCCTTATCTAAGCAGGTTTTCTGCCATTATAGTCACTCTCACAGTCTCTTCTTTTACTTCGTCATAGTCCATTACTTTTTTGCACCATTTTATTCCTTTCTTAGACCTATCAATATACTAACAGGTTCTTATTTCTCCCATTAAAATATCTTTTACAGAGATTTGCCCCCCACCACCCACCCCACCAACCTTTGCAAGATATCTTTAAAAAGACTGTCTGCATCCTTCATTTCTCTCCATTCTACTCTCTTTTGAATCCATATTGCAACAGACTTTCACCTGTGCCACTTAAAAGAAACACTTCTTATCAACATCCCCAATGATCTCCACATTGTTGAATGCATTGATAACTTCATTTTTCTGTCTCATCTTAAATGACTTGTCAGCAGCATATGACAGGGTGATTACTCCCTTCTCTTTGAAATTTCTTTTCTTGTCTTCCAGCACCTTTTCTTGGTTTTTCTCTTCTCTTCCTGCCTGGCTGACCTTCCTTTGTCTCCTTTGCTGGTTCCTCCTCATCTCTTGCAATGTTATCTCTAAATTGCACTAAGGGTCAGTCCTTATTTCTCCTTCTCTTTCCACGTCTACTCACTTTTTAGGGTGCAAATGCAAGTGTTAGTCATTCAGTTGTGTCCAACTTTTGCGACCCCATGAACTGTAGCCCACCTGGCTCCTCTGTCCATGGGTTTTCCCAGACAAGAATATTGGAGTGCGATGCCATTCCCTTCTCCAGGGGATCTTCCTGACCCAGAGATTGAACCTGGGTCTCCTGCACTGTAGGTAGATTCTTTACCATTTGAACCACCAGCGGAAGCCAAATCATGTGTTTCAGTATTGAAATTGCTCTCTTCATCCTGAACTTCTGTCCTGAACTGCCGACTCCTGTGTCCAACTGAATCCTTGACATCCCCACTTGAATTTCTAAGAGGTATTTCACACTCTGAGCTGAGCTCTCGATCTTACTCCCCAAAGTTGCTTCCCTGAAAAATTTCCCTCTCTTAGATAATGGAAATTCTGTTCTAGAGTAATCCTTAATTCTGTTCTTTCTCTCACACCTCTACCTAAACTGTACATATGTTCTTGGCTCTAGTCAAAATCTATCATTTGACTTTGTCTTATCCCTCCCACTGCTAATAGACTGGTGCAAGCCATTATTATTTTTGAGAGTCTTATGCTCTGTTGACTGTCTCCCCTTTTCTCTCCTCAGATCCCTGAAGTCTTTTTTTTTTCCAAGATTTTTTTCTCTGAATTGGAGCATTTTAAAAGTCTTTATTTAATTTGTTACAATATTGCTTCTATTGTTTACGTTTTTTTTTTTTTTTTGGCCATGAGGCATGTGGGATCTTAGCTCCCCAACCAAGAAATGCTCTACTTCAGAAAAAATCTTAAAAAGGCAGACTGCAGGGATCTCAGGAGGGAAAAGGGGAGATAGTCAACACAACATAAGACTCTCAAAAATAATAATGGCTTGCACTAGTCTGGTAGCAGTGGGAGGGAGAAGACGCAGTCAAATGATAGATACGTTTTGACTAAAGCCGAGAACATATGTACAGTTTAGGTAGAGATATGAGAGAAAGAACAGAATCAAGGATTATTCTAGAACCGAATTTCCATTATCTAAGAGAGGGAAAATTTTCAGGGAAACAACTCCCTGCGTTGGAAAGCGAACTCTTAACCACTGGACCACCAGGGAAGTCCCCATTGTAGGCTAGTCTTCATACAGCAGCCTGGGGGAGGGTAGGGAGTGGCTTTTATGTGTGAGCTTATGCTACTCCTCTGCTCCTTTCAGCAGCTCCCATTTCACTAGGGTCAGTGAGCCTTACAAGGCTCTGCTCAATCTGGGCATCTCTCTGACATCATCTGTGACTTGTCTCCTGTGTTCTCACTCTGTTCCGGCATAGTGGCCTGATGACTTTTTTTCTCCAGCACATTAGCTGCTACTTCAGGGCTTTGACATTTGCTTTTTTCTTTGCTTTTCCCCAAGGTAGCTTGCAAAGCTTTGCTTTTTATTGTAATGTCTTCTCTGACTTCTCTATTTAAAATTGTGTTCCTCAACACTCCCTTCTGAAGTGGGAAGACAAAGAAACACTGGTAATAAATGACTCGTAATCTTTTTCAGCTAAATCTAAATGGAGAATAATAATGTGAATGGGAAACACAGTGTTAGTAGTAAGAACCGATGCTTAAAGTTGTATTCTGTAAAGGAATAAAAATGCAAACTTGAAACTAAAATTACAAACAATCAGCATATGCATTCTAGGAATACTTAGTAACTGCTATGTTCTTTAAGTTGGGTCTTCTGGTTCTAAATTTCCTTAATAATCAGTTTTCTTTATCCTTTACTCTCCCTTTTTCTTACATACTTACTGCTTCTCTGCTTGTTTTCTTCATACATATATAACATATATATATATATATGTTTTATATATATAAACATTTAATATATTTTTTCTGTCCTCTAGGTTTTTTTTAAAAAGATATTTAAAACCAATAATGGCCCTTTATGAAACAATACTTGCTATAACTACTAAGAAAGATGTATGGCCATTTATAATTACACCTTACAGTTTTATACATAGATCTAGCTTTGAGTCATTTTTAATCATATTTCTGTCCAAACAAACCTGATTTAAAATCTTTCTGTGGGTTATTATGTGTCAGATATCTTACTAAAGTCAGATATAGTTTATGATTCTGATCTTTTTTTTTTTCAACCAGCAGATTCTCTGCTATAAAGGAAAAAAAAAGCCATCAAATTTGTCTGGCCTGGCAACTTGGTTAGTTCCTGTGCTATTCTCTAGATAATGACTCATCATTTCTCTACTTGTTCTAATTCCTTTAGAAAAGATGACACAATAATTTTTTTAGTTGTTTTAAATATTTCTTTCTTCCCTTCATGCTCTAAATTCATATATTTATTGCATTTAGCTTGATTTTATAATTGCAGCATGCAGTCATTTCATAACTATGTACACATTAATCTACACAAATTAGTTCATAAAAATCAATACCATTCTTCATTAAGTAGCATATAATTAAGCACTGTGTTGAAGAGTAGAAGGTAAAAACCTGGAAATATTGCTCTGTCTGGAATGCAGGCAACCATTTTGGAATTGTGTTTGATGATATTAATGGCGATAATTTTAAAGATATAAATTTGATCTATAAAGTAGAAATGGGAATAAGTTATTTCCTCTGTTTCCCTCAATTTTTATTTTAATATGTAAGCTTTTCATCTGCCTGATGCTCTCCAGTGACTTTTTTTCTGTGCAGAGTTAACAGATTTTTATTGTTTGTACATATTTAGAAGAATAGAATCCAATGTTCAACTCAATTTTCCATGTTTTTGTACATTTCCACTAACAGTTCTAATTGTAGGGTGACCAGCAATCAGTTTGCTCAGGGCTGTCCTAGTTTTAGCAGTGAAATACCTGCGTCTTGAGAAATCTCTTAGTTCTAAGCAAACCAGGAGTTTTGCTAACCTGTGGCTCTGGACACTAGTATGTCCTATAGAAACCTGGAAGAGAAGGGAAACAGACTGCTGTGAGCACTTTGTTCTGAGATGGAAACTTTTCTTCTTTTCAAAGCATGCTTATGGTAGGAACTTACTAAATAAATGATGAAACAAAAAAAAGCCCATAAAAATAACTTGTAATTCTGCTATTTAGACATAAATTTCTGAACCCTCTGGTGACTACTCCATCTATCACCATTTTCTGGCATTATTTAGATCTTACTATCCTGGTGGCTTAGTGGTAAAGAATCCACCTGCCAATGCAGGGGACTTGGGTTTGATTCCTGGGTCGGGAAGATCCCCTAAAGAAGGGAATTGGCTACCTACTCCAGTATTCTTGCCCGGAGAATTCCATGGAAAAAGGAACCTGGTGGGCTACAGTCCATGGGGTCTCAAAAGAATCGAATACAACGCAGTATCACAGTATCGCAGTCCTTCAGTTTAGTCACTACTAAACTGCATCAGCAATAGTTTACATCGTTCACTTTGTTTTTGTTTCTATTATAACATGTTTATTTTGATGTTAACATTTCTTTAACATTTTTTTTTTTTTGATGTTAACATTTTAGTGGACAAAATGTAGTCCACTAGAGAAGGGAATGGCAAACCACTTCAGTATTCTTGCCTTGAGAACCCCATGGACAGTATGAAAAGTTCAAAAAGATAGGATACTGAAAGATAAACTCCCCAGGTCGGTAGGTACCCAATATGCTATTGGAGATGAGTTGAGAACTAACTCGAGAAAGAATGAAGAGATGGAGCGAAAGTAAAAATGACACCCAGTTGTGGATGTGACTGGTGATAGAAGCAAAGTCCAATGCTGTAAGAGCAATTTTGCACAGGAACCTGGAATGTTAGGTTCATGAATTAGGCAAATTCAGTTCAGTTCAGTTCAGTTCAGTCACTCAGTCATGTCTGACTCTTTGTGACCCCATGAACCGTAGCATGCCAGGCCTCCCTGTCCATCACAACTCCTGGAGTCCACCCAAACCCATGTCCATTGAGTCAGAGATGCCATTCAACCATCTCATCCTCTGTCGTCCCCTTCTTCTCCTGCCCTCAATCTTTCCCAGCATCAGGGTCTTTTCCAATGAGTCAGCTCTTTGCATCAGGTGGCCAAAGTATTGGAGTTTTAGCTTCAACATCAGTCCTTCTAAAGAACACCCAGAACTGATCTCCTGTAGGATGGACTGGTTGGATCTCCTTGCAGTCCAAGGAACTCTCAAGAGTCTTCTCCAACACCACAGTTCAAAAGCATCAATTCTTCAGCACTCAGCTTTCTTTATAGTTCAACTCTCACATCCATACACGACCACTGAAAAAACCATAGCCTTCACTAGACGGACCTTTGTTGGCAAAGTAATGTCTCTGCTTTTTAATAAGGCAAATTGGAAGTGGTCAAACAGGAGATGGCAAGAGTGAATGTCAACATTTTAGGAATCAGCAAACTAAAATGGACTGGAATGGGTGAATTTAACTGAGATGACCATTATATCTACTACTGTGGGCAAGAATCCCTTTCAAGAAATACAGTAGCCATCACAGTCAACAAAAGAGTCTGAAACACAGTATTGGATGCAGTTCTGAAATGGCAGAATGATCTCTGTTCATTTCCAAGGCAAAGTATTCAGTATCACAGTAATCCAAGTCTATGCCCCAACCAGTAATGCTGAAGAAGCTGAAGTTGAATGGTTCTATGAAGACCTACAAGATCTTCTGAAACTAACACCCCCAAAAGATGTCCTTTTCATTATAGCAGACTGGAATGCAAACGTACTAAGTCAGGAAATACCTGGAGTAACAGGCAAATTTGGCTTTGGAGTACAAAATAAAGCAGGGCAAAGTCCAGCCCAGCGTTTCTCATGATGTACTCTGCATAGAAGTTCAATAAGCAGGGTGACACTATATAGCCTTGACATACTCCTTTTCTTATTTGGAACCAGTCTGTTTTTCCATGTCCAGTTCTAACTGTTGCTTCCTGACCTGCATATAGGTTTCCCAAGAGGCAGGTCAGGTGGTCTGGTATTCCCATCTCTTTCAGAATTTTCCATAGTTTATTGTGATCCACACAGTCAAAGGCTTTGGCATAGTCAATAAAGCAGATGTTTTTCTGGAACTCTCTTGCTTTTTCCATGATCCAGTGAATGTTGGCAATTTGATCTCTGGTTCCTCTGCCTTTTCTAAAACCAGCTTGACCATTGGGAAGTTCATGGTTCACGTATTGCTGAAGCCTGGCTTGGAGAATTTTGAGTATTACTTTACTAGTGTGTGAGATGAGTGCAATTGTGCAGTAGTTTGAGCATTCTTTGGCATTGCCTTTCTTTTGGATTGGAATGAAAACTGACCTTTTCCAGTCCTGTGGCCACTGCTGAGTTTTCCAAATTTGCTGGTATATTGAGTGCATCACTTTCACAGGATCATCTTTCAGGATTTGAAGTAGCTCAGCTGGAATTCCATCACCTCCACTAGCTTTGTTCATAGTGATGTTTTCTAAGGCCCACTTGACTTTGCATTCCAGGATGTCTGGCTCTAGGTGAGTGATCACACCATCATGATTATCTGGGTTTTGAAGCTCTTTTTTGTACAGTTCTTCTGTGTATTCTTGCCACGTCTTCTTAATATCTTCTGCTGCTGTTAGGTCCATACCATTTCTGTCCTTTATCGAGCCCATCTTTGCATGAAATGTTCCCTTGTTTTCTTCAAGAGATCTCTAGTCTTTCCCATTCTACTGTTTTCCTTTATTTTTTTGCATTGATCGCTGAGGAAAGCTTTCTTATCTCTCCTTGGTATTCTTTGGAACTCTGCATTCAAATGGAAATATCTTTCCTTTTCTCCTTTGCTTTTCGCTTCTCTTCTTTTCACAGCTATTTGTAAGGCCTCCTCAGACAGTCATTTTGCTTTTTTGCATTTTTTTTGCATGGGGATGGTCTTGAGCCCTGTCTCCTGTACAGTGTCACAAACCTCTGTACATAGTTCATCAGGCACTCTGTCTATAAAATCTAGTCCCTTAAATCTATTTCTCACTTCCATTGTATAATCATAAGGGATTTGATTTAGGTCATGCCTGAATGGTCTAGTGGTTTTCCCTACTTTCTTCAATTTAAGTCTGAATTTGGCAATAAGGAGTTCACGATCTGAGCCACAGTCAGCTCCTGGTCTTGTTTTTGCTGACTTATAGAGCTTCTCCATCTTTGGCTGCAAAGAATATAATCAATCTGATTTCGGTTTTGACCATCTGATAATGTCCATGTGTAGAGTCTTATCTTGTGTTGTTGAAGAGGGTGTTTGCTATTATGCTTAGTTAGCATAATAGTGGTTATTGTACAATATCTCTGGAACTTTTTTGTATATTCCTTTTTCCCATTAATTTTTTAAAAAAATAAGAGTATATTAATTTGCAACATTGCATTAGTTTCTTCTGTACAGAAAAGTTTATCAGTTATACATTGACACATATCCACTCTCTTTTAGATTCTTTCCCCAAATAGTTCACAAAAGGCTGTCTCAAATGACTTGTAATTGCACATGGACTAATATTCCAACTTCTCATTGTGATCGTAGTGCTTCTTCTGTTTAATGCTCCCTCATACCAACCTCCCCAATTTTATCTTGGCTATTTCCTTTTCATTGTTAAGATCTTGCTTTTCAGTGACACCTATGTAAAATTCCTTTTTGTTTACTTCACAGTGCTTATCACCTTTTAAAAGTTTTATTTATTGTTTTGCTTTTTCTTTCTGTTGCCCTCAGGAATTTTAAGGTGCATGTCTTGTGGACTGACTTAACTGACTGAAAAAAATAAAGGAGAAAAAAAGAGCTGCCTGCCTGTACACAGAGGGGCCTGAATGCCTGGAGATGAGAGGTGGAGTGAACCCTGAGTGATGGTTTGTGTAAGAAGTGGGAGGCGAGGCTGCACTGTGAATGGTTGGGAATCTGTGAGAGAATCATGTTTTTAAACCTGGCAGGAAATAATTACATTTGTGTTTTAAAGAATCACTCCTACAAGAGTTGATGGTGAGTGGGAAACAGTGTAGGAGGAGGAGAGTCAGTGAGGAAGTTGCTTCCGTAGCTCAGGTGATTGATGTTAAGGGGCAGAGTCAGGGAGTTACAGAGGAAATGAAGACAAATAGGACCAAAGACCATTTATTGGGTGTGCAGTTGGGGGAGCCATTGGACGTTGGTAAGCTATGGTCTGCAGGGGAGGCGGGGGGTTGTTTGATTTGTGATTCTCCTCCAGTAGCTGGATGCTTGTTATTATCGAGGAATGGAGGAGAGAGTATCAGATATTATAATGACTTCGGGCTTGGGGTGGTTGAATTTGATGGATCAGTGTGTTCTTCCAATTGGAGATGTTCAATAAATAGTATGTGTTTGGGTCTTGGAAGACAAAGAGATGAGTTCTGATCAAAGAAGTGAATGTAAAACAAGAGAAGGTGAGAAAAGTGGAAGGCAGAGAAAGTCAGGGATAAAACTCAGATAAGAGAGAGGGGAATACTATGCTTTTCCCTCTTCACACTCTAGATACTTAGTCACTTGTGTTGTATCTGCCTCATGCAAGATGTCCTGAAAAGTGAGCTTTTCCTTAACATTTGGCTTCAGCAGTTATTCTATCACTTCCTCTTGCATGTGGTTTACAGTTACCTTGATTTTTTTTTTTTTTAAACTCCATACTCACTTCTGCTAGGCCATGTAAATCACAGCACTGTGGAAGTGAGAGTTTTCCATTTCTTGCTGTCTGTCTGGTGGCCTCATTCTGCCCAGTTCTTCTGGCACAGGGACTCTCTGCTGCCTTCCAGAAGCAGCTCTACTCCAGGCAGTCCTGCTTAGAGCATCCTGACCTCAGCTCTTTAGGCATATGGTGCAAACACCTCAATCTAAAATAGACACATCAGGTGACTTTCTATGACATTAAGCTGTGTTCATTTTCCTTGTAAATGATGCCACTGTCCAATAATTTCCTCATTGTTTGTGTCTGTTTCTATGTCCAACTCTTTGAGACCCCATGGGCTGCAGCATACCAGGCTTCCCTGTCCTTCATGATCTCCTAGAGTTTGCTCAAACTCATGTCCATTGTGTCGGTGATGTCATCTAACTGTCTCATCCTCTGCCTCCCCTTCTCCTCCTGCCATCAGTCTTTCCCAGCATCAGGGTCTTTTCCAAATTGTTTCTTTAGTGTCTGTGTGTATCAGTGGACAGCATGCTCCATGAGAGCAGTCCCGGGTTCTGTATTCGATATTCATTTGTGCTTAATACTTTCTCTTCCATAAACTCTTAGCTAACCTTTTGGATCATCCTGTTGCTTCCCTTTTGTTCTTTGCTCACATACAGGCTTCTCAGGCAAGCTTTCTGTCTCTCCTATATCAAATAGACCCCATTTCCACATTCACCACCGTATACCCCCTGATTTTTCTTAACAGCATTGATGGTTTTTTAATGTGCTGGATTGTCTGTATCTTACCATTAGTATGTAAGTTCTCAAGGATAGGGACTTTGTTTCCTTCACTGCTCTGTCCTTAGACATCAGGATGATTCCTGGCACATGGCATTTACCAATATTTGATGAGTGAAAGTGGATGGCTCAACAGGTAAAGAATGCACCTGCAGTGCAGGAAATACAGGAGAGGTGGGTTTGATCCCTGGGTCAGGAAGATCCCCTGGAGAAGGAAATGGCAACCCACTCCAGTATTCTCACCTGAAAAATCCCATGGGCAGAGGAGCCTGGTGGACTACAGTCCAAAGGATTGCAAAGAGTTGGACATGACTGAGCACCCATGCACATATATATATATATATGTAACTGAATGGATAGAAGTAGAAAAGTCTCTTTTGCCAGGCAGGAGCTTTGGTCAGCCAGTCTGATCATCTGATTCTTCATGTTGATGAATCCTACCTTTTTCTTGTGATCCACATAAGATGGAAGATTCCCTGATAGCTCAGTTGATAAAGAATCCACCTGCAATGCAGGAGGCCCTGGTTCGATTTCTGGGTTAGGAAGATCCACGGAAGAAGGGATAAGCTACCTACTCAATATTCTTGGGCTTCCCTGTTGGCTTAGCTGGTAAAGAATCCACCTGCAATGCGGGAGACCTGCGTTTGATCCGTGGGTTGGGAAAATCCCCTGGAGAAGGGAAAGGCTACACCCTCCAATATTCTGGCCTGGAGAATTCCATGAACTATATTGTCAATGGGGTCACAAAGAATTGGACAAGACTGAGCAAATTTCACTTTCACATGTGATGGATATTGAAGAGGATTCACTCACAAGGAGCAGTACCTAAGATTGTATACAAGCAGACCTAAAAATAAATAGCATCATAATTGGATGATCACTCTTGTATTTAAACACTGAGATGTTTAAATACAACTGCGCTGAATACACTTTCACCGTCCTTGGAACTTCAAGATTCTTTTCTAGATTTCCATAAACCCGCATGCTGGTAGTCTGGGTCTTATGTCCCCTCTACCTTCTAGACTTTGAACTCCCTGTGTATAACTCTATACTGTGCTACATCAACCCAGATGTGAAACTCAACAGTTTGTTCAAGTTTCACAAAATAGAAACTAAAATAAACCAACCAATCACTGCTCCTCTAAGTAAGTTACAACTCTTTCTTGCTGTTTCCATCTTTCAACATTTTGTTAACCATCCTTCTCTTTTCTTCTTTGCCCTTTAAGCTGTTTTGTTTCACACACTTGTCATTTTCCTAGAGTTTTGATGGGGGGATATTCATGTCCTGTAAATTAAAAAAAAGTGATAATAACTTCCTAGATAGTCTTATCCTCTCCAGTATGAAATCTCTGATAGCACCAAGGTATTAAGCAGTTTAAAAATCCTGATATATAATTTTATTTAGCTTTCTCTTTGTAAAATGGAATTTGTGTGTTTCTATTTGGTGATATAGACTTTGTATAGGTTTCCTGATTTAACAGTTCTTGGCAGCTCCACTGGGCATACATCCATATATCTCTACAGAAGAGAAAATTGAGGATCAAAGAAGTGTATTTCTTTGCTTGAGATTGGAGAGTAAATAAGTAGCATATTTAAGTCAAGGCTTCTGGCTCCCAAGTCCATGCTCTTTCACTGCATAACATTTTCCCCCCTTAGGAATAAAGTTGTTACTCTTTAAAGATGAGTAATTATTTTATTAGTTTAAATAGAGGTTCGTAAAAGTAATTCTAAACAGATGCATTTAAGATTGAGAAGAGAGCAAAAAACAGAGCAACACTTTTGTTATCCTTCCAGCATCAGCCTCTTTACTTAATGTTTAAGACCATTAATCTTGCTCTCTTGTTTCTATGGGTTTTAGTAATGAGTTTCCCTTTTCTATTGCAGTGTAATCTGGTTTCCCAATATTTTATCTTGATATCTCTTGCTCATCCTATTAACAGGATACTGGGAGGTATCACAAAATTGCATAAAATTCTGAAAGCATGAAAGAGCTATATGCCAATAAGCTCTTTGAGTTTATGGATAATATAGAAGCAAAGTAGTTAACAGAGAAAAAAGTAAAATTTACTTCCATATGATGAAGTGGAAAGCACTCTAAAACCAGAGTGTTTGAGAAAGGCAAAAGATTTAAATCAAGTTATAGAAAAATGAATAAAATATTTTTAAGCATATTTAAAATGAAAGTGCATAAATGTCATTATAAATTTTAAAATATAGTGGATTATCCATGGGAGACTTTTATTAATAACTTAGATCATAAAACATGACGTTCTGAGTTTTTCATACTTATTACACTGACTGATATTTTCTTATTACTGCTATTCACCAAATGAGAGCTTAAGTACTATTATAAAAGTGAAATTTGTTCACTGTAAGAAAAAAATTAAAAAATAGAATGAATATCATTGTCCCTTAATTCCCACTTTAGTCCCAAGCTAAATGTAATTAGTATTTTTCTATATACATTCTGTATATACCAAATATGCATATATTTGACTGAAATACTTAATGAGCAAGCACTCATATATCAAATGAAATTATGTTGTATATACTTTTCTGTGTAAAATTCTGAAACAGATGGGAATACCAGACTACCTGATCTGCTTCTTGAGAAACCTATATGCAGGTCAGGAAGCAACAGATAGAACTGGACATGGAACAACAGACTGGTTCCAAATAGGAAAAGGAGTACACCAAGGCTGTATATTGTCACCCTGCTTATTGAACTTCTATGAAGAGTACATCATGGGAAACGCTGGGATGGAAGAAGCACAAGCTGAAATCAAGATTGCTGGGAGAACTATCAGTCACCTCGGATATGCAGATGACATCACCCTTATGGCAGAAAGTGAAGAGGAACTAAAAAGCCTCTTGATGAGAGTGAAAGAGGAGAGTGAAAAAGTTTGCTTAAAGTTCAACATTCAGAAAACTAAGATGCTTAAAGCTCAACATTCAGAAAACTAAGATCATGGCATCTGGTCCCATCACCTCATGAGAAATAGATGGGGAAACAGTGGAATCAGTGTCAGACTTTATTTTTGGGGCTCCAAAGTCACTGAAGAAGGTGATTGCAGCCATGAAATTACAAGATGCTTACTCCTTGGAAGGAAAGTTATGACCAACCTAGATAGCATATTGAAAAGCAGAGACATTACTTTGCCAACAAAGATCCATCTAGTGAAGGCTATGGTTTTCCCAGTGGTCATGTATGGATGTGAGAGCTGGACTGTGAAGAAGGCTGAGTACTGAAGAATTGATGCTTTTGAACTATGGTGTTGGAGAAGACTCTTGAGAGTCCCTTGGACTGCAAGGAGATCCAACCAGTCCATTCTGAAGGAGATCAGTCCTGGGTGTTCTTTGGAAGGACTGATGCTGAAGCTGAAACTCCAATACTTTGGCCACCTCATGTGAAGAGTTGACTCATTGGAAAAGACCCTGATGCTGGGAGGGATGGGGCAGGAGGAGAAGGGGATCACAGAAGATGAGATGGCTGGATTGCATGACCAACTTAATGAACATGAGTCTGAGTAAACTCCGGGAGTTGGTGATGGACAGGGAGGCCTGGAGTACTGCAGTTCATAGGGTCGCAGGGTGTCGGACATGACTGAGAGACTGAACTGAACTGATGCTTTTCTGAAACATTTCTAGCGTATGAAAAAAGTTTTAAAGTAAGATAAATACTGAAAATACTGAGAATTTTCTTAATTGGCATAGACTGTCACTCTCTCTAAGATATTTTTCGGTGTTAAAGCTTACTCTATGACTCTAACACAACATGTATTTAAAGAAAATTTAAAGAAAAGTATTGAAAAAAAGAGTATAAGGTAAAGGATACATGATCTTTTCTTGCTTGTTATTAGATGGTCAACATTTTTAAAGATTATTACCAGATAGTCAAGACCACTTTAATAGTTTCAAAATGGAGAAAATTGGTCTGTTAAACAGTTTGCGTACAGAAATAATCATGGCTTTAGCCTTATTAGTTCAATATATTGTGAATGAAATGTGAAAAGTACTGATACAAAAATTAGGCTGCATTCATAGAAGTGAAATTGGTAACAAGGGAAGGTGTTATTTCCTAATCAATTGTAATTGACAAAACATGCCTGGTGGAAAATGGCCTATTCATGAAGCCACCTTGTTAGATGAACATTGGCAGTTAGGGTTTACAAAAAATGAGGACAGCCCTAATGGCATTCTAGTGGAAAACTATGCCACAGGAAAACTGATGGAAGGAATTCAGGGTGTTTAGTTTGTTGAATAAGTTTTGTTCATATGGCTACAGATAAAATAAGGGTAATGAAATTTATAGAAAAGCAGGTTTAAATTCAATAGAAAGAAGATAAGACTTTTCACTTAATTGAGTGGCTACCCTGTGTCAGGTAACTTAAGAGATACGGTATGCATATTTGATCAAGGTGGAATTGAGAATGAGTTTTCAAAAAAGATGGAGCAGTCACCAAAAATAGCCTTTAGACAACTGACTGGAAAAGAAATTTAACTCATTACTCCATATCTTACTATGAAAGAAATGTAAAAAGTATAAAATATTAAGGAATTAAATATAAGAAAATTCTATGTAAATACATAATTTATGTAGAATTACAGCTATCTTATAAATTAAGCTCATTTTGAAGATAAAGCAGCTGAGTACCTGAAAGGCTAACAACCTGCATTATAAGGTTGCTGCTGCTGCTGATGCTAAGTCGCTTCAGTCGTGTCCAATTCTGTGCGACCCCATAGACGGCAGCCCACCAGGCTCCCCGTCCCTGGGATTCTCCAGGCAAGAACACTGGAGTGGGTTGCCATTTCCTTCTCCAATGCATGAAAGTGAAAAGTGAAAGTAAAGTCGCTTAATCGTATCCGACTCCTAGCGACCCCATGGACTGCAGCCTACCGGGCCCCTCCATCCATGGGATTTTCCAGGCAAGAGTACTGGAGTGGGGTGCTATTGCCTTCTCCATTATAAGGTTAGGAAGCATCAAGTTAACCCTGCTCTGACCCTAAAGCCTGTGTTCCAAATTCCATTCTATAATCTATAACAATTAACCCAGTGTTGTTGCTGTTGTTTAGTCATTCAGACCTTTTGCAACTCCCATGGCCTGTAGCCCATCAGGCGCCGCTCTCCATGGGATTTTCAAAGCAAGGGTACTGAAATTGATTGCCATGCCCTCCTCCAGGGGATCTTCCCCTCCAGGGGATCCCAACCCAGGGATCGAGCCTGCGTCTCCTGCATTGGCAGGCAGATCCTTTACCACTGAGCCACCAGTTAACACGATACAGCAGTATTATAAGTAGTCTGGCAAGATGATGTAAGAGCTTTCTGAGCCTTGAGGACTGAGACAAAATCGGGAATATCTTCTAAGTTGTTGAAGTGATTCCAGTGGAAGTAGGAGACTCTGTGAGCTGATCACTCATAGTCCCTACAAGTCTAAAGTATTGTTGTTTTCATGCTCAAACAAATAAAGGTACAATAAGGAGAACTTCTAAAATACTTTATTATTAAAATGACACTCAAAAGCATGCAATGCTGAGAGCTATGAAAATGTCCACATTACTCCCTGACCCCACATACAAACAAACTTGGCTTCAAAGTGATGACCATCTCAATATAGTTTAGCAAGTTGCTTTGTTAGGTCTTTAAAAATGTTCAAAAAGAAGGTTTAAATGTGTTCATATTTTAAGAGATCATATAGTGAGATATTCATATTTTCATAGATATTCTTATGAAAAGTGTTACTGTTTAAGAAATTATTATGCTACAATATATATTCATGAAAGGTAGATGCGAGTAATAACCTCATCTTTGAATCCCAGAAAAGTGATGTTTCGTTTTGAGACTGTTCATATTACCTGATGATAACAGTAATATAACATTAAATGCTCAAGAAAAACTTAATGTCAATATATTTCCTGCTCAGATTTCTTTATTCTCTTTCCTCAAGTAGCATTTTAATTCAAAGACATATTTAATTACAAAAGAATGCTTAAAATTAGCCATGATTGGTTTTAGTTTATTTGTGTATTTGCCTTACATTGGACATATAGCCAAGTAGTATTCATTTAATAATTAATGTATAATTTATAAAATTTCTAGTACTTACATCAGCTGTTTTGAAAGAGACTTGAGTGCAAGAGACTACCTCTTTGGATATAAGGTAAATTAATAATTTAGTTGCAATATTTATGATCCCAGATGGTGGTAAATATCATTATCACCAACCTTATGTTCATCATTAATACTTGTAACATCACCATTCCTACAAAATTTCTGATGATATTTGAAGTATTTACCTCTTACCATTTTATTCTGTTTACATTTTCTTTTATATATAAAATTTTCTGTATATACATTTTATTGTTACTTCTCTTTGTTATTAAATATTCTTTGCAAAAGTGATATTTTATAGTTACAGAGGATTACATGCGTATTTTATTATAAAGTCATGCTTTTCCTAAGGCTGAATTGTAAACACAATTGTTATAGCTATTATCTCTATTGTGCTTATTTTGTGCTGGGAGCTGTTATAAGGCTTTAGAGATATCATCTTGTTTAAACTGCAGAACAGATGCATAAGTAGGTACTGTTATTATCCCCATTATACAGATGTTAAAAATCAAAACACAGTGAGGTTATATAATTTGCCCCAAGTCATCAACTGGGAAGTTAGCGCTTGACTTTGAAACCAGGATGTCTGGTTTCAGAATCCTAGCTGATAACCCTCATTTTTGCCTTGAAATGTGAAGTGTGATAAACATCCAGGGATGTACAGTTTTTACCCATATCTTGGCATTTTTTTTTTTTACTGAAAACTTACAAACATTTTAAAAGAACTTGGCATGTATTGCCAAGTTGTTTTCCCAGAAACATTGCATGAATGTATACCCTTTCAATATTATTCCACAAATTCCTTTTTCCTGATACAGGAAATAAATCTATCAGTTTTTTCAGTATTAGTTTTACTGAAAGAAATTATACTAATGATTTGTTGGTAACTTAGATCAGATCAGATCAGTCGCTCAGTCGTGTCTGACTCTTTGCGACCCCATGAACTGTAGCACGCCAGGCCTCCCTGTCCATCACCAGCTCCCGGAGGTCACTCAGACTCGCATCCATTGAGTCAGTGATGCCATCCAGCCATCTCATCCTCTGTCGTCCCCTTCTCCTCCTGCCCTCAATCCCTCCCAGCATCAGAGTCTTCTCCAATGAGTCAACTCTTCGCATGAGGTGGCCAAAATACTGGAGTTTCAGCTTTAGCATCATTCCTTCTAAAGAAATTCCAGGATTGATCTCCTTCAGAATGGACTGGTTGGATCTCCTTGCAGTCCAAGGGACTCTCAAGAGTCTTCTCCAACACCACAGTTCAAAAGCATCAATTCTTTGGCGCTCAGCCTTCTTCACAGTCCAGCTCTCACATCCATACATGACCACAGGAAAGACCATAGCCTTGACTAGGAGAACCTTTGTTGGTAAAGTAATGTCTCTGCTTTTGAATATGCTATCTAGGTTGGTCATAACTTTCCTTCCAAGGAGCAAGCGTCTTTTAATTTCATGGCTGCAGTCACCATCTGCAGTGATTTTGGAGCCCAGAAAAACAAAGTCTGACACTGTTTCCACTGTTTCCCCATCTATTTCCCATGCAGTGATGGGACCAGATGCCATGATCTTCGTTTTCTGAATGTTGAGCTTTAAGCCAACCTTTTCACTCTCCACTTTCACTTTCATCAAGAGGCTTTTTAGCCCCTCTTCACTTTCTGCCATAAGAGTGGTGTCATCTGCATATCTGAGGTTATTGATATTTCTCCCGGCAATCTTGATTCCAACTTCTGTTTCTTCCAGTCCAGCATTTCTCATGATGTACTCTGCATATAAGTTAAATAAACATGGTGACAATATGCAGCCTTGACGTACTCCTTTTCCTATTTGGAACCAGTCTGTTGTTCCATGACCAGTTCTAACTGTTGCTTCCTGACCTGCATACAGATTTCTTAAGAGGCAGATCAGGTGGTCTGGTATTCCCATCTCTTTCAGAATTTTCCATAGTTTATTGTGATCCACACAGTCAAAGGCTTTGGCATAGTCAATAAAGCAGAAATAGATGTTTTTCTGGAACTCTCTTGCTTTTTCCATGATCCAGCGGATGTTGGCAATTTGATCTCTGGTTCCTCTGCCTTTTCTAAAACCAGCTTGAACATCAGGAAGTTCACGGTTCACATATTGCTGAAGCCTGGCTTGGAGAATTTTGAGCATTACTTTACTAGCGTGTGAGATGAGTGCAATTGTGCGGTAGTTTGAGCACTCTTTGGCATTGCCTTTCTTTGGGATTGGGATGAAAACTGACCTTTTCCAATCTTGTGGCCACTGCTGAGTTTTCCAAATTTTCTGGCATATTGAGTGTAGCACTTTCACAGCATCATCATTCAGGACTTGGAATAGCTCCACTGGAATTCCATCACCTCCACTAGCTTTGTTTGTAGTGATGCTTTCTAAGGCCCATTTGACTTCACATTCCAAGATGTCTGGCTCTAGGTCAGTGATCACATCATCATAATTATCTAGGTCTTGAAGCTCTTTTTTGTACAGTTCTTCTGTGTATTCCTGCCACCTCTTCTTAATATCTTCTGCTTCTGTTAGGTCCACACCATCTCTGTCCTTTATCGTGCCCATCTTTGCATGAAATGTTCCTTTGGTATCTCTGATTTTCTTGAAGAGATCCCTAGTCTTTCCCATTCTGTTGTTTTCCTCTATTTCTTTGCATTGATCACTGAAGAAGGTAACTTAGTTGAAGTTGGTAACTTAGGAGGATATTAACTTTTTAACCTGTCTTATTAGCCAACTGTATTGCTTTTGTGAATTATTAATTCATTCTGTTAGTTTTTCCTATTGAAGTGTTAGTGACTAAAAAAATTTATCCTCATCCTTTATAGATTACATATTCTATAAGTAGACACAATTTTTTCTTTTGAGATTTTTTTCATAATGTGCTGATTTTATGCATATAAAGGCTTTCTCTCCCCTGGGATTAGTTATTTATTTCAATATAATCCTTTCTAATACATTTATATTGATTTTTTAAGACAGCATGTATCATTTTCATCCATTTAGGTTATATTTGAGTTTGTAATAAGCCTCCTGTCTCAGAAGCATTTCCTTTCTTCTCTCTTTTATGATGTTAACTTTTCCAATATATGAAATGTATACAGAAGCCATACACACTCACTCATTCAGACACATGCACATTTCTTTGCTTTTTTTTTTTTTTTTGCTTAGAATTAAGTATAAAACAGTGAAATGGAAACGGTCACCAGAACTAGAACTTCCTGTGTTCAAGTCCAAATCCAACATTCATTAGCCTCACTACTATTGCCTATAGTAGTCTCTTATTTATTAAACTGAGATAATACTGCCCACCTAAATGGGGTTCTTGTGAAGATTAATAAATTAATCAATGGAAAGCATTTATAATGGTGACTAGCACATATAAGTGGTATAAAACTTATAGTAATTACTCATGCTTAAATTCACAAGTTTTTGTGTATTATTATTATTTTTCTTTAATTTTTGATACAATATATTTGATTTTTAGCAGTAAAACTAGACATGCATTGTGTGTGCCTGTGTGTGGGTATGTATGTATGTGTGTGTATGTGTGTGTGTAATGTCTTTTAATAAAAAAAGCCATTTGAGTTTATTTAATGGATATATTTTATATGTCAGTAAACTTTGATAGTTTATATTTTCCAAGAATTGCAATTTGTCAAGGTTGTTGAGTATTTCCCACTTAATTGTTTATAATATTCCCTTATTAAAGTTAAGTGGGCCTTAGAAAGCATAACTACAACAAAGCTAGTGGAGGTTATGGAATTCTAATTGAGCTATTTCAAATCCTGAAAGATGATGCTGTGAAAGTGCTGAACTCAATATGCTAGCAAATTTGGGAAACTCAGCCGTGGTCACAGGACTGGAAAAGGTCAGTTTTCATTCCAATCCAAAAGAAAGGCAATGTCAAAGAATGGTCAAACTACCACACAATTGCACTCATCTCTCACGCTAGTAAAGTAATACTCAAAATTCTCCAAGCCAGGCTTCAGCAATACGTGAACCGTGAACTTCCAGATGTTCAAGCTGCTTTTAGAAAAGGCAGAGGAACCAGAGATCAAATTGCCAACATCCGCTGGATCATGGAAAAAGCAAGAGAGTTCCAGAAAAACATCTATTTCTGCTTTATTGACTATGCCAAAGCCTTTGACTGTGTGGATCACAATAAACTGTGGAAAATTCTGAAAGAGATAGGAATACCAGACCACCTGACCTGCCTCTTGAGAAACCTATATGCAGGTTAGGAAGCAACAGTTAGAACTGGACATGGAAAAACAGACTGGTTCCAAATAGGAAAAGGAGTACGTCAAGGCTGTATATTGTCACCCTGCTTATTGAACTTCTATGCAGAGTACATCATGAGAAATGCTGGGCTGGAGGAAGCACAAGCTGGAATCAAGATTGTCGGGAGAAATATAAATAACCTCAGATATGCAGATGACACCACCCTTATGGCAAAAAGTAAAGAGGAACCGAAAAGCCTCTTGATGAAAGTGAAAGAGGAGAGTGAAAAGGTTGGCTTAAAGCTCAACATTCAAAAAACGAAGATCATGGAATCTGGTCCCATCACTTCATGGGAAAGAGATGGGGAAACAGTGGAAACAGTGTCAGACTTCATTTTTTTGGGTTCCAAAATCACTGCAGATGGTGATTGCAGCCATGAAATTAAAAGACGCTTACTCCTTGGAAGGAAAGTTATGACCAACCTAGATAGCATATTCAAAAGCAGAGACATTACTTTGCCAACAAAGGTCTGTCTAGTCAAGGCTAGACACAACTCAAAACCTATGAGATGCAGCAAAAGGAGTTTTAAGAGGAAAGTTTATAGCAATACAATCCTACCTCAAGAAACAAGAAAAACATCAAATAGACAACTTAAATTCACATCTAAAACAACTAGAAAAAGAAGAACAAATTCCCCCAAAATTATCATAAGGAAAGAAATCATAAAAATCTGAGCAGAAATGAAAAAGAAAAAAAATAGTGAAGATTAATAAAACTAAAAGCTGGCTCCTTAAGAAGATAAATAGAATTGACAAACCTTTAGCCAGATTAATCAAGAAAAAAAGAGAGAATCAAATCAACAAAATCAGAAATAAAGGAGAGGTTACAACAGACAAAGCAGAAGTACAAAGGATTATGAGACTATTACGAACAACTATATGGCAATAAAATGGATAACCTGGAAAAAATGGACAAATTTTTAGAAAAGTTAAATCTTCCAAGACTGAACAAGGAAGAAACAGAAATTATGAACAACCCAATTATAAACACTAAAATTGAAACTGATCAAAAATCTCCCCTAGAACAAAGCCCAGGACCAAATGGCTTTACAGGTGAATTCTGTCAAACATTTAGAGAAGAGCTAATGCCTATCCTTCTAAAACTCTTTCAAAAAACTGCAGAAGAAGGAACACTTCCGAACTCATTCTACAAGGCCACCATCACCCTGATATCAAAACAGACAAAGAGAACACACAAAAAAAGAAAACTTCAGGCCAGTGTCACTGATGAACATAGATTAAAAAATCCTCAACAAAATTCTAGCAAACAAAATTCAATAACCCATTAAACAGCTCATACACTGTGATCAAGTTGGGTTTATTCTAGGGATGCAAGGACTCTTCAATATGTGCATATCAATCAATGTGATACACCATATTAACAAATTGAAAGATAAAAACCATATGATCATCTCAATAGATGCAGAAAAAGCCTTTGACAAAATTCAGCACCCATTTATGGTTAAACTTCTTCAAAAAATTTGCATAGAGGAAATCTACCTCAACATAGTAAAGGCCGTATATGATATGCCCACTGCAAACATTATTCTGAGTGGTGAAAAACTGCAAGCGTTCCCCCGAAGATAAGGAACAAAACAAAGGTGTCCACTCTCACCACTATTACTCAACATAGTTCTGGAAGTACTAGCTACAAGCAATCAGAGAAGAAAAAGGAATAAAAGGAATCCAGATTGGAAAAGAAGAAGTAAAGCTCTTACTGTTTGCAGATGACATAATACTATACATAGTAAACCCTAAAGATACTATTAGAAAATTACTAGAGCTAATCAATGAATTTAGCAAAGTTGTAGGATACAAAGGGCTTCCCTAGTGGCTCAGACAGTAAAGTGTCTGCCTGCAATACGAGAGACCCAGGTTCAATCCCTGGGTTGGGAAGATCCCCTTGAGAAGGAAATGGCAACCCACTCCAGTACTCTTGCCTGGAAAATCCCATGGACCGAGGAGCCTGGTAGGCTACAGTCCATGGAGTTGCAAAGAGTTGGACACGACTGAGCAACTTCACGTACGTAGGATACAAAATCAATTACCAGAAATCACTTGCATTCCTATATACTAACAATGAAAAATCAGAAAAAGAAATTGAATATAATTTTTAAGTTCATTTTTTAAAAATGAAAAAAATAGTATGATATTTAGAGCTACATATTGATTCTAGTAAAACTTTATATCTCATTTTAATAGATGTACAGTTTCAGATTCCTAAAGGGACAGTGACATTCTTAGGCCACACAATGAGCAGATTGCGCTCACACCATCTGACTTATAGTCTTGACAATTTTCACACTGCGTCATGCTCTCAAAATTTTTTTTTTAACACTCTGATATCCTGAAGATTGAGTTTGTAATATGGAATCTCTTAAAATGAGTTCATTAATTTTTATAATCTTTTCAGTGTCTGGAATGGACTGACCTGCTGAACTTCTTAGTAACTCATGTTTGAATATCCTATGTAGGGATGTCTTGTGGTGGATAGGTTATGTCCAGTCTTTTCGCCCTGTATATCCCTCTGTTCCTTACCCCTGCACCAATGAAACATAAAGGAAAGCTAACTCATGACTACTCTCTTCCTTTATTCTTTGGTGCATTTTTTACTTTTGAATTAGCCATTTACACTTTCATGATATGAAAATTACATAATCATCAAAGATAGCATGATAATGAGGATTTGTAGATGAAGAAGGTTGGTGTGTTTGTTTGTGTAGCTAAATCTTGAATGATTTTCACAGGAAGGTATTTTATAATTGCAAGCTAGTTTGGGGTTAAACTCTAGAGTACGTTAGGTTGAAAAGAAGAAGAAGTTCCAAGGAAAAAAGAAACTATCCAAAAAAAAAAAAAAAAAAAAAGCAATGATAGAGAATTTATCAAAATTTAGTGTCAAAGTGGAGGAGAGAGATAGAGCAATGATAGAGAATTTATCAAAATTTAGTGTCACAGTGGAGGAGAGAGATAGTAGAATGATTTGAGAAAATGACATTAAACATATGCATTACTATGTGTAAAGTAGATAGTGGGAATTGCTGTATGACCCAGGGAACCCAAAGTGAGGTGGGATAGGAAGAGAGGTGGGAGGGAGGTTTAAGACGGAGGGGCCATATAAATACCTATGGCTGATTCATGTTGATGTATGGCAGAAACTATCACAAGTGTAAAGTAATTATCCTCTAATTAAAAGACTGTAAAAAAAAAAAAGTTAACATCATCAGAAAAGCAGAATTTGGGATCTGGAAATGCAGTAATAGAAATTGCTAAGGAGAGGGCAAGATGAGTTGACTGAGGCTGGGTGGGTAGGAGCTAGAGGTTTGATCACACAATGCAGACATACTGAAAAGAGTGGAAACAATAAAAGAACACATTTTGTATGATAGACTCTCAAAATTCCAGAAACCTTTACTGTCACAATTGTTAGAGGGTAAAATTCAAATCAATTTTTAAAATATTAAATAAGTTCCTGCAAAATTGGAAGGCCCATAGTAGTATAAATGATGACTACATTAGGTGGATTTCCTGCAGTAACAAATATTTTAATAAAAAATGTTATATGTGTGATGGTTAATTTTATGTGTCAACTATGAAAGTGAAAGAGGAGAGTGAAAAAGTTGGCTTAAAACTCAACATTCAGAAAACTAAGACCATGGCATCCAGTCCCATCACTTCATGGCAAATAGATGGGGTTATAATGGAAACCATGAGAGACTTGGGCAATTTTCTTCAGCTCCAAAATCACTGCAGATGGTGACTGCAACCATGAAATTAAAAGACTCTTGCTCCTTGGAAGAAAAGCTATGACTAACCTAGACAACATATTAAAAAGCAGAGGCATTACTTTGCCAACAAAGGTCCATCTAGTCAAAGCTATGGTTTTTCCAGTAGTCATGTATGGATGTGAGAGTTGGACTATAAAGAAAGATGAGTGCCAAAGAATTGATGCTTTTGAACTGTGGTGTTGAAGAAGACTCTTGAGAGTGCCTTGGACTGCAAGGAGATCCAACTGGTCAATCCTAAAGGAAATCAGTCCTTGATATTCATTGGAAGGACTGATGCTGAAGCTACAGTACTTTGGCCACCTGATGCAAAGAGCCAATTATTTGTTCCAACTTGAACATCTGGAAGGTCTTGTGTTATGTCTTATTAAAGAGTAACTTGGAGAATTTTGAGCATTACTTTGCTAGTGTGTGAGATGAGTACAGTTTTGCAGTAGTTTGGACATTCTTTGGCATTACCTTTTTTGGATTTGGAATAAAAACTGACCTTTTCCTGTGGCTACTGCTGAGTTTTTCAAATTTGCTGGCATATTGAGTGCAGCACGTTGACAGCATCATCTTTCAGGATTTGAAATAGCTCAGTTGGAATTCCATCACCTTTACTAGCTTTGTTCATAGTGATGCTTCCTAAGGCTGACTTGACTTTGCACTCCAGGATGTCTGACTCTAGGTGAGTGATCTCACCATTGTGGTTATCTGGGTCATAAAGATCTTTTTTGTATAGTTCTTCTGTGTATTCTTGCCATCTCTTCTTAATATCTTCTGCTTCCTTTAGGTCCATATTTTTTATCCTTTATTGTGCCCATCTTTGCATGAAATGTTCCCTTCAGGTTCAGTTCAGTTCAATTGCTCAGTTGTATCTGACTCTTTGCGAACCCATGGACTGTGGCACGCCAGACTTCCCCATCCATCACTAACTCCCAGAGCTTGGTCAAACTTATGTACATCAAGTCAATGATGCCATCCAATCATCTCATCCTCTGTCTTCCCCTTCTCCTCCTGCCTTCAATCTTTCCCATCATCAGGGTCTTTTCCAATGAGTCAGTTCTTTGCATCAGATGGCCAAAATATTGGAGTTTTAGCTTCAGCATCAGTCCTTCCAATGAATATTCAAGACTGATTTCCTTTAGGATTGACTGGTTTGATCTCCTTGCATTAGGGATTCTCAATGTTCCCTTGGTATCTCTAATTTTCTTGAAGACATCTCTAGTCTTTCCCATTTATTATTTTCCTTTATTTTTTTGCATTGATCACTGAGGAAGGCTTTCTTCTCTCTCCTTGCTATTCTTTGGAACTCTGCATTCAGATGGGTATATGTTTCCCTTTCTTCTTTGCCTTTCACTTCTTTTCTCAGCTATTTGTAAGGCCTCTTCACACAGCCATTTTGTTTTGTTTTGCATTTCTTTTTCTTGGGGATCATTTTGATTACCACCTCCTGTACAATGTTACAAACCTCTGTCCATTATTCTTCAGGCACTCTATCAGATCTAATCCTTTGAATCTATTTGTCACTTCCACTGTATAATCGTAAGAGATTTGATTTAGGTCATATCTGAATGGCCTAGTGATTTTTCCTACTTTCTTCAATTTAAGTCTGAATTTGGCAAGAAGGAGTTCATGGTCTGAGCCACAGTCAGTTCCCAGTCTTGCTTTTGGAGAAGTATAGAGCTTCTCCATCTCTGGCTGCAAGGAATAGAATCAATCTGATTTTGGTAAAGTCTGTCTGGTGATGTCCATGTGTAGAGTTGTCTCTGGTGTTCTTTGGAAAAGGGTGTTTGCTATGACCAGTGTGTTGTCTTGGCAAAACTCTGTTAGCCTTTGCCCTGCTTCATGTTTTACTCCAAGACCAAACTTGCCTGTTACTCCCTGTTTTACTCCAAGGCCAAACTTGCCTGTTACTCCAGGTATCTCTTGATTTCCTACTTTCACATCCCGGTTCCCTTTGACGAAAAGCACATCATTTTAGGTGTTAGTTCTAGAAGGTCTTGTAGGTCTTCACAGAACTGTTCAGCTTCAGCTACTTTGGCCTTAGTGGTTGAGGCATAGACTTGGATTACTGTGATACTGAATGGTTTGCCTTGGAAACAAACAGATTATTCTGTTGTTTTTGAGATTGTACCCAAGTACTGCATTTTAGACCCTTGTTTACTATGAGAGTTACTCCATTTCTTATAAGCGATTCTTGCCCACAGTAGTAGATATAATGATCATCTGAATGAAATTCACCCATACTGGTCCATTTTAGTTCACTGATTCCTGCTGCTGCTGCTGCTGCTGCTGCTAAGTCGCATCAGTCGTGTCCGACTCTGTGCGATCCCGTAGACGGCTGTCCCTGGGATTCTCCAGGCAAGAACACTGGAGTGGGTTGCCATTTCCTTCTCCAATGCATGAAAGTGAAAAGTGAAAGTGAAGTTGCTCAGTCCTGTCTGACTCTTAGCGACCCCATGGACTGGAGCTTACCACGCTCCTCCGTCCATGGGATTTTCCAGGCAAGAGTACTGGGGTGGGGTGCCATTGCCTTCCCCGCACTGATTCCTAAAATGTTGATATTCACTCTTGCCATCTCCTGTTTTCCACTTCTAATTTACCTTGGTTCATGGACCTAACATTCCACATTCATATACAATATTGTTCTTTACGGCATCTGACTTTGCTTTTACCACCAGACACATCCACAACTGGGCATTGTTTCCACTTTGGCTCAGCCTCTTTATTCCTTCTGGAGCAATATCTCCACTCTTCTCCATTAGCATATTGTGCACCTACTGATCTGGGGAGTTCATCTTTTAAGTGTCATATTACTTTGCCTTTTCATACTGCTTCATAATTTTCACAGTGTAGGTGGGCCTCCTCTATTCAGTTGAAGCCCTTGACTTCAATTTATAGCAAAGCTAAATAAGATTACATTTTGGCTTATGCCTTCAGAAGCCAGAATTCTCTGGGTATACCACTTGCAGGCCTGTCCTGAGGACTTCAGACTTATCATCTCCATAATTCTGTGAGCCAGTTCCTTAATAACAAATCTCTGTGTATGTGTATATGTAGCCTATTGGTTCTGTTTCTTTGGGGAACCCCGACTAAGACAATCTGGATAGCTTATTTTTAAACAATAAAGTAAATCTGCTGCTGCTTGTTACTTTAGGGTTGTTTAACAGATACACAATAAATTAGTCATTTTCTGTAGAAATGGTGATTTTTGTTTTGGGTAATTATAAGTTATAACCAAACAATCATTATAATTTAATGATCATTTGGGCATTTTAATTCATTTTTAAAATTGAATTTTAAGTTCTAGTAGTTATGTTTAAATTTAATAAATTATAATTCTTCATATTCTTATGAAGATTTAAAACAAGCCCTTCAACTGACTTGCAGTGATGATTAAATTATCCCTGGTGCGTGGGACAAGGCCAAACCAGTTGTTCACATTTGGCATGTGCTCTGTTGTTTCTCTTTTATTTTTCTTCATGTGAATAAACGAGAGGTGTGGTTTCTAGAATTGTCAGGTTGGCAGTGTTTCATGAGAACTGAAACCAATTCAGAAAAATTAAAGTCCTTCAGTCTTAACTCAGTGCAAACCTCAGTGAGGCTCCTCTGGTTTTCATTTCGGCTCCACAATGTTCAAGGTTGTTCTAGGAACTGAACCTGTGTCAACTTTTGGAATGTGAGAGAGAAATATAAGCATATGCCAAAGAATACTGCCAGTGCCTTTTTATACCAGTGGCTTGGGGAGATGTAAGGGCCATCACAGGGCTGAGAGAATACTGTTTCTTTCCCTCCCTCCTGACTCTGTCAGCATAGAGTGCCTCTTGTATACGTTTGTCTGCTGCTGCTGCTAAGTCGCTTCAGTCGTGTCCGACTCTGTGCGACCCCATAGACGGAAGCTCACCAGGCTCCCCTGTCCCTGGGATTCTCCAGGCAAGAACACTGGAGTGGGTTGCCATTTCCTTCTCCAATGCATGAAAGTGAAAAGTCAAAGTGAAGTCGCTCAGTCGTGTCCGACTCTTAGCGACCCCACGGACTGGAGCCTACCAGGCTCCTCCGTCCATGGGGTTTTCCAGGCAAAAGTACTGGGGTGGGGTGCCATTGCCTTCCCCGTACGTTTGTCTGTAAGAGTGATATTTAACTTTTAACTTTAAACACCTGTGTGGTTTCACTACAAATCATATATATTACTGTGCCTCCTTTTGTTAAATACATATGACCTGTTTGTTGTAGACTAAAAGAAATGTAAAATAAGGATCATATAGTTTAAAAATTTAAAGGAGACTTCAAATAGAGGCAGTCTTTGAACATTAAGCAGTCTGTGAAATGCACTGTTAAAGAAGTGACCAATTTCTCAGGTCCTTTAAACTTCTTATCCCCCTTTTAAGCACCAACTGTTTGCCAGTACAAAGACTAAGGCCCAGAAGTTTAACAGCTGGGATTAGAATATATCTCCCCCCAACACCCCCAGCCACATAGGCACACAGCTTTGGAATCTTGGTTCAACACATGGCCTTTAATGCCTCACAACTGAACTTCTAAATTTAAAGACGTTCCCTCGAGTAGTATGTTTCTTCATGCTGCCACTTAATTGGGGGCAATGCCATTTTTTAATGGGTGTATGGTAGTCACAATTAGCATTAAGATATCAAAATTTCATTTCAGCAAATCACGAGGACTTACCTATGAAATGAAAGGAACTCAGATTGTTCCAGGAGATTTTAATAAAAAAATGGATTTCTACAGCTCTGATCAAACTAAATTTCCAGAATATGTGGCCAGCTTATTTTTCAAAGAGGAATTTCACTAACTATATTCTATTCATGCACTGACTAAGGGCTTATTATCTTTAGATGATTTTGCCTGCTTTCCGCTTTACTTCTTCTTGGGCTACACCAGGTAAAGGTTGGTACTTTGGGTCATCTACTGCTTGCTCACTGCTACAGCGAGGAATCCACCATTGCTACTAGCTCACAGACTTGAGGACTAGTGTCAGATTTTAGAGGCAAGAACATATATTCATCCTTTGACGTTGGCTTACCATGGTATCTTACACTTCGTAAAATATGTAAATGACTATTTGTTTAGTTAAATACCTCTTTCCGTTTTCTTTAAAAAAATGTCAAAACAATGGAAATGACATGCAAGTCCACCACATTACTTATTTATCTTTAAAAACATTCACTGTTGTATCACTGATGAAAAGATGTAATTTTACTGTTGCTGTCAAAGTCCAGTATGCAAATGAAGATGTTGAAGCTCTGAAGCATAGTACGTTGAGTGTCAGAAACATATGTATTAATATTCATACGCATAATTAACGTCATCTTGATTCTGCATCTTTCTCTCCCTTCTTGGATGTGTACAGCTTGTTTGTGTATCCAAAGGAAATATATGTCTTTCACTTGGAAATAAAAAAGTCCACAGATTTAAAGCGATTTTACTTTTTTCCTTCAGAGACATTTAATATTCTATCACCGAGTATTCTTTCTAGAGCAACTTGAAGGATTTAGTAAAGATAATTGTGCAACCAATAGAAAACTTAAAGGATGCTTTTCATATGTTAGTGTTTTGCATGTCTTAATGAATCTTAAATGTTATTTGGTACTGAATATTAAAATCCATCGGGGGTATGTACCGTTCTTCAAGTCATATATAACTTTTGGAGCTTGTCAAATAATAATTAGCTATTTTAAATTTTGGCATCAGCAAAATCTATGCTTCTGAAACTGGCTTCACTTCTGCCTTATTTTTTAAAAATTGTGGTTATTACAGAACTGTAAACTTAAGAAATAATTTTATATTTACTTTTTATATGCTGCCTATCTCTGAAAATTCTTTCTGGTATTTTCACCGAGATATGGAACAAAATAAGTAAGGTAACTGCAGTAATTAGAGTGGAAAGGAGTAATGGCATGTATGCCCAGAAGTTGAGTTATTTAGTTGGTGTTGCCTCAATTTGTTCTCGATGTATGAACTACTCTTGCTTCAATATGAATAGAGCTCTGGGTCCATTTTTCAATTTACAGTGAAATTCCAATTTCACTGCAATTACCATAGTGTTTCTCTAACAATAATATTGCACTTAGCAGTTAACAAAATTGAACTTTCGATCAGCAGCTTAGGTAAGGGAAAATAAACAATATGAATATATGGCTTACAATCTTTCTTACATTAATAAGCTAAACTGTTTTGGGGATCAGGAGAAGGGGAACTCCAAACATTTGTCCTCTGTACCACAAGATGCAAAAAGCTGAATTACTGTAGCAAGAAGTAGGGTCTTTTGCAGAGGAAAGAATTAGCGGAGAAGAGAGAGTGAGGGTTGACAGTATGGTAATGATGGGAGGATGAGCTGGAAAATTATTTCCCCAGTTAATATGAAAATTTTAAATGATAAAAATTTCATTCAGATATTAAAAGTCCTATGCGAATTCATTCCTTTGGAGTAAGGGATGCAGTAGGATGGGGCAAAGAAGAGTTTTATACATGCATATGTGAGGTATGCTAGTGCATCATTTAATACTATCTAAAACAGTCATTAGTTTTACAAACATTTATTAAACTCAGTATGCTAAACATACTTCCCTGGTGGCTCAGATGGTAAAGTGTCTACCTGCAATGCGAGAGACCGGGGTTTGATTCCTGGGTCGGGAAGATCCCCTGGAGAAGGAAATGGCAATCTATTCCAGCACTCTTGCCTGGAAAATCCCATGGATGGAGGAGCCTGATAGGCTACAGTCCATGGGGTCGCAAAGAGTCGGACATAACTGAGCGACTTCACTCACTTTCACTTTATGCTAAACATAGGGAACAGAATGATGAATTTGATTTGCTCTGAGTTGAAAAAGCTTGCTACTTTCAAGGAGAGTGGTGAGACAAGCGTACCAGCATGAGTATTGGTGTATTGAAATACAGAGAAGGCAACACATATTTCTTTCAACATAAGGAAAACTGGAAGTCAGAAATGTGATATTGTCCCAGAAACTGGCTAAAAGAAGCTAGAGTAGAAGATTTAGAGCCCAGAAGCGTAGGTCTTATTTTTGCCTGTATCTTAGCTTTATATGATGGACAAGTTTTGCCTTTTTAAAGGGGACTGAAAACTTGTCAAATAAAAGCAAGTCTTGATGTCAGCGGCTATGACACTTGTCAGTTTCAGAGCTGTTTTTCTTTGCTTGATGCAAGAATTTTGAGAATAATGAATCAAAGCTGATTTTATTGTCGTTATATTTTAGGTATAAAATATTAATGTAATTAGTTCAGAGAGAATGAAACTGACTTTTGGTTCACAGACTGAGACATTTTGTTTTGGTTATCCATGTTTCACTGGTCAGCCAACTTAGACGTTTGTATAGTTATGTATTTTATTCATGCCTCTCCTGTTTTTCTTAACCATTGAGCTTCATGCTAGTTAAAATTACTTAAAAAGTAACATATTAAGTTATATACATTAGTTGATTTTTCTCAGTTTTACCAAATTTATCTCTAAGGGAAAATAAAGAAGTAAAATCATTAAAAGGACAAGCTTTGGAGTGATACCCAAACTAAAGCTGTGGCTGCCTTAATTTCCTAGGTCTGTGCTCTGAGAAAATTCATTTCTCTGTATTTCCATTTGTTAATTTATAAAATGGAATACTAAAAATCTATACGTTATAGGGCTGTTAAAGGAGAATCAAAGTCCTGTTTGCCTTTGTGTCCATCAAAAGTAATCATGCAGCTAGTTTTTAACAATAATGACGAAAGTAGCGGATTTCCCTAGTGGCTCAATGGTAAAGAGCCTGCCTGCCAAGGAGGAGACGCAGGTTTGATCCCTTGGTCAGGAGGATCCCCTGGAGAAGGAAATGGCAACCCACTCCAGTAGCCGTGCCTGGAAAATCCCATGGACAGAGAAGCCTGGAGGGCTACAGACCATAGCATCACACAGTTAGACATGACTGAAGCAACTTAGCACACAATATTACATGCTTAATATGCTTCCAACATTTTATTTTTATTTCTTTAAAGATTTTTTTTTTTTATGTGGACCATTTTTAAGGTCTTTATTGAATTTGTTACAATATTGTTTATGTTTTTTTTTTATGTTTTGGTTTTTTGGCTGGAAAGCATGTGGTATCTTAGCTCCCTGACCAGGGATCAAACCTGTACCCTCTGCCTTGGAAGGTGGTCTTAACCATTAGACCACCAGGGAAGTCCCTGCCTCCCTCATTATGAAAAGGAAAACTTGATAGAAGTCCTGTATTTTCTCTCTAGTGATTTCACTTTTAGCTTTATTAGCCACTCCCATGGTATAGAGACACCATCCTTTATTATATCTCATTGTTCTATTAAATAACAGACTCAGTGCACACTGGCATTTGTGAAATGCTGTGCATTTAATGTGTGTGTGTGTGTGTGTGTGTTAGTTGCTCAGTTGTGTCCAACTCTTTGTGACCTCATGGGCCATGGCCCATCAGGCTCTGCTGTCCATGGAATTTTCCAGGCAAGAACAATGGAGTGGGTTGCCATTTCCTTCTCCAGTGGATCTTTCCAACCCAGTCATCAGACCCCAGTCTCCTGTATTACAGGCAGATTCTTTACTATCTGAGCCACTATGGAAGCATTTAATTTACTCCAATACAAACCAGACCATGATTGTTCTGGTCCTCACAGGAAGTGAGGAAGGTACAGTACCAAGGAAGCAAGGTACTGTAACACATAGATGGCTTTTTTAAAGTAAAGATAAACTTTGCGGCAAAGAGTTAATTTCATTCATGTGAAAACATTTAAAGTTTGTGAATATAACCTCCAAATAGGCCATATACTTTTTTTCCTGTTCATTGATCATGTTAGCACTTATTTTGAGTATAATGTTGGATAGTTCTTTGGAACCATGGTATGGATAGGTCTTTGAATGATCCTGGTTTGTGGATTCTCATTCCAACAGTAGCTCTTTCGTTCTGCTGATATTTAATTCTCCGAGTTGTGTACATTTAAGCAGCTATTGTAGAACATTTATCTTTGGTTCTTCAGTGACTGTTTGCTCCAACTCTGAAGAATGATCCTGAAAGAGTGGTCTGACTGAAGTAAGCACCACCATATCTTTGACAAACGATGATTTGATTTAGAGCTTAAATGTAATCGCAGCACATTGTATTTTAAGTCTTACTTTGTGGTATTGAAGTTTGCACAAAAATGATTTACAAATAGTGGTTCCTTGTTTCACTCTAAAAGACAGCTTGATACTTACTGAATAGCTCCATTTATCCTAGTGGGTCTGAAACCCTGAAATGACTTTATAGAAGTCATTTCCAATAAAGCAAAGATCTTAAGATTTTCTTGTTCCCACAAAAGTTCAGTGCTAACCTAGTGACTTTCTCTGTGCTACTGGGGGGAAACTGGCTATTAGAAAATAATTCTTGTTCTCTCTTTTAAAACTCACAAAGGCATGGTGCTTATTAGTGTTGTTTGAAAGCTGTTACCCTAGGCTTTTTAGGAACTCATCCTTCACATGTGGAAGAAAACAGAAGGGAATGTGTCCTTACTTGGTACACTTGTAAAATGTTAGAGGACAGATGTCTTTACACTCAGTCCTTATTCAAAGCATAGCTGTTTATGTACTTCTCTTTCTCCACATTCATTATACAAAAGAAGCAGCTTGAATAGAGGCTGTGCAAGAGTGCACTCTAAGTAGGAGCTGGTGATTAAACTTTAGAGGGTAAATACCTTGGATCAGAACTTTCATTTTTACTGTTTCTTTATACTATGCCATTCAGCTTGATGTTTTTCTCATACTTCCAGATTGGGGATAGCGGCAGAAACACTTTGTCTCATTCTTTTCCTGAGTGTTTTAGAAAGACTTTTTTCACTAAGAAGACTAAGTGTATTACTTGCAGAAGCAGGATTTTGTCACAAAAACATTTTTGTGAGGATCCAGCTAACTGTGTTTTTCTAATCTATTCAAGTAGTTATTGAGCATTTAATGATTTGGCATGGGAATTAGGTAAGTGATTGTTAGAAATTCAAGAAATTCAATTAACTCCTTATAGGAAAAATATGAAGAAGGGCAGATTAAGGAAATTGACACTTGAGTGAAGAGTTTAATATGATTTTGACAAAAATCCTGAATATTCATTTTATGCAAGCTGTTATTAAAACTCTGCCTGAGAACAATTAAATTGCAAATGGTCTTGAAAGGGTAATAATTCAGCATTTGTGTAATCCAAATGCAGGAAGACTCTCTAAGTTCAACCAACCAAATGATTCTAATGGAGACAAGTACCAAACTGACTTAAGGTCAAAAGTATACGAATTGTGTTGCTAATTGCATCCTCCATCTAACTTATTCAAGTACATATCTGCATTTTTTTTTTTTTTTTGGTCAGTAAAATTTCTAATGATTAGAAACTTGAGCAAGTTTTTTTTTTCCTGCAGAGCTCTGTATATTCATTTACAAAGAATTTTTTGCCCAGTTTTTTCAATTATGAGTCATTTTAAGCTTTGATGAAATTAGTAGGTAAGAAAAAAGAAATTGTGACTATTGAGCACTTGGTCCTACATGGGATGAGCTCTAAGTGCAAAATACGCACTGAGCTTTGAATATTTTGTATGAAAAAAACAAAGTAAAATATCACATAGTCAACTTTTCACATTGCTCTCATGTTAAAATGATGTTCTCCAGTCCAGGTATGATGCCTGATAATGGATGCCTGGGGCTGGTGCACTGGGATGACCCAGAGGGATGGTATGGGGAGGGAGGAGGGAGGAGGGTTCAGGATGGGGATGTATACTTGTGGCGGATTCATTTTGATGAATGGCAAAAGCAATACAATATTGTAAAGTTAAGCAAAATAAAATAAAAAAAATGATGTTCTGGATACAGTGGGTTAAATAAAAAATATTATTAAAATGAAAAAAGAAATTATAAAATGGCACTCCTTATTAAAAGGCTTGTAATATAATGAGAAGAATAGAAAATATATATGCATATATATATATATAACATATATATGACTGATAAATTACTACTAGAGAAGGGAAATTGAAAGGTGTGGTTGGTTAGAACTCACATATTCTGGAAGACAAGAAATTATGAGTCCAGATTTAGATGTGTAGTCTGTGAATTTATGGGAAAGATTAAGATCCTTGAACTTTGATTTGAGACTTAGGAGTGGAGAAAAGAACCAAAGAGGCAGATTTAAAATCAGGAATGGCCATGATGACTGCAGGGAAAAGCTAGATGGTGACTGGCTATGAGATGAGAGTAGCAGGTGATTTCTCCAACACACTGTGTGTCCCAAGTCCTCCTTCTTTCCAATGTATTTCCAGTGATTTTCAAAAAAGTGTTGTAATCATAAGGCAGGAGAAAATTTATTGAACTGCTGGAATTGTCATTGTTATTGTTTAGCTGCTAAGTCGTGTCCAATTCTTTTGCAACCTCATGGACTGTAGCCACCCAGGCGCCTCTGTCCGTGGGATTTCCTAGGCAAGAATACTGGAGTGGGTTGCCATTTCCTTCTCCAGGGATCGTCTCAACCCAGGGATCAAACCTACGTCTCCTGAACTGGCAGGTGGATTCCACCATTGAGCCATCAGGAAAGTCTGGAATTGTCATTAGTAGCCCTATTTTTTGGAGAAGGCAAGGACAACCCACTCCAGTACTCTCGCCTGGAGAATCCCATGGATGAAGGAGCCTGGTAGGCTGCAGTCCATGGGATCGCTAAGAGTCAGACATGACTGAGCGACTTCACTTTCACTATTCCTTTCATGGATTGGAGAAGGAAATGGCAACCCACTCTGGTGTTCTTGCCTGGAAAATCCCATGGACGGGGGAGCCTGGTGGGCTGCCATCTATGGGGTCGCACAGAGTCGGACACGACTGAAGCGACTTAGCAGCAGCAGCAGCTCTATTTTTAATTTTCTCTATGGGTCAGCTTATATTCTGGAATAAAAACCCCACATAGGAATCTATAACTACAGGTGTCCTTAGTTTCCATCTGTGAGCTACAATTTGGGACTGGGTGAGAACACAAGACAATCTCAGCCAATGACCTTGTGAAACAAACAGTGGTAGGGAAGGCTTTATATTACACAATGATGAAGAATACAAGCGAACTTAAAGAAGGTCTGGGAATGTGATGAAAGGTCATGGTCAGCAAAGACTTCCCCAACAAACTGAAACTTAAAACAGGGTTATGAATGCAACTGAGGAACGTCTATAAATCTTTTACCAAGTACCTGCTTAGTATAGTAGATATTAATTTAGAGGTAATTAGGGACTTGAATCATGTATGTGATTCTGAAACCAAAGATTTAGAGCCCCCTGTAATGTATTCCTTCTAATTCTGAATCTGAGTTGACATCTAGAATAGTGCAGCTAATGAAATTGGGCATGGGGGATATTTCAGATGAAATATTCTCTGTGCTTTATTATTTTTAATGAAATAAGAAGCAGCATTTTTAAAGAAGCTGCTCCCCTCTGAGAATTTGCATTGAAGCACAGTAATACAATTATTCTTGTGGGAAAAAGAGTAGTCTGCCCTGCTGAGAACACAAAGCAGCTTTTGTCCTGAGAAGCTATTATAGGTTATATATTGCTCACCTAACATTGGGATCCTTTATGGTTATATATTATGATTTAAGTATAAATTAACTGTGAAAGAACATAAATAACTTTCTATTATTAAAGTTGAAAACCCAACAGGGCATGTTCCTTCCCTCTCCCTTAACTTCTCCCTCTCTCATTATTGATAAAAACCCTGTGTGTGTACACTCACATATGCATATATAGTAACAATAAGCTTATGATGTAATGGCATATTTATGTACATTTTCCCACATATTGTTTTATTTTTGCTGTTTACTGCCTGTGCAAACCTTGGTAAGTTAAACTGTTGATACCTCAGTTTTCACATCTGTAAAATGGAGACTGAGTGATTTAACTATGTAAAGCACTTGAAGCCATGCTGGCATGCATTTAGGAGTCAAGAAATGTTCGCTGTTTTTATGACAGTGCATACTGAGAGAGTTGGTTTTGTTAAAAATCAGATTGCTGAAATTAAATACTCTATGTATTAGAACCTGTCTTTGTAGATAAAGAATGATGGCTTGGTAGAGAATTATTGAGGGGCTTTGCAAATGACGTAATGCATTGCAGGCGGCTTGCCAAGTGGCATTAGTGATACAAAACCTGCCTGCTAATGCAGGAGACATAGGGACACTGGTTTCATCCCTGGGAGAAGGACTTGCCAACCCACACAAGTATTCTTGCCTGGAGAATCCCCATGGATTGTGAAATATCCCATTAGAGATGTTTTGGAGCTATTCATGTTGGTCTGAACTCAGGATGACATCCTGGAATGGAGATAGATAGCAGAGATGTGTGTTGTGTGCTAAGTCATTTCAGTTGTGTCAGACGCTGTGTGGCACTATGGACTGTAGCCAGCCAGGCTCCTCTGTCCATGGGATTCCCCAGGCAAGAATACTGGAGCGAATTGCCATTCCTATCTCCAGGGGATCTTCCCAACCCAGGGATCGAACCTACGACTCTTATGTCTCCTGCATTGGCAGGACGGTTCTTTACCACTAGTGCCACCTGGGAAGCCCAGATAACAGAGACAGTATAGGCATAAAATTTGATCTGAAATCATTTGAATCTATGATATTATCTAGGGTAGAGTATAGAGAAGGAGAAAAGGGACTGAGACAGAACCACTGAAATCCAACATAAGAATCACTAACACACTGCTAACAGCTTTTACTCTTTAAAGTAGGAAGCTGGATATCAAAAGTGCATAGAAACAAAAGCAACTGTACTGCATCTCTGTTGTTTAGATGCTAAGTTGTGTCCAGTGCTTTGTGACCCCATGTCCTGCAGCAGGCCAGGTTTCCCTGTTCTTCACCATCTCTCAGAGCTTACTTAGACTCATGTCCTTTGAGTCGGTGATGTCATCCAGCCCTCTCGTCCTCTGTCATCCCCTTCTATTCCTGCCTTCAAACTTTCCCAGCATCAGGGTCTTAAGGTTTATTATTATTACTATTATTATTTATCATTTTTGCTTCCTAAATGGTAAGTGCAGTTAAAAGTTTTCTGTTAGCATTACTTCATGGATTGATGCATCAGTACCTTTTTGAATTAAATATGAAATTAATTAGGCAGAGCTTAATAAAGTCAGTGTCAGAGAGATCTCGTCAGACATTATCAGACAACCTGGAAAACAGGCAACCTGATTAGATAAGTGGATTTAAACACTCAAAGAATGTGACTTATTGATATTGAATTAAGCCTACTGTTTTCAAGGGAAACATGTTTTAATGGTTGACGGTAGACTCTTAAGATTTGTTTTTATATTAAGGGAAAGTGACAGTAATCTTTCTCTAATTCAGAAGAAACTGAAAAGGGACAAAGGAAATCAGATCAGATCAGTTGCTCAGTCGTGTCCGACTCTTTGCGACCCCATGAATCGCAGCACACCAGGCCTCCCTGTCCATTATCAACTCCCTGAGTTCACTCAGACTCACGTCCATTGAGTCAGTGATTCCACCCAGCCATCTCATCCTCTGTCGTCCCTTTCTCCTCCTGCCCAAATCCCTCCCAGCATCAAAGTCTTTTCCAATGAGTCAACTCTTTGCATGAGGTGGCGAAAGGGTTTCAGATCAGATCAGATCAGATCAGTTGCTCAGTCATGTCCGACTCTTTGCAACCCCATGAATCGCAGCACGCCAGGCCTTCCTGTCCATCACCAACTCCTGGAGTTCACTGAGACTCATGTCCATCGAGTCAGTGATGCCATCCAGCCATATCATCGTCTGCCATCCCTTTATCCTCTTGCCCCCAATCCCTCCCAGCATCAGAGTCTTCTCCAATGAGTCAACTCTTCGCATGAGGTGGCCAAAGTACTGGAGTTTCAGCTTTAACATTATTCCTTCCAAAGAAATCCCAGGGCTGATCTCCTTCAGAATGGACTGGTTGGATCTCCTTGCAGTCCAAGGGACTCTCAAGAGTCTTCTCCAACACCACAATTCAAAAGCATCAATTCTTCAGTGCTCAGCCTTCTTCACAGTCCAGCTCTCTCATCCATACATGACCACAGGAAAAACCATAGCCTTGACTAGATGAACCTTTGTTGGCAAAGTAATGTTTCTGCTTTTGAATATGCTATCTAGGTTGGTCATAACTTTCCTTCCAAGGAGTAAGCGTCTTTTAATTTCATGGCTGCAGTCACCACCTGTAGTGATTTTGGAGCCCAGAAAAATAAAGTCTGACACTGTTTCCCCATCTATTTCCCATGAAGTGATGGGACCGGATGCCATGATCTTCGTTTTCTGAATGTTGAGCTTTAAGCCAACTTTTTCACTCTCCACTTTCACTTTCATCAAGAGGCTTTTTAGTTCCTCTTCACTTTCTGTCATAAGGGTAGTGTCATCTGCATATCTGAGGTTATTGTTATTTCTCCCGGCAATCTTGATTCCAGCATGTGTTTCTTCCAGTCCAGCATTTCTCATGATATACTCTGCATATAAGTTAAATAAACATGGTGACAATATACAGCCTTGACGTACTCCTTTTCCTATCTGGAACCAGTCTGTTGTTCCATGTCTAGTTCTAACTGTTGCTTCCTGACCTGCATATGTTTCTCAAGAGGCAGATCAGGTGGTCTGGTATTCCCATCTCTTTCAGAATTTCCCACAGTTGATTGTGATCCACACAGGCTTTGGCATAGTCAATAAAGCAGAAATAGATGTTTTTCTGGAACTCTCTTGCTTTCTCGATGATCCAGCGGATGTTGGCAATTTGATCTCTGGTTCCTCTGCCTTTTCTAAAACCAGCTTGAACATCAGGAAGTTCATGGTTCATATATTGCTGATACCTGGCTTGGAAAATTTTGAACATTACTTTACTAGCGTGTGAGATGAGTGCAACTGTGCGGTAGTTTGAGCATTCTTTGGCATTGCCTTTCTTTGGGATTGAAATGAAACTGACCTTTTCCAGTCCTGTGGCCACTGCTGAGTTTTCCAAACTTGCTGGCATATTGAGTGCAGCACTTTCACAGCATCATCTTTCAGGATTTGGAATAGCTCAACTAGAATTCTATCACCTCCACTAGCTTTTTTTGTAGTGATGCTTTCTAAGGCCCACTTGACTTCACATTCCAGGATGTCTAGCTCTAGGTCAGTGATCACACCATTGTGATTATCTGGATCCTGAAGCTCTTTTTTGTACAGTTCTTCTCTGTATTCTTGCCATCTCTTCTTAATATCTTCTGCTTCTGTTAGGTCCATACCATTTCTATTCTTTATCGAGCCCATCTTTGCATGAAATGTTCCTTTGGTATCTCTGATTTTCTTGAAGAGATCCCTAGTCTTTCCCATTCTGTTGTTTCCTCTATTTCTTTGCATTGATTTCTGAAGAAGGCTTTCTTATCTCTTCTTGCTATTCTTTGGAACTCTGCACTCAGTTGCTTATATCTTTCCTTTTCCCCTTTGCTTTTTGCTTCTCTTCTTTTCACAGCTATTTGTAAGGCCTCCCCAGACAGCCATTTTGCTTTTTTTACATTTCTTTTCCATGGGGATGGTCTTGATCCCTGTCTCCTGTACAATGTCACGAACCTCATTCCATAGTTCATCAGGCACTCTATCTATCAGATCTAGGCCCTTAAATCTATTTCTCACTTCCACTGTATAATCATAAGGGATTTGATTTAGATCATACCTGAATGGTCTATTGTTTTTTCCCACTTTCTTCTGTTTAAGTCTGAATTTGGCAATAAGGAGTTCATGATCTGAGCCACAGTCAGCTCCTGGTCTTGTTTCTGCTGACTGTATAGAGCTTCTCCATCTTTGGCTGCAAAGAATATAATCAATCTGATTTTGGTGTTGACCATCTGGTGATGTCCATGTATAGAGTCTTCTCTTGTGTTGTTGGAAGAGGGTGTTTGTTATGACCAGTGCATTTTCTTGGCAAAACTCTATTAGTCTTTGCCCTGCTTCATTCCGTATTCCAAGACCAAATTTGCCTGTTACTCCAGGTATTTCTTGACTTCCTACTTTTGCATTTTGATAAATGAAAAGCAAGGAGCAAATAACATTAAAAATATTGGTATAAGAATTTTTGTTGTTCGGTTGTGTCTGACTCTTTGCGACCCCATGAACTATAGCATGCCAGGCTTCCCTATCCTTTACTATCTCCCAGAGTTTGCTCCAACTCATGTCCATCAAATCGGTGATGCTATCTAATCATCTCATCCTCGGTCGTCCCCTTCTCCTCCTTCCTTCAATCTTTCCCAGCATCAGTGTCTTTTCAAATGAGGCAATTCTTTGCATCAGGTGGCCACAGTATCAGACCTTCAGCTTTAGCAGCCGTTCTTCCAATGAATATTCAAGGTTGATTTCCTTTAGGATTGACTGGTTTGAGTTCTTTGCTGTCCAAGTGTCTCTCAAGAGTTTTCTCCAGCACCACAGCTCAAAAGCATCCATTCTTCGGTGCTCAGCCGTCTTTATGGTCCAACTCTCACATCCATATATAGGATACACTTAAACATTCATTGTGGATGTTTTTGTTGACAGGAAGTATAGTGAAAAGAATATACATACTAGTGTCAATGGGCAAATCAGAAACATACTTATAGGTCTACTATTAGGTGACCTTGGATCCATTTCTTAACTTCTCTCAGATATAGATTTCTTTTTAATCTGTTAAATGGGGCTAATTACATTCTTGGTCATTGTGAGGACTCACTTGAGTCCAGCATTTCATATAATGCTTGGTACGTGATTACAGTAGTTAATTTTTCAATATTATTTACTTAAAAGCTGTTAAGAGACTAGATGCTAATTATTCTTACCACAAAAGGGAAATGATAATTATGTGAGGTGATGAAGGTGTTAGCTAATATGCTGGTCAGGTCAGATCAGTCGCTCAGTCATGTCTGACTCTTTGCGACCCCATGAATCACAGCACGCCAGGCCTCCCTGTCCATCACCAACTCCCGGAGGTCACTCAGACTCACGTCCATCGAGTCAGTGATGCCATCCAGCAAGCTCATCCTCTGTCGTCCCCTTCTCCTCCTGCCCACAATCCCTCCCAGCATCAGAGTCTTCTCCAATGAGGCAACTCTTCGCATGAGGTGGCCAAAATACTGGAGTTTCAGCTTTAGCATCATTCCTTCCAAAGAAATCCCAGGGCTGATCTCCTTCAGAATGGACTGGTTGGATCTTCTTGCAGTCCAAGGGACTCTCAAGAGTCCTCTCCAACACCACAATTCAAAAGCATCAATTCTTCGGCGCTCAGCCTTCTTCACAGTCCAGCTCGCACATCCATACATGACCACAGGAAAGACCATAGCCTTGACTAGGTGAACCTTTGTTGGCAAAGTAATGTCTCTGCTTTTGAATATGCTATCTAGGTTGGTCATAACCTTCCTTCCAAGGAGTAAGCGTCTTTTAATTTCATGGCTGCAGTCACCATCTGCAGTGATTTTGGAGCCCAGAAAAAGAAAGTCTGACACTGTTTCCACTGTTTCCCTTCTATTTGCCATGAATATGCTGCTAGTGGTAATCATTACAGCAGTATATACTGGTATCAAATAAGCATGTTGTACACATTAAACTTATGCCGTATTATATGTCAATTATATCTTAGTTTTTATTTATTTTTTAGATTTTTGTTTGTGCTGTGTAGCTTGTGGAATCTTAGTTTCCTGACCAGGGGTCAAATGTACGCCTTTAGCAGTGAAAGCATGGAGTCCTGACCACTGGACCACCAGGAAATTCAGGAAATTCCCTGTATCTCAGTCCTTTTAAAAAAGAAAGGAGTCTTCAGTCCTTTGCATTTAGCACTTTTTTCCTTCCAGAAAACTTTTTTTTTTTTTAATTAAAATTTTTTTTAGTGTTTTGACTCCCTTTACCCAATTCTCCTATTCCTAAACCTCTCTACTTCTGGAAACTATCAATTTGTTCTCTGAATCTAGAAGTTAGGCTTTTGTTGTTGTCTTTTTGCTTAGATTCCACATGTAAATGAGATCATATGTTATTTGTCGTTCTGTCTGATTTATTTTACTTAGTGTAATGCCTTTGAGGGCCGTCCACATCATTACAAATGGCAAAATTTCCTTGTTTTTAAATGACTGAGTAGTATTCCATGGTGTGTGTGTGTGTATGTGTGTGTGTATCTATCTCACACATTCTTTATTCATTCATCCTTCGATGGGCACTGAGGTTGCTTCCATTTCTTGGCTATTGTGAATAATGTTGCAGTGAACATGTGTGTGTTAGTTGCTCTGTCGTGTCTAACTCTTTGCTACCCATGGACTGTAGACTTCCAGGCTCCTCTGTCCATGGGATTCTCCAGGCAAGAATACTGGACTTGGTTGCCATTCCCTTCTCCAGGGGATCTTCCCAACCCAGAGATCAAACCTGATTCTGCATTGGCTAGCAGATTCTTTAACGTCTGAGCCAATGAACATAAGGATGCATATATCTTTTTAGCTAGTGTTTTTGTTTTCTTTGGATAAATACCCAGAAGTTGAATTGCTGGGTCACTGGTATTTCTAATTTTTGAGAAACCTTTGTACTGTTTTCCACAGTGGCTGCACCAACAGTGTACATGGGGTTTCCATTTCTCGTTGCTGAGAGTCGGACACGACTGAGCGACTTCACTTCACTCACATTTTTGACAACACCTGCTATTTCTTATCTTTTCAATAATAGACATTCTAACAGATGTGGAGTGACATCTCATTGTGGTCTTGATTTGCATTCCCCTCATGATTAATGATATTGAGCATATTTTCATGTGCATATTGGCCATCTGTATGGAAATTGTAATTTTTGAGGAATAATGTGTTGTGCTCTGCTAAGTCACTTCGGTTGTGTCCGACTCTTTGTTACTCAATGGACTGTAGCCCCCCAGGCTCCTCTGTCCATGGGATGATAATCATCTATAAAATAAATGGGTTGATTCTTGAGTGCCATTGGGCTCTAAGTTCTGTGGTTCAGTGAATAGAGAGTAAAATCTTTAGTCCAGGAAACGAGAGGAAAATGGAAAGTTGTTCAGAGTTGAAAAATTATTATTGTCATTATAATATATTTATTGTCTAATCACCCATTATATTTCACAGAAATCATAAAAAGAATAATCTCTGTTTAATCTTTCAGAGAAAGGTAGATAAAGCAGAGTTTCACAGAGCACTCATAAAATAAAATGACAAGAGTTAAACAGCATGTGTCATCAAAAGGCAATATATGTGCAAATACTTGGGATAGTTTAATTCCATGGCATGTTAGGAATCAATATGATAACTGAATCACAAATATGTTAATTTTAGAAGGGAGATTAAAGAAAATATATAATAAAGTGGGGATATCAAAGAGTAGCCCTGAGAATTCTAGGTTCATGTGTGGTAAAGCAAGAGCTAACTTCATTTATTTTCTGGTCCTTCTGCAAAGATGTTAAAAAGTGAAATATTTGAATTGAATGATTAAACATTTTTTTTGAACAGCATAACAAGAAACTTCATTCGTGGAAAAAAATATGGTTAAGGCATGTGGAAGAACTGTTATATTGAGACAGTCTGTTCAACATACACTAGTTTAAATTTGTACATCCATTAATTGTTGTCACATGTCTATTCATCGTGGAGGACAGGGAAACCTGGCATGCTACAGTCCATGGAGTCACAAAGAGTCTGCCACAACTTATTGTTGTTAGTCTGAACAACAATCTATTCGTATGCTGATAAATGTTTCAGACCAACAAAATAAGTTAAAAGATGAAGACAAATATTAACAGAAAGTAATCTTGAGAAATGAATTTAAGAATCTAATTTTATTTTAGTCCAAAAAGTGTACTGGACCATTATCTTGAAATAACCTATGATGGAATATAATCTGCAAAAATACAGACTCATTATGCTGTATACCTGAAACAAACACAGTATTTTAAATCAGCTATTGTTTAGTCACTAAGTTGTGTCCAACTCCTTCGCGATCCCATGGACTGTACCCCACCAGGCTCCTCTGTCCATGAGATTTCCCAGGCAAGAATACTGAAGTAGGTTGCCATTTCCTTCTCCGTGGAATCTTCCCAACTCAGGGATTAAACCTCTGTCTCCTGCATTGCAGGTGGATTCTTTACTGCTGAGTCAGTAGGGAAGCCCTAAATCAACTATGCTTTGATACAAAACATATACTGGCTAGTTATTGTCCTAATACAGACATTATAAACATGATTAATTGTATTATAGTCTCATTGTTTTAATGATAAATATTCTCGTCTTAGTTGTGAGAGGAGTTTAGAGGAAGATTGTTGGTTGCCTCAATGGTACAAGTGAGATTTTGCCCCAAGTCATTTATTCTTTTTCTTTCCTAAGTTAAACAGTATTTGAAAAAGTTGCTTTATGGCACCGTTGTGTGGGTGATGGACACAGATCTGTGGATTAACAGCTCTTTATAGTTCTAGCATGTAAGGAATATTGCATTTCATCAATTCCAATGCACGCATTTTCTTTAAAATATTTTGCCATCTCTGAAATCAGAATGTATCTTAAGATTGATGTGTTAGATTAAATTTGATGGTATATCATAGGTTAGTTGGCAGAATTTTCCCTTTCTAAACAGAACCCAAAATAGTGATGAATATCACAGCCTTGGATTTGGTAAAATATGATAGTATCTTATATGTGTCCTGAAGAGTAGATGTAATTGATCTGGATGATAAATATGATGGGAACATGATAATCTGGGTCTGTCTGGGGAAATGACTTGAAAGTAGATGACATCTTTTCCTTTCATCTTTTGTTTTACACTCACAAGATTGTGATTCAAATTAAAGGTTTAGTTCAATTCAGCCATCATTATTTTCCTATATCATGTCTATAAAGAGAAGGAAAACAGTGTATGCCCTGTGTTTTTGGAAGTCAGAAATAGCAGTCTTAGGTAATTTTACCAAAGTTTAACTAACATGTAAACATCTTGCATGGTAACTCAGATGGAAAAGAATCTGCCTGTCATGTGAGAGACATGGGTTCAATCCCTGGGTTGGGAAGATGTCCTGGAGAATGGGATGACTACTCACTCCAGTATTCTTGCCTGGAGAATCTCATGAATGAATGAGCCTCATAGGCTATAGTCTATGGGGTAGCAAAGAGTTGGACGTGACTGAATGACTAACACTTTCACTTTTTCAAACCTCTTTCAAACGGGAACCGTGTATACAATTTTTACCCACCCTTTTAAAAAATATAGTGCATAGTAAATGCCTATAGAGCAGAACCCAGTGCAGCTTGCACTTTGAAATAAAGCGAGTCTTCTGTCACCTAGTTCAGTCTGTACACGAGGTAAATCGCTGTCAAAAATGTCAGGAAATATTCTGATATGGCATTAGTTCATCTATGAATTTAATAGCTGGAGTTTTGCATTCTGTATTTTGTATGGCATTATTTTATATTTGACTGTCATTTCATTTTAGAAGATTCAAGGTAGAATAAATATTTTGACATTTCTTTCATTAAGTAAAAATTATGTGTTTCTAATGATGTGTTTTAACAGTAATTATGTGTTCTTATGAAAAGATTTTATGCAAACTGCAAAAAGAATTGGAAATTCTCTTGTTAACTGCAGCTGGGACCAGTTTGATTTTTAAGAAGAATGAAGTTAAGGAGTGTTTATTCAATATAGCCAAAGAAATTAGAAATTAATGAGATATAATCTATAGTGATGCTATCATTCATTATAATAGAGATTTTATTGTTTTGAAACTTCAGATTTTAATGGGGTTTGGGATTTCTTAAATATTCATTAAATTTTCCTCTGAATTCAAATGTAATACAGCCCATTTCTTACTGCTGATTATCAGTTCCTTTTACCACTGCTTTTTGTCTAGTAAATAAATATTTAACCATGATAAAACTGGGCCTTCTTGCTTGCATCCTAAAACTTGGCCAAGAATAAAGAAAAAAGATAAGAGCTTTTTTTTTTTTTAAGCTGAGTTTGCTTACCTGCCAGGCAAGAATGTGTATGCATGACTGCTTTCTTGTGCACACCCATGCACACACACATTCTCAGTGAAAAAATTTGTTAAATAATTCGCCAAGGGGGCAAAGTTAGGGGGTTTTCAGTGGTTTAAAAAAAAAAGTAGAATTTATGGTGGATATGCTAATTAAAGATTGAAAGTTTGCTCTCTAGATAAGACAAATGAATCTGTGAGTCTGTATATAGTTGGCTACAATAAATCTTACTGTTCACAACAAATCCTTTTATTCTCTTGTCAGGAAAGAGTATCCCTTTAAGTCCATTGAGGGTCTGGTGCATTCAAGTTCTGGGTCCATTTACAGCTTTAGCTTGTTAGAACCTGCCATGGTGAAGCAGAGCATTCCGTTTTCACATCACCTTTTCATGGTGTTGAATTGAAAACAAACTCATATCTAAATCCAGAAAGCCATGAAAAATAAACCATTACTGAAATCACTGAAGGGCAGAGACTTAACACAAGAGCAGAAGTCCCAACACTTCACTTCTCTTCTAATTCTCTTTAACCCATCTCCCTTTCATGTCCGCAAATAAGAAGGAAACAATGAAACAACAAAGTTTTAGGCCATAAAGGCTCTTTTTTTTTTTTTTTTTTTTTTTAAGTTTGAGAGAAAGACAGCCAAGGAGCAATCTGTATCTTCCTTTCTTCTGGTACATCCCTGTCTTTTCTTTTCTAATCAAACTTTTAATTTGAAAATTCACATGCAGTTGTAAGAAATCACACAGCCAGATCCAATGACCCTGTGACCGATTTCCCAATGGTGACATTTTATGAAACTATAGCACCATGTCACAACCAGTATATTGACACTGATAAAGCTAAGACACAGAACAGTTTACCACCCACAGACCTCATGTTGGCCTTTCATAGCCGTACTCACTTCCCTTCCTCCATCTTTGACCTTTGGCAACCACTAGTCTGTTCTTCATTTCTACAATTTTGTTATTTCAAGAATTCTGTGTAAGTGAAATCATATAGTATGTGACCTTTGAGACTGCATAATTTTTTTTTTTTTTTTGCAGCATAATCCCTTTGAGATTTATCCAAGATGTATCAGCAGTTTATTCATTACTCTTGATGAGTAGCTTTCCATAGTATGGATATTCCAGTTTGTTTAGCCATTCAGTTACTGAATAAAATCTGGCTTGATTCCAGTTTTTTTTTTTTTTTTTTACTCTATTAGGAGTAAATCTGCTATGAACATTGTGTATAGGTTATTGGGAGAACATAGTTTTCACTATGCTAAGATAAATACCAAAGAATATTATTGCTGGGTCTTACGGTAATTGCCGAAGAATTGATGCTTTTGAACTGTGGTGTTGGATAAGACTCTTGAGAGTCCCTTGGACTGCAAGGAGATCCAACCAGTCCATTCTAAAGGAGATCAGCCCTGGGTGTTCTTTGGAAGGAATGATGCTAAAGCTGAAACTCTAATACTTTGGCCACCTCATGGGAAGAGTTGACTCATTGGGAAAGACTCTAATGCTGGGAGGGATTGGGGGCAGGAGGAGAAGGGGACAACAGAGGATGAGATGGGTGGATGGCATCACCGATTCGATGGACATGAGTTTGAGTGAACTCCAGGAGTTGGTGATGGACAGGGAGGCCTGGTGTGTTGCGATTCATGGGGTCACAAAGAGTCGGACACGACTGAGTGACTGAACTGAACTGAATGGCAGTTGCATGTTTAGTTGTATAAGAAACTATCAAATTGTTTTTTCAGAGTGGCTGTATCATTTTTACATTCCCATCATCGGTGAATGACTGATTCACTTTTTCTGTGTCCTAGCCAGCCTTTCATGCCATTATTATGTTTTAGTTTAGCTGTTCTGATAGGTGTGCACTGATTTCTCACTGTAGTTTTAATTTGCACTTCCCTTACAGCTAATGATGTTGAACATCATTTTCATATGCTTCTCTCTGCCTTTTTAATACATGTTAATTTACCTTTTCTACTTACTCTCCATTTCCTCTATTATCCTAATCAGCAAATCTGTAATTCAGTCCTGATCTATTTCATATCCACTTTTGGTTCCTGAGAAGCTACATAAAAGGCCTACTGCTGCCTCTTAAGGATGATGACTTCCCACCCTGAGAGCGCCAGTGTCCAGTCTCAGGACTGCATCTCCTCTACTGGCCTCATAGCTGTCATTGCTTGAGGCAAAAAGTACAGAATTTTCTTGACCCCAAATCTCTACTGCATGCTGCATTTAGGTCCTGAAAAGGCATTATCTGAACCCATGCTTGCAGTGAGCCTTTTCATTTAAACAGATTCTTCATTTGCTCTCACAACTACTTGAACAAGAACATGGGAGTAAGTGATCATTGCAAGAAAAAGATGTTCTTGGAAGGCAGGCATAATATGAAAAGAGACATTTCTGCCTTCAGCTAAACAGGCTTTTCTATTACTCCCCAAGCAAGTTCTACAGCTTTTCCTGATTGGGTTATAAATTCTCTTGTTTATTCTAAACTCCTCAAAATACAACCAGAAAAATCCTAGGACTGAGGCAAGTTAAGAGGCCTCACTTAAGAGGCTTCCAGTAGGGGAGAACACTACTCTGATACAAGTCTTAGAGTCTCAGGAAAGAGGAGACACGGGAGCCTATTGTTGGTATGTTAGACCCTAGACTAGATGGTTTTAAGATGACTTTGCAGAGTAGGAAATGTGGGAATTGACAGAGTTGTTACTTAAGGCTCTAACTTTGGAATCAGTGGATTCTGAGAGGTGAGGCTATGGAAACAAGTCTTAATGGGCAAGCTGTTACTCCTGGTAAGGAACATATTTGTTTCCCATGGTCTTATCATCCAGGGGCAGGTAATTCCTAGTGCACCTACTAGGTTATTTTGCTTGGTCTCAGTATTGGTTTACTTAAAGTCAGAACACTGTCCCTGGTCCCAGTACTGTTACTACAGGGAAAAGGAATTATGCTGGGACTTTGAAGATCCATAATAAGGAAATTGCATCTGTGCCAGTTATAAATCATGGCATCTGGTCCCATCACTTCATGGCAAATAGATGGGTAAACAGTGGAAACAGTGTCTGACTTTGTTTTTCTGGGCTCCAAGATCACTGCAGATGGTGATTGCAGCCATGAAATTAAAAGACGCTTACTCCTTGGAAGGAAAGGTATGACCAACCTAGACAGCATATCGAAAAGCAGAGACATTACTTTGCCAACAAAGGTCCGTCTAGTCAAGGCTATGGTTTTTCCAGTAGTCATGTATGGATGTGAGAGTTGGACTATAAAGAAAGCTGAGCACGGAAGAATTGATGCTTTTGAACTGTGGTGTTGGAGAAGACTCTTGAGAGTCCCTTAGACTGAAAGGAGATTCAACCAATCCATCCTAAAGGAGATCAGTCCTGGGTGTTCATTGGTAGGACTGAAGTTGAAGCTGAAACTCCAATACTTTGGCCACCTCATGAGAAGAGCTGACTCATTTGAAAAGACCCTGATGTTGGGAAAGATTGAGGGCAGGAGGAGAAAGGGACGACAGAGGATGAGATGGTTGGATGGCATCACCAACTCAATGGACATGGGTTTGGGTGGACTCCAAGAGTTGGTGATGGACAGGGAGGCCTGGTGTACTGCAGTTCACAGGGTTGCAAAGAGTCAGACATGACTGAACGACTGAACTGAACTGAACAATTATGAATGGATTGCCTCTCACTTCCAACTTCACCCATCACTGCCTAGCTTGTGATACTGCGGCTGGACCTTCTGACCATTTCTCCTCTGTCTGCTAGCACGTTAAGCATTTTAAATAGAAGGTCTCAGAGGGCACTGCAAGAAGTGTCCCGTCTTTCTGTTCCTGGTTCCAGTGTGAGTGTCGGTGCTTGCTGTCATGGTGCTTAGTCAGCATGGAGCACATCCCGTGACACTCGTGCCCAGAGAGCACTCAGTGGCACCATCCTTGTCAGAAGCTCCCTGAGAGCAGTTTCCCAGTGACACCTAGAGAGTCTTACAGACTTCCATGAGTTCTCTAATTCCCTTAAAAGGTGGTTTTCTTCTTGCTTACCTGTTATAGGACCTTCATAGACTTTCCCATAATCTAGAAGGCTATTGCTGTTCCCTCACCAGCGATGTCTGGATTTCAATCTTGCCATAAGTAGGAGTCTTTCACATTTTTTTCCTTCTTTGAGTGTTATGCCTCAGTCCTTTATCAGCTATTTGTATATCCTTTAGAATTCTCTTTGTCCCTTTCTAGTTAATCTCTGGTAAATTCTTTATATTAACCTCTTTCAGCTCAAATTGTTATGTGGTTTTTGTCCTCTGATTGGACCCTAACTGGTTTGTTGTTGTTCAGTCACTAAGTCATGTCTGACTCTTTCTGATTCCCATCGACTATGTAGCCGCCCATCAAGCTCCTCTGTCCATGGGATTCTCCAGGCAAGAATATTGGAGTGGGTTGCCATTTCCTTCTCCAGGGGATCTTTCTGACCCAAGGACTGAACCTGAGTCTCTTGCATTGCAGGCATATTCTTTACTATTACAGAAATGCATCACAGACATTGGTCTTAGGAGATAGACCCACAGAGATTGGAATTTGGGATTGAATTGAACCTACTCTAGGATTTGAACACAATGTTGAACGCTTTGCCAGCAGAAAGTGGGATGTCTGTTTCATGCAGTGGCATCATAATTAATCAAGTTACCATTTATAGTTGATTGTGATGAAGGGCCAACTGCATTAAGTGCTTTGGATGCCCACTTGAGTGCAGTATTTGAACATTCTGTCATTCACAGTAGCTACAAGGGCTGTGGATGGTATGGATTCTACTGGGCCTGTTGGAGCGTTCACAGAAAAAAAAAAAAATGAGCTCAAGGCCTCAAACTCTCGGCTGAAGTCATGGTCTGAGAAACAGAGCATCCATGCCAGCCTTAAGTATGCTCTTTATTATATCTACAGAGTTGATAAGGCCCCCCCAGTCGCTCGGTAGTAAAGAATCTGCCTGCTGTACAGGAGCCATGGTTTCAATCCGTGGGTCTGGAAGATCCCCTGGAGAAGGAAATGGCATGCCTGGAGAATCTCTTGAACAGAGGAAACTGGCAGGCTACAATCTATGGGGTTGCAAAAGGGTCGGACAGGACTGAGTGACAAAACAGCAACAACAGGGCTGATATTGCTAAAATTAAATGTAAAATTGCATTATATCTGTTATTGAACGTCAATGCCCATTCATCTACAGTCTTCCCACATTTCTCATTTGAATGTTAGGGGATTTATTGGGAAAGAATGGAGTGCTGAACTTGGCACGGGAACATGTGGCTGGACCCACAGGAGAATGACTATCTTGAGCCCCAAGTCACTGTGAGCCTTTCTTAGAGCTGAGGTAGCTTACCTTTCTATGTCTGAGGAGACTACCTTTTCTTTGCTAGAAAAATTTGTGATCTATTCACCTGGGAATAATGATTTACAAGACTCACCACAACCAGTCCTGGTAATTTCTAGGTTCACTGCAAAGGGGGAATCTTAGAATATTGCAGGGAGGCAAGTGTATACTATGACCCAGGCATAAATAATTTACATACCAAAAAATGTGTGAGGTTTTATTATTGCACATGTTCAGAACAATTCTGAACAATAATACTGTGCAATAATACTGTTATTGTGGAAGTATACTGTTTGGGGGGAGTATACTGTTATTGGGGAATAATACTGAACTGGGGAATGTGCATAAGAGTGGATCCAAAGGGTGTTAGGCCAAAGAGTACAGAATATAACAATAAATAAGACTGAATTCATTGTTATATAAATGTACTTACTAAAGAGTTCAGATTTAATGTGTTAGCTTGGGAAACCACCAGGAACATATACAACTTTAAGGTCTAATGATGTCTACTTAGTACCCATTACAAGAGCCTTCAGAATTGTCTTCCACATAGTAACTCAATATGTATTTACTGAATTTACTTGAAATCTCAGTGCCTGACCTCTAAAACTAAATGTATTATCAAAAGAGAAAAGAATAACAGAAGTAAATAACAGAGAATTCACACTATAAGTAAATAGGGTAAAAGAGATCACAGCCAACTCAAAATATTTATTGATTTACAGATCATTAAAATGTGGAAGAAATTATCTATATTATGAAAATCCACACGGTAATTTATACATAGCCGCCTTTATAATTACATGGGGACATTTTTCACTAAACATTTAGAAAAAGAAATCCAACAAAAATTTGTTTTGTAGGTATCATACATCTTTTGATTGACTGTTACTTCTCACATTTATTACTAGTTTCTTAAGTGAATAAGAATACCAGAAAGCCAAGCAGTTCTGTTCCCAAAAATAACCCAGAAACTTAAAAAGTTTTTGTGGATAGGACTATGTGTATGAGATCTCTATTCCTGGAATCAAACTTGTCTCTAAACCATCTTTAAATAAAAAATGAAGACCACATATAAGAAAATTTTGCTAGGAAGCATATACTATTATTCATGAAATAATACAAATTCAGTTTCTCCATTTATTTATTTATTTTTTTATTGGAAGATAATTGCTTTACAGTATTGTGGTAATCTCTGCCATACCTTAACGTGAATCAATCATAATTATATATATTTATATCCCCTCCCTTTGGAGCCTCCCTGCCCTCCCAAATTTCTCCATTTAAAGTAATTCTCTATACTGCCTTTTTATTTTTAAATATCATTTACTATAATAAATTGGGGCTTTTCAGGTGGTGATAGTGGTAAGGAACATGCCTGCCAATGCATATAGATGCCGGAGACAAGGGTTCGATCCCTGGGTCAGGAAGATCCCCTAGGGGAAGCCATGGCAGTCCACTTCAGTATTTCTTGCCTGGGGAATCCCCATGGACAGAGGAGCCTGGCGGGCTACAGTCCATAGGGTCACAAAGAGATACAACTGAATCAACCTCACATTCACGCATGCACTATAATAAATTATGCTTAGATTTAATGTTCATTGACCCTGGACAGTTTTAGCTAACAGTGATTCTACTGTCAAATTTGATCAAATCCTCATTTCTAATTTTACTTTGTGCTAAAAATTGCCAGTAATTATTTTGAAATCATGTAAACTGGCAAGTTAATATATGGTATTATATCATGGAGGCTATATTAAGAAACTGCAGATCAACTTGTTAGTAACTGAATTTACATACACAAATGTATACACATCCACAGACTGCCTGCTAATGAATGCATAAAAGAGGAAAATATATTTGGATTGTGGTTTGCTGCTGTTTGTAGTAGCAAGTTAAGAAGGACATTCTACAACAACTAATGCATGTCAGAAAGTGAAAATAGTTTTAGGCTAACATAAGTGTTTTAGTTGCTGACATATATCTCATATCTCAGACATCTTTCAGTGCTGACACTGTAATCAAGATGGTACAGTTCATTAAATGAAACTTTGAAGACCTTCATGGAAGTTTAAGTGGTGTTTTAACTTAGGAGTGGAACGACTTAATTGCTGTACATTTCAGTCATGGTGCATAAGTATAGGAAACTGACATATTGAGAAATACATGTTGAGTTGGCCAATGAGTCTGTTCGGAATTTCCTGTAACATCTTATGGAAAATCTGAATGAATTTTTTTGCCACCCAATATATACATTCACACTCTCTCTGACACATCTATCACTAGGGAAACACCAAACCATGTAATCCTTATTTCTGTTGACAACACCAGCAAACATCTGTGTCTTTTTGCCCTTGGCAGGCTGTCTCCTTCCCTCTGGCCAGTCCCCTCCTCTGCATTGTCGCTTACCTCCTCTTGGGGATTTCACAAGTTTTGGCTGGATTCTCTCATGTGGACTATGCTTAATGCCTTTGGAACTAGAACTGGGAATGTTTTGTCTCTGGTTCTCCTCTCCTCTCTCCCACTGTTTAGTGGCTAAGTCATGTCCTACTCTTTATGACTCCATGGACTGTAGCCCACCAGTCTCTTCCATCTATGGGGTTTTTCAGGCTAGAATACTGGAGTGGGTTGCCATTTCCTTCTCCCCCTAGTCCCAGCCAGCTCTTCTTTTGGGTTTCCACAGAATTGTCTTATTTTTGGTACCCAAACAAGAAATCTGGGAAAAGTTCCACAAGGGTAGATCTTAAAAGCATTTAAGTGACAACATGCAATTCCTTGCTAAAATCTGTTGCTTGCCAACACTAAGACTTTGTTTTAAGTCAAGAGACTTGCTTTTGGTGCTTTCTACCCTTGAATGAATTCTTTATCCCTTTTCCACCTCCTCACTCACCCCTGCCTACCATCATCTTATGGTGACTTCTACTCTTAGAAGATTCCATCCTTAAGCCACAGTAAATTGTGTTAGTTAAATGTCATACCATGAGCTTGTATGTCATGGAGAGGCTTAACATACATTATGTTAACATAATGTTCAATTCAGTTCAGTCGCTCAGTCGTGTCCAACTCTTTGCGACCCCATGAATCACAGCACGCCAGGCCTCCCTGTCCATCACCAACTCCTGGAGTTCACTCAGACTCATGTCCATTGAGTCAGTGATGCCATCCAGACATCTCATCCTCTGTCGTCCCGTTATCCTCCTGCCCCCAATCCCTCCCAGTATCAAGATCTTTTCCAATGAGTCAACTCATTGAGGTGGCCAAAGTACTGGAGTTTCAGCTTTAGCATCATTCCTTCCAAAGAAATCCCAGCGTTGATATCCTTCAGAATGGACTGGTTGGATCTCCTTGCAGTCCAAGGGACTCTGTTAACATTATGTTAACATACATTAACATGTATGTTAATATGTTGATCGCTTTGGCCCTTGTGACATGCTGGCAGGGTCTTGTTGCATCTGAATATGCACAGCCTTGTGCCATTAATTCGGTTTGGAAGGTTGGTACTGTATTCTTTAATAGACTTATACTTTCTACCATTTCATCTAGCATCCCTGGGATATAGATAGATATGAATAATTTAGATAAAGATCCAGCACTCTAAAAAAATAATTGGAAGACATGAATGAATTTTAAGGTACTTGCAGAGCAATCTCATGAGCATGTAATTCCAAATGGCATGTGGCAGAATAAATCATCAATAGACTGCTTTTTAATCTCTACCATCTTAATAGAATAGCAGGTTTACTTATATATATCCCTGAGATATGGGAGTAAATGGAGATTAATGATATATTTGAGTTTCTTTCCAGGCATCAAATATGCGCTGTTGCATTCTAAAACTTATAAGCTATACTGTGGATTTTTGTTTAATCTTTAAGTAATTTATTTACTAACCTTCCCAATATGTTACCTTCAAATTATACTATAACACAAATAAAATTCAACTGGTTACATTTTAAAAATGAAACAAAATAAAGGAAAAAGATTAAAGATTGATTTCCACCCCCCAGGTCATGTTCCATTTTGATTTTTAAATATTTATATTTTCAAGTTTACACTTTACACTTGAAAGCTTCAACTTTACACTTCTTAAATAACATATGATTGTTAGAGAAAGTTTGAATTGTTACTTTTATCATTTAGGAAGGCAATGGCACCCCACCCCAGTGCTTTTGCCTGGAAAATCCCATGGATGGAGGAGCCTGGTAGGCTCCAGTCCACGGGGTCGCTAGGAGTCGGACACGACTGAGCGACTTCACTTTCACTTTTCACTTTCATGCATTGGAGAAGGCAATGGCAACCCACTCCAGTGTTCTTGCCTGGAGAATCCCAGGGACAGGGGAGCCTAGTGAGCTTCCGTCTATGGGGTCGCACAGAGTCGGACACGACTGAAGCAACTTAGCAGCAGCAGCAGCAGGATGCTTTGGGATTCAAGTAGTAACAGAGTTTTTAACCACTAACTGTTAAATAATAGAAACACATTACTTCATTATTATAAGTTTAGAGTTTAAGTGATACTATCTATCAAATAACTCATTACTTTCCATCTTTCTCCTCTACATTCCTGTTCACCTGGACTTTCTGGCTCTGGCTGTCTCTTACATAGTCACAGTATGGATGCTGCAGCTACTGGTGCTTCATTCTTTTATAACCACAGCTAAGACAGAAATGCAGTGTCCTCTCGAGTATGTTTTTCATCAGGGAGGAGAACCTTTGCAAAAAGTTTCTTCAGCAGGCTTCCCATTGCATCTCGCAGTGTTATTTTTATTTTTATTTTTTTCTGGAAACTGATGTTATTTATCATTTCTGTTCTGAAATCATTAGGGACAATAATACTAGACCTGCCCTAGGAACCCTTTAAAGTGTAAAGCATTAATTTGGTTGATGTGTGAGAAATAGATTTTTATAGATATAAGCCATAATTAACCATATAAGTTTAGTAACACTAAAATAAGAGAGCATAGAGTAATGTTTAAAAGTGTAAGCTTTGAACCCAGACCTCCTTGAGTTTTAGTTTTGTAATTACTACTAACTAGCTATGTATTCTTGGGAAATTTATTTAACCTCTTTTTGAGTCTCAGTTTCACAACTGTAAAAGTGGGAATTATATAAAATCTAACTCAGAGATCACCAAAAGATTAACCTAATTAATTGATATAACATTATGTTTAAAACAGTATGTGCTTAATTAATGAAAGCTATTTCTGTATTTTTGCTAGTGACTAAGGGAATCTGACGGAGAAGGCAATGGCACCCCACTCCAGTACTCTTGCCTGGAAAATCCCATGGATGGAAGAGCCTGGTAGGCTGCAGTCCATGGGGTCGCTAGGAGTTGGACACGACTGAGCAACTTCACTTTCACTTTCATGCATTGGAGAAGGAAATGGCAACCCACTCCAGTGTTCTTGCCTGGAGAATCCCAGGGACGGGGAGCCTGCTGGGCTGCCATCTTTGGAATCGCACAGAGTCGGACACGAGTGAAGTGACTTAGCAGCAGCAGCAGCAGCAAGGGAATCTGAAGAAAATTCCAGTGTTCTCATGCCTAAAAAGTGATGGATGTGGATTCAATCTCTGGTCATTCTAAATTCAGAATCCATGTTCTCTGGACTTATTGTATCATAGTCCTTGTTGTAACTTTGTAAATGTTGCAGATCCAGACATAGGATGAATATTATTGATTCATTGATCAACTGGTTTTTTAATTATAGAGAAATAGAAAAATATACTCTCAACATATATAACAAGAAGATTCTTAGATTTTGTGTAAATTTTTAAAAAACATGATATTAATTCTGCTATTAGTTTATACTTAAAGCATATGTATATCACTGATATTAATTCTGCTATGAGTTTATACTTAAAGCATATATATATATATCACTGAATTTTTGGAAAGACTACTTTTGAGCTTGTAACAAAAATTATTTTTCTCAAACTGAAAGTAAAAGTTCCAGGAATATTTAATGTGAGGATCAAAACATTGTTCTATATGGTATTTAAAAGAAACTATTTATGACAGTGTTTTGTATTTCTGAGAATGTAATACAGTTTTGTAAATGAATCTTCAGCTACCCATGTGTTTGGAAGTTGACTCACTTCTATTTCACATGCATCAGCAAGGCACATAAAGTTCTTAGGCAGATAGTAAAAAATAATTTTCAACTTACTGCTCCAGAAGAAGAGGCAATAAATAAGGAGAGCAGTTTGTAGAGGGTTGGTTATTGGCAAGGAATCCTGTTCAAGATCCAGGAGTCATGAAGGTAGAATAGACTGTGAGTGTTAAGATTAACCAGGCATGACCTTACAGTCTTGATTTTCCTAGACTCTGTGCCTGCACACAGACAAATATCACCTATTATTATTTATATTATTAATGGCATATATATATATATATGTGTGTGTGTGTGTGTGTTCATGAGCTTTCCAGGTGGCACTAGTGGTAAAGAATCTGCCTGCCAATTCCGAAGATGCAAGAGGTGCAGGTTTGATTCCTGGAACCGGAAGATCTCCTGAAGAGGGAAATGGCAACCCACTCCAGTATTTCTTGCCTGGGAAATCCCATGGACAGAGGAGCCCGGCAGGCTACAGTTCATGAGGCCGCAAAGAATAGGACATGACTGGGTGACTGAACACACATGTATATACATATATATTTTGAGGGAGTCTATTCCTATCCTAGAACTGCTATAACAAATTACCACAAAGTGTATAGCTCTAAAACAAGGATTATTTTCTCATAGTTCTTAAAGGTGGAAGTCCAAAATCAAGGTGTGAGCAGGGTGCATTCCTTCTGGATGAATCTGTTGCATGGATCTCTTACAGCTTCCAGTGGCTCTTGACAGTTCTTTGTTTTCATTCGCTTGTAGATCTGTCATTCCAATCCCTGTCTCTGCCTTCATATCGCTTTATGTTTTATGTTTGTCTTATTACAAGGTCATTTGTGAATAGATTTGGAATTCACCCACTAATACAGGATGATCTCATATCACGATCTTTAACTTAATCTGCAAAGACTATTTTTTTATATACTTTCAATTTTGTTTTGGGGTATAGCCGATTAACAGTGTTGGATAGTTTCAAGTGAACAATGAAGGGACTCAGCCATACATCTACATGGATCCATTCTCCCCAAACTACCCTCTCATCTAGGCTGCCCCATAACATTGAGCAGAGTTCCATGTGATGTGCGGCAGGTCCTTGTTTGTGATCCATTGTAAAGATAGCAGTGTGTACGTGTCTATTGCAAACTTTTAACTATCCCTTTCCCGATCCTACCTTCGGCAACTCTAAGTTCATTCGTAAGTCCGTGAGTCATTTTCTGTTTTGTAAGTAAGTTCATTTGTATAATTTCATTTTGGATTGCACATATAAGGGATGTCATACAATATTTCTCCCTGTCTGACTTACTTCACTCAGTTTGACAATCTCTAGGTCCATCCGTGCTTCTGAAAATGGCATTATTTCATTCTTTTTAATGACTGAGTGATGTTCTGTTGTGGTGCAAAGATTTTTTTCCAAATAGAGTCACATTCACAGGTCCCGGGAGGACATATCTTCAGGGGAGTCACCATTTAACTTACTCCAGACATAAAAAGTATGTTAATGTTCATTTTGAATTTCTTAGCAAAAGAGATATAAAATTCTCTCATGAAAGAGGATGACTTAGACCACTTAGTAGAAATGCGTATTGCTGAGCCATTTTGCAGAGATCCTATTGAATTACGATAGGTATGTGCATGTAAGGAAGCACCTGCATGTTTCTGATGCAAATAAGCCTTAGAGGCTTCTTGAGAAACATGCTCAGGGCGGACTAATCCTAGGAGAGGCAAAATAATATATTTACCTGAAACGTGGTCATAAGTAAAAGGGAAAGCATATCCTACATCCATATGACATTATATTTCGGTATTTGCTACAAACTTGTTGAGCGGGATTTAAGGTGTGTTTTTTTTTTTTTTTTTTTTTTAATTTTGAGTACTAATCAGTCAACCAAAAAATTAACTGGCTATTCTTGAAAGTGAACAATTTTGAGAGGCTATATGACAGAATTAATTGGAATATTTTTCTTCCAATGTTTAGCTAGCAAAATAAATCTTGAAAGCATTTAGCAGTAATTGGGAAATGAGAGACAGATGTATTAATATTAGGGAGCAGAATTTGGGATAGTGTTTACCTTCAGTATATCCACTGGCTCCTCTCATCACTCTTTTGTTATAGATCCTGTGTTGGGACTTTCCTCAGAGCCAGTACTGTCTGTTAAATATACAACTCTATCTTTAGAGACTTAAAAATCAGATTATCAGAATTAAAGTCATTGAAAGGAAACTTGAAAATTTCTTTTTGGGGGAAGAATGGATCAAGTTGGTGTGTGTGTGGGTATATGTGTGTGTTGATGTGTTTTAAAAGCTAATGTTGTGTTCTTTTGTTTAGATACCCTTTACCCTCAGTATATTTCTTTCATGTAGCTAATTTAACATGGGATTATAGATGCCAACTAACTCCTCACTTCTCAGAGTGTGATCTATGATGAGCACCATGACTGTGAATCTGGAGCTTTTTGCAAACACAGAATCTCAGGCATCTTTCAGAACTTCTGAATCAGAATTCATATTTCAGCACATTTTCCCAAGGGATTCCTGTGTTCATTAAAGTTTAGAAGCTGAACAAACCTATGCAGTGCTTCGACAGATCAGTAGTCCCTTTTAATACAGGAGACAATCCTGGTAATGGTTCCCAAGGTAACCTTTCTGAAGTGATTTCCAGAACTCTATTGAAATGATACTGAGTTATTCTTTTCTGTAGTATCTCATGTAATAATCTTGTGTTAAGACACCTATGAAAATTGGGGGAAAATTATATTTCATGAGGAACAAAAACATACATCAGAATTTTAGAAATACTAGAAAAATCAAGATATGATTCTTAGTGGTGTGCAGGTAGGCTGTAGCAAGATATGTCTATATATAAAGTCCCAAGTCATATATCACATTGCTAGGAACAGAATAGAGCTTTTATTGAACAAGGAATGTAGCTTTGATGTTTTGCAACAGTATAAAAAATGTTCTTTCTAAAAATTTTCTGAATATTTTGCTTTTAAAATTGTGCAGGTTTCTGTTGGTGAGAATATAAATTGATACAGTCACTATGGAGAACAGCATGGAGATTCCTTTAAAAACTAGGAATAAAGCTACCATATGACCCAGCAACCTCACTACTGGGCATATTTCCTAAGAAAACCATAAATCAAAGAGACACATGTATCCCAATGTTTATTGCAGCAGTATTTACAATCACCAGGACATGGAAGCAAACTAGATGTCCACTGACAGGTGAATGGATAAAGAAGTTATGGTACAAAATAATGGAATATTACTCAGCCATAAAGAAGGAATGAATTTAAGTCAGTTGAACTAAGGTGGATGAACCTATAGCCTGTTGTACAGAGTGAAGTAAGTCAGAAGGAGAAAAACAAATATCACATATTAATTCATGTATGTAGAATCTAGAAAAATAGTGCTGATGAACCTATTTGCAGGACAGAAATAGAGACACAGACATAGAGAATGGAATTGTGGACACAGTAGGGGAAGGGGAGGGTGGGACGAATTGTGAAAGTAGCATTAACGTATATACATTACCATATGTAAAATAGATAGCTCATGGAAAGTTGCTGAATAACACAAGTGGATCATCCTGCTGCTCTGTGATGACCTAGAGGGATGGGATGGGACAGGGAGGGAGGTTCAAAATGGAGGTGACATGTGTATCCATACATGTGTATCCATACTGGTTCACACTGTTGTACAGCAGAAACAAATACAACATTGTAAAGCAGTTATCCTCCAATTAAAAATGCATTTTCAAAAATTGTTTAGGTATGTTAAAGATAAATATGAACCAGAAAGTTCACCAGGGCTTTTCTTAAAATCAATTTTACATAGAAAAATCATGTGTGATATTTTATTTCTTCAAGGTAAGGTATGCCCATATACTTTTATAGCATAGAAAATACACATTTTAAGCAATGACGAATTAATATAAATGAAAGCTGAGGCAGAATAGAAAGCTGAGCAACAGACCAAGAATAGATAAAAATTTAGGACTTAAAAAGTATCATTTCAAATTAGTCGGGAAAGATAGTTTGTTCAATAATATTAGGGCACCAGATAAACATTTATGAAGAATTCAGTTTTTTTGCATCTTGTATTATTCCCTAAGATAGTTTCTATGAGGCAGGAGATAGATGGACCCCAGTCTGAACAGCTGCAATTTGTCCTCTGTGGAATATACTCCAAGATGAGGAGTGAGACAAGAGCTGAGCCCTGCCCAGAAAAGTAATAAAAGAACCCATATTCCTCATTCTTGAAATCAAGAAGACCTTTCTAACTACACTCATGCAGAAGAGTTCCTTGAAGGTCAAGAAGGAAGATGGTACCACCTCATAATAGGTGAGGTCAGCCTATCCATAGGACTATTCGCTAGAATCCAGCTTGGCTAAGAGATGCGCATGCCCTCACAGAAGGTTCCTGAAATATACCAAATACAGACTCGGAACCAAGCAAAGCAAGATCACGGACCAAAGGAAAGCTGGGAGAAATGCCTCATAAAAGTGATTCAAACTACCACGAGGGCATGACTTTCTGAGCCCACCTGTGTGTCTATCCATGTGTACTCTTTTTTTCCTCTTAATAGTTTTTCCATTGCTTTTCATCACTATGTGAAGATTCATTTCTACTCAGCGGACGGACCAGGCCCTTGTCGATGGTCACTGCTCCCTCGTGTTCTAGCGGTCATGTGCGTGCCCAGTCACTTCGGTCGTATCAGACTCTTTGTGAATGTCGTGGACTGTAGCTCACCAGGCTCCTCTGTCTGTGGGCATTCTTCAGGCAAGAAGACTGGAGTGGGTTGCCATGCCCTCCTCCAGGATATCTTCCTGACCCAGGGATCGAACAAATGTCACTTACGTTTCCTGCCTTGGCAGGTGGGTTCCTTACTCTTAGTGCCACCTGGGAAGCCCAGTGCTTAGGATTCAGTTTTCTTACTGCTGCGGCCTGACTTCAGTCTCCGGGTGGGAACCAAATTCCTGCTTCAAGCTGCTGCAAGCCTGAGGCCACACGGGATCGTCTCAGTCGGTGTTTCTAAACATTGTTTTTATTAACCCCTGTAAAGAACCTTTTTAGATACATATGTTTTTCCAAATTCAGTCTCCCTCCTTGAAAATTTAATGACACAGATGTAGTCTTTTTATGTACTGCAGCCCTTTGGAGGGTCATGAATGACTTTAATATCTAACATTTTCTGTCCTTTTTCCCTCAACAAACAACTTTGCCTCATAGGGTGATATGGCCATGGTGAGAATGCATGTCCATGAATCTAGAAAAAGTAAAGTTTTAAATGTAACAAAATAATTAAAGAATAAAATAACTTAATTAAATGTTTATAATTTCAGGGCTATTAACTCCCTTCAAAGGAAAATATTAAAAGACAAAGTGCACAAAAGAGGTATTGGTCTCTCTTGATACCAGTTGAAAAAGCTTCTGAACTATAAAAATCATCATAGCCAAACCTTTATATTTCTAGATCCATTTTGACAAAGAGAGCACCAGAAAGTTAACAGTTGTTTCTTCTTATTGAGGTTATTAGGTATGTGAAAATGTTCATGCACGTTTGGCACAGTGACCATTGCTATCATAATCAGAAAATATTGAAAATGTATAGCTTTTTAGTGGAAAACCTGTGATTATGTTATTTAAACCACTCACCTACCTCATAAGGTCTTGCTTTAATTTCCACTTGATATTTGATTTTGATAATACATGGTTTAGAGTGGTTACTTAAGCTCCAGCTTATAAAGTGAGGAAATGTTAGAGCTTACATTTGAACCCAGTAATCTCTGACTTTAAGACTGACTGTTACTGAATAAATTAGGTCCTGCTGCTTGCTGCTTACAAAATCAGTTTCATACTCAGAAATGGCAGAGGAGAAGGTGCCTTTAATCAGAATGCCAGCAGTCTGGGGAGATGGTGGATTTAGCGTCTCCCTAAAACCATTCTGAACATTCTTCTTGGCCATGAAAGTTCTCAAGAGAAACAGAGAAATCATCTCAGTTAATCATTGAGATAGGAAGTCATAATCATCACCAGCCCCTGCCGTGAGCTGGCTTGTGTACAGACTTCTCGACTCCTTTAGATAAGATCTTGTTCACACAGATTGGTCACACAGCTTGTTCAGATTACTGAAGGGGAAGCTGGGGAAGAGATCTGGTCATCTGTTAATTATTTATTCTTTGTTTCTACTTTTTTGATCTACGGAAAGAACTGATAAGTTAGGCAAGGTATGGTGTATTTAAAAGATGTGAAAGGTGTGCTTGGGCTGAGATGAGCAGAGCATGGGGGTGCTTGGTTTAAAAGTTAGTTCCAATACAGCCTTGCTAAAGTGTCAGGAAAAGGGGTTTCCTGCCCAGGGCTGTTTCCTGTAAACAAGTACTTATAAAGGATTTGAAATTCCTATATTATGTGATTTTTCTCCAAGTTATTTTTTAAGGCTTAGCCATGGTCTGTGATTTTTAAGCTCATCAATCCCAGTTTTGAAATAGTTTTGCTTCCACTGTGGATGTGTCTTGATTGACTATTAATTTGGCGCTCAAAATTCTGGTTTCCTCTGGAACTGATATTTAGAAAGAGTCAAATTTCTTAGCCACATAAAGTCTTAACTAGCAAAGCGTATAACTCTCTAATTAGTTTCTATTATACATAAAGGCAGTAACCTATTAAAACACACATAAATTGCTCAGCAGTTAACTTTAGTTTTCCTAATTGATCCCTTTTTATCTTGCTTCCCTTGTCTGTTTGATAGTTCAGTTCAGTCGCTCAGTCATGTCCAACTCTTTGCGACCCCATGAACTGCAGCACGCCAGGCCTCCCTGTCCATCACCAACTCCCAGAGGTCACTCAGACTCATGTCCATCGAGTCAGTGATGCCATCCAGCCATCTCATCCTCTGTCGTCCCCTTCTCCTCCTGCCCCCAATCCCTCCCAGCATCAGAGTCTTTCCCAGTGAGTCAGCTCTTCGCATGAGGTGGCCAAAGTACTGGAGCTTCAGCTTCAACATCATTCCCTCCAAAGAAATCCCAGGGCTGATCTCCTTCAGAATGGACTGGTTGGATCTCCTTGCAATTTGATGTTTAGATTTGTATAAAATGTCCCCAATTCTCATTGTACTTAGCTTTATTTTTAATACTTCTAGTCTTTTGCAGTACTCACAAGCAAATGTTTTATAGAACACTGGGGGTCCTTCTTAGATAGTAAATCAGAGTTTATTAATATTATCCAGAGTCACTGTCAACTTTTAATTAATTATTAGTATACAAGTGTAACTAACACCTTTTTTCTGTAGTTGAATAGAAGTATTCACCTTATCTGTTCTCATGGTATGCTAGCTCTTTTCATCCATTTGTCAATCTGGGCACCTGCATTCACTCTCAATTCTTTGTTTTATTACACTTATTTCCAAAAATCCGGAGTCATGAAGGTATATTGGTGAAAATTAAGGCAACAGTCAACTTAGTTAGAATATTCTGGCAGAACTGAGAGAAGGTGAGAAACAGTGGCCCCCACTATTTTTTGATTCCCCTGTGAATCTTAATGTTCTGGGAAGAAAAATGGGTGTTGACAAACCAGGTTAACTTTAAAGACGTGAGCCAAATTTTACCCAATTTAGGTTCAGTGATGCACAACTTGGTCCCTGGTTTGGAAGGCAGAGCTGTCAAGAGCTCATCTTAGAGTAATGAGGTAGCTTCGTGGGACAGGTTCTGGTGTGTTGGCTCACTTGGAAATCGGTGGTGTACCACATCTGCCTGAATGTTGTTGTTTTAAATTATTTATTTACTTTTTTTGGCTTGGCAGGGTCTTCGTTGCTGCATGCAGGCTTTTTCTAGTTGCTGTGCGCAGACTTCCCACTGTGGTGGCTTCTCCTGTTGTGGAGCACTGGCGGTAGGCCCACAGGCTCAGTAGTTGTGGTGCATAGGCCTAGTTGTTCCATGGCATGTGGGATCTTTCCGGGCCAGGGATCAAACCCTTTTCCCTCAAACTGGCAGGTAGGCTCTTAACCACTGGACCACAGGGGAAGTCCCTGAATGTTGTTTAATCTAAAGTGTTTTATACTGCACATGTATATAAGCAACATGCCACAATACAGATAATTTCTTATCTAGTTATTTAGACAATTCAGGGAAGATGACTACAGTTAAGAAAATGTTTTTAGGTTAATTTCTGGTATCATACATGTGTGCTAAAAAGTAATAAAGTGAATAATTTAAGAGCTATTTAACATTTTAATTCAAAACCATATTTGAGTCATCACCATATGAAATGCCTTTTAAGAGCTTAAAATGTAGCCATGTGTTCAATCCTCTTTACTCTCATACTTGAATAGGTAAAATTATATATTGATAATTCTTTCTAGTAGCAGTGTCAGACTAATTTCCTTATTACATATTCTACAGACATATTAAAATCAATTTATATCTGTGAACACTAGTTAAGATGTAAGTAACACGGCTGTAGATAATCTTCTGAATAGATAAATGTGGTGAGATGAAGTTAAAATGGTCCCTAATGACAAAGCAAGTGTTCCAATAAAATAGCAACTTGTTTTTCCTCAAAATCTTATCACTTATGTGTGTGTGTGTGTGTGTGTTTATATCCATATCTTTCTCTGCTTTGTCACAATATCCTGCCACGTGGTGTCATCTCTAGAAAACAGGTAAAGGAAGGAAACTGATCAGAATTGTCTCAAAATTTTCAAGAAAAATGACAGTATCTTCAAAGATAAATACTCTCCTCTTTTTTTAAGCTTAGAAATTTTAAATTGATAACCATAATCTAAGAAAAATAAATTTCAAAAGTCTGTTTACATTTCAAATATAGTCAGAACCATTTTGTTTTCTGGGACTCATTTGACGCTATGTAGCTGAAGAATGCCATAGGGGAAAAAGAGGCATTTGGTTTCCAGTCTGTTATGCACTGTGTGACTTTAGATATGTCATTTAAACTGTCTGGGCTGTAGCTTCCAAGCTGTAAAACGAGATGGTATTTAACTTTAGCATACTTTGTAATTTTAACAGGTAGAAGTAGCCAGGAGCAGCTACCTCAGGCAGTAGTAAGCGTCAGAATCAGGTGACATATTAACAGACAGAGAGAGGACATAGATGGTTTCCTGGAACTTGATACCATCAGGGTAAGCAGTAAGGCCTATAATTCAAGCATTGATATTAAAAGTCTATTTAACCAGGACAAAATATGCCGTCAGAAGATAGTTTGTCTCTCAGAAATCATACCTAAAATATTAGAAAGCCGTAGAGATGCATTAGTAAGAGGAAGGATGTCATATGGGCGTGCCTACCATGTATCAACCAGAGATGTTATTTTTTTCCTCAACTGCCCTGAGAATAAAAGGGTTTTCCCCCAACTTAAGTACATTATCTGAACTATGAAGGTTAAGTAACTGGCCTAATATCAAAATTAGGATAAATTAGGATCTGGACTCTGGCTGTCTTCTAATACACAGCTGGCTAATTATGACCGTGACCACCAAATCTAGTTGGACCTTAGGTTTCCTGGGTGCAGTTTAAACGTACAGATTGCTAGATATCATCCCAGACTACTGGAATCAAAACTCTGGGCATGAGGCCATGGAATCTGTTTTGCTAGAGAGCTCTTCAAAGGACTTTGCTGACAGCTTGGTTTGAGAAAGATGGAGGTCTCAAGTCCATACAGAAGGGAAAGAGGACAGAGGAGCAGAAGTAATATGTACTGCAGAATCTGAAGCATTTAATTATTGAAACAGTTTTTGACCACCACTTCTGAAGTTTTACTTCTATGACATCCTAATTCTACCCATCTCAAACCCTATAATCCTTCTTTCTCCAACCATTTTACTACATAGAATTTGTTGGTAAGTATTTAAATACCAAAATTTAAAAAAAAATCTGTTTTATTATCTTCCTTTCTGGTAAGAAAGACTCATAGTATAATATAATTATATTTCTAACTATACTCATTGAAATAAATGAAATATAAACCCTACATAAATCAGATTGTGTTTGTTCCAAGACTTTGAACATTATTGCTAATTGACACTTTGAAAAGTCTTGTCCATTTAAAGATAGGATACATTGAAAATGCATTTTTAGAAGAGCTATTACAACTGGAAAATAGGAATGTTGAAACTAACAGACCTTTACAAGGAAATACTTACCCTTTAGGTAGCATATATCTTTTTTCCTAAGAAGAAAACAGCGTTTTATGTCCATGTTAAAATTATACCCATTGGCAGAATATGATGCTTAATTTAACAACCTGCAGGCTTTGTGTTACCCTCTATATGCTAATTATTAGTCATTCCTTTGAGTTCGGTTCAGTTCGGTTCAGTCGCTCTGTCATGTCCGACTCTTTGAGACCCCATGAACCGCAGCATGCCAGGCCTCCCTGTACATCTCCAACTTCTGGAGTTTACCCAAACTCATGTCCATTGAGTTGATGATGCCATCCAAACATCTCGTCCTCTGTCATCCCCTTCTCCTCCTGCCCTCAATCTTCCCCAGCTTTAGGGTCTTTTCAAATGAGTCAGTTCTTCTCATCAGGTGGCCAAAGTATTGGAGTTTCAGCTTCAACATCAGTCCTTCCAATGAACACCCAGGACTGATCTCCTTTAGGATGGACTGGTTGGATCTCCTTGCAGTCCAAGGGACTCTCAAGAGTCTTTTCCAACACCACCGTTCAAAAGCATCGATTTTTCGGCACTCAGCTTTCTGTATAGTTAACTCTCACATCCATACATGACTACTGGAAAAACCATAGCCTTGAATAGACAGACCCTTGCTGACAAAGTAATGTCTCTGCTTTTTAATATGCTGTTAGATGGGTCATAACTTTCCTCCCAAGGAGTAAGCATCTTTTAATTTCATGGCTGCAGTCATCATCTGCAGTAATTTTGGAGCCCCCAAAAATAAAGTCTGACGCTGTTTCCACTGTTTCCCCGTCTATTTGTCATGAAGTGATGGGACCAGCCAGATGCCATGATCTTCGTTTTCTGAATGTTGAGTTTTAAGCCAGCTTTTTCACTGTCCTCTTTCACCTTCATCAAGAGGCTCTTTAGTTTTTCTTCACTTTCTGCCATAAGGGTGGTGTCATCTGCATATCTGAGGTTATTGATATTTCTCCCGGTGATCTTGATTCCGGCTTTTGCTTCTTCCAGCCCAGCGTTTCTCATGATGTACTCTGCATATAAGTTCAATAAGCAGGGTGACAGTATACAGCCTTGATATACTTTTCCTATTTGGAACCAGTCTGTTGTTCATGTCCAGTTCTAACTGTTGCTTCTTGACCTGCATAAGGTTTCTCAAGAGGCAGGTCAGGTGGTCTTGTATTCCCATCTCTTGAAGAATTTCCCACAGTTTATTGTGATCCACACAGTCAAAGGCTTTCGCATAGTCAATAAAGCAGAAATAGATGTTTTTCTGGAACTCTCTTGCTTTTTCCATGATCCAGCGTATGTCGGCAATTTGATCTCTGGTTCCTCTGCTTGTTCTAAAACCAGCTTGAACATCTGGAAGTTCACAGTTCACATACTGCTGGAGCCTGGCTTGGAGAATTTTGAGCATTACTTTACTAGCATGTGCTATGCTATGCTATGCTAAATCACTTCAGTCGTGTCCGACTCTGTGTGACCCCATAGACAGCAGCCCACCAGGCTTCCCCATCCCTGGGATTCTCCAGGCAAGAACACTGGAGTGGGTTGCCATTTCCTTCTCCAATGCATGAAAGTGAAAAGAGAAAGTGAAGTCGCTCAGTCATGTCTGACTCTTAGCGACCCCATGGACTGCAGCCCACTAGGCTCCTCTGTCCCTGGGATTCTCCAGGCAAGAGTACTGGAGTGGGTTGCCATTTCCTTCTCCAATGCATGAAAGTGAAAAGTGAAAATGAAGTCACTCAGTCGTGTCCGTCTCTTAGCGACCCCATGGACAAGCCTACCAGGCTCCTCCGTCCATGAGATTTTCCAGGCAAGAGTACTGGGGTGGGGTGCCACTGCCTTCCCCATACTAGCATGTGAGATGAGTGCAATTGTGTGGCAGTTTGAGCATTCTTTGGCATTGTCTTTCTTTTGGATTGGAATGAAAACTGATCTTTTACAGTCCTGTGGCCACTGCTGTCATTCCTTTAGAAGATTTTTTTCCCCTTAGTTTTGATGAAGTAGAAAATGTTTGAGCCAATTTTGGTGGCTACAAAATGAGAAAGCAGTGACTTTTTCCATTAGTAATATTTTGAATAATGGGGCTATTTTCTTTAAGAGCATGCTTATAAGTGGCTATTCATGTTTTATATCTATTATGATTTTCCTACTTTCTAGTTGCCACATTACTTTCAGAGTCAAAACAGAATCCTAAGAGAATAAAAGGAATAACAAAACTGCAGCAATTAAGTAAGATTATTAAATGGCAACAATCCAGTAATTTACAGTATAAAACCAATAATACAAAAATATCAATGAAGAGGTAAGTAGGAATGCCCTGACTTTTGACAGTCAAAACTAATGTAGGCAAAGCCAGAGGCTAAGAATAAATAGGGAAAAGTGAAAGAAATGTAATGAATTAAAGCTATGTTAAAATAAGCAAAGTGGGAAGGAAAACGCTGACTCTTGAGAGTCCCTTGGACTGCAAGGAGATCCAACCAGTCCATTCTGAAGGAGATCAGCCCTGGGATTTCTTTGGAAGGAATGATGCTAAAGCTGAAACTCCAGTATTTTGGCCACCTCATGCGAAGAGTTGACTCATTGGAGAAGACTCTGATGCTGGGAGGGATTGGGGGCAGGAGGAGAAGGGGACGACAGAGGATGAGATGGCTGGATGGCATCACTGACTCAATGGATGTGAGTCTGAGTGACCTCTGGGAGTTGGTGATGGACAGGGAGGCCTGGCGTGCTGTGATTCATGGGGTCGCAAAGAGTCGGACACGACTGAGCGACTGATCTGATCTGATCTGATCAGTCAGGTTCCCAGCAGGTAACAACATGGAGGGTTGGGATTTTTGTGTACACCTCTCAGTTCACAAAGGTGGCTGCTAAATTAAAGGGACCACAGGGGTTGTAAAGGCACTCGGGTTAGCAACATCCAAAAGACATCACGCCTGTCGGTGTTTGTAGATCATGCTGAGCTGTAGAGTAGGGGAGGGGTCCCCTTCTGCCTGAAACTGTGGTCCTAAAGGTACATAGTCCAGTCAGAATAACACCTAAGAGAGAGGAAGCAGAAATTTCCTGTCAGTGCATCTCACTGGACACCGTCAACTGAAAGGCACCAACTAAGACTAGACTAAAGTTCTAGATGGTTTGAATTTACGTGTAAATTTTCTTTTCGGTTTTGTTTTTATTTGCCTACCTTCAGCTCAGTTCAGATGTACTGCCTGAATGATCCAGACATATGTTGTCCCCCACCACCACTCTTTGCCATGTGTGGGTGCTAAGTCCCTTAAGTCGTGTCCAACTCTTTGCGACCCTATGGACTGTAGCCTGTCAGGCTCCTCTGCCCATGGGGATTCTTCAGGCAAGGATACTGGAGTGGGTTGCTGTGCCCTACTCCAGGGGATCTTCCCAATCCAGGGATCAAACCTGTGTATCTTAAGTCTCCAGAATTGGAAGGTGGGTTCTTTACCACTAGTGCTCCTGGAAAGCCTCACTGGTTTTTAAAATAAAATCTTTGCTTCTAAAACTGAAACACTAAAGCATTAAAATACAGAAAACTCGTTTAGCCCACTTCACAAAAGCATTAACAGATGCTGTATCCCTTTTGTAACTATTTAAAGACAAACTGAGTTAACACAGACATCAGTTGTACATAGACACAGAGATGCTTAACTGCAAGAACTCAAAAAACTCTATTCAGTGTTGTAATGGCAACTGACAAACCATTGAAGACACGAGGTCCCAAACATGTCTAAGTATGGGTCACAGGATGGGTCAGGATAGACCAGCTGCACCTCACAATGCGACAACTTGGATTGAGTAGAGTGGAGGGATTTGGAGACACTGGTTTGTAATAGGGGCAGCATGCAGCCCTTAGGATGTGGCCTTTGCAGGGCACCATTATCTAGCAACTCATTACCAGGCAATGGTTACCAGGGTTAGAGCAGCCGTTAGAGGTCCTGCTTAACCATTGGTGGGAGTCACAGTGGGCCCCACCCTTAAGCGAGCAGCTGTCATCAAGCCGCCGTTAGAGATCCTGTTTAGCCATTGGTTTGCGCTGCAGTTGACCCCTCCCCAAGAGTGCAACTGTCAGTGAGCAACCATTAGCCAACCATCTCACCCAACGGTCCCCAGAGTGGTGGTCAGTGATTGTTGGTGGCCCTCAGGTGGAGAATGAGGTAAGAAGTGGGTTCAGACATTTTTATGGGGCTCTCCAGCTCACTTGGCCTCCGACTGGCAGGTGAATTGGGAGACCCAGGGAACAGGCTGGGGGCTGTGTCCTGCAGGGCTCCAGAGCCCTCATCAAGGCCACACACTGGCAGGACCCAGCCCTTGAGGCGGCAGTGAACCTATTTCTCTACTCCACCTCTGTGACCTAAAGGCCGCAGCCGTCTGCAGTGGGACGGGGTCTGTGCGATCTGTCCCCACTTGGGTGTCCTGAGGACCCTGAGGGCCAGCTGGTTCCTGGATGCCTGACTCCCTCAGCGGTGACAGCCCGTCAGGGTCTGGGGATTTGGCTCTGAGGGAACCGCCAGCTGAGATCTACCTCTTCCAAGTCAGAACTGGGACCTCAGAGGATGAGAGTTGTGGCTTGGCACCTGGCCCTTTCTTATCAGGACAGAGAATGACATTCCTTTGGTAGAGATTTACAGGAACATTCTTACCTGTCCTCAAGAACACAGGCTCTGACACCATGAAGTTTGCAAGACTCACCCCACCCCTCCTTCACCTTTCCTTTGTACAAAAGGGCTTTGTGAGAGCATTTGGGGAGCTGGAGGTTTTTTAAGACAGGAGCCACCTGTCTCCTTGCAGGGACCTATAGTAAACCTTTCTCTGCTCCACACTCTCATGTTTTGGTGTTATTTGGCCTCACTGAACATCAAAACTGACTTGGTTTTTGGTAACAGTTTGACATGTTACCTGTGATGCATGAAACTGACTCTTACGTGGTTAGTGTGTTACTGGGCCCAAGGTCTTCCTGTTCACTGCATGACAGGTCAATAAACTGGGAGACGAGTTGTTGGAGCAAGGAACAATGACTAATTGGAAGGCTAGCAGATTGAGGAGATGGCAGACTATCTTCTCTGAGAACCATCTCTTCTCTGTCAGGATTCAGGGTCCTTTTGTATTCAGTTGGGAGGAGGAAGGGGCTTTCAGTGGTACCGACAAATGGCAGAGCATGACTGTTAACTGGTTGCTGATTGATAGTTGCTCATTTGGTGGGGAGGAGAAGCCCAATAGGGTGTGGGATCAACTGGCCGAGTAGGACTGTTATAGCTAGTGTCTATCTCAGTGGAGCCAGGGAGAAAAAGGCCCCTCATGCCTTGGGTCATATCTGGGATCACTGCTACAGGGGGTGGTGGGTAAACACAGAAGGTACAGATCTGTACCCCAGAGGGCTTTATCTGTTTTGGAAGCTCAAGCTGTGATCTGCCTTTGTGCAGTGCTCTCCATGATGGCCGTTAGGAGCTGGGAGGGCAGCTGGCTTTCTGGCTGGACCTGGGAGTTATAGTTCCACTGTGCTGAGTAGCCTCCTTGTTTGCCTTGGTGTGCTCCACGTAGTCCCTGTGACCCTCGATTGTAGGACAGCCTGCCGGAGCCATAGCTGTTCCTCCGCTCTTGCCTCCAGTGTCATTGTGGTTGGATTTGCTCTTCTAGCTGTAGCTGTGTCTGATCTGCACCTCCAGGAGCTGTAGGAGGCTGAATAGGGGGAGTAGCTGCCTCCTCCTTGATGGCAACCTGTCTGATTGGCCTGAGGGACCGTAGTTGCTACGATGGCTCTGGTCGTAGGACCGTGCTGGCCTTGGTGGGACTGGTGGCCTGAGCTGTGGGAGGGCTTCTACTCATTCCCAGACAGCTGTTTCTTTCTGGTGTGATTTAGGGGTGATGGTGAGTTGTAGTTGTCAGCTTGGTAGTAGGAACTGTAGCCGGAAGGGTCACTACTGGAATTGTCAGAGTGCCCTCTGTTCCTATAGAATTGACTACAGCAGCGGTCATTGAGTTGCCTCAAAAAATGGGTCCAGTGGGAATTTTTGTGAACAATGATCGCCATATAATGGCAGAGCATCCTTCCATTTATCCAACACAAGAGGACTCGGAGGCAGTTCAGAACATGGTGTCCCACAGGGAGTGGGCTCTCAAAGTCATGTCCCACTGGATTGCTGAGCAGAAGGAAGGCAGTGGCAATCATGCTGAGTCTGAGAACGTGGATGTTCCCAAGAAGGATGAAAACAAAAGAAGTGGCTAGGGAGCAGAAGACAAAGCACATGACTAGAACCCTGAGGGGAGTGATATATGTTGGCCTCTTGGCAAAGAGCCTGCTCCTCAGGGGGAACTTGGACCTGCAACTGATGCTATTGTGTAAGGAACCACTATGACTGCCCTACTGGACAGGGTGGCTGACAGCCTGGCTATCCACTCACTGCTGTTACAGATGACAGGTATGAAACACATGTAACTCTTAATATCATTTTGCAGCTTCACAGTTGATTGCATACAGTTTTAGCCTCTAATCCATTTGATTTTTTTTCTTTTGCATGTGAAAAGACAGACTTTATAGATTTTCCTCCTTTTCTTGTATTTGAATTTTTGCATAGATTCTCTATTCCATTCGCTCCCCATTCCTGACTCATTTTGGTATGGGGTCTCTACTGTGCAGGCTTGTGTTTTCCCTAAAATAGTTTGAGAAGATTCTTGGGTCTTCCTATCTCTCTTGACACTAGTGGATTCTCTTGATGTTAACTGACTGAAGGGCTGGGTGATGTGGGTTTCACTTTAGCCAATTAGCTGTTGCTTGAAGGTTGTGGAAGTAGTTAAATCCTTGGGAAATAAAACTTGAGAGGTAGGGTTTATTTTCTCTGTATATTTGTTGAAATAGTGCCAATGAATCTGAGCTCAGCCAACTATACCCTAGAAGAGAGAACTATTAAATTATAAATTGCCTTTCCACCACTCCTCCACCCCACAGGCTCAGAAATACCTTGGCCACTTTGGAAAAAAGTTCCCTTCAAGAAAAGTTCCATGTTCCTGTGGACTTTCTCTTTGATGGGCTACTGTTACATCTTTCTACTGTTGTTGAATGCATCCCTATGCAAGGAACTCCTCATTTATTATTTCTTCTCTCCCTCTCTATGCCAGAAAATCATAGGATTATCTTGGTATGTGCATAGCACCTACAAATAGAAGTGAATTTGATAAAGGTAGCTAGAAAATATGTTCTACATCAAATATCATGTGGTAAGTTGCTTTAGTCGTGTCTGACTCTGCATGACCCTATGGACTGTAGCATGCAAGGCTCCTCTGTTCATGGGTTTCTCCAGGCAAGAATACTGGAGTGGGTTGCCATGCCCTCCTCCAGGGTATCTTACCAACCCAGGGATCAAACCCACGTCTCTTCTGTCTCCTGCATTGGCAGGCAGGTTCTTACCATTAGCACCACCTGGGAAGCAGATAATGCTTTCTCTTACATTGGAAAGGCAAGAGTGATGCCCACTAATCCATCCAAAAATGCTATTGGATGTATTAGTATAATAAGGCAAGCAAAGGAAACAAAGAGTATATCATTGGAAAGGAACAAAGATGGTAATTTCATCAATATTATTTTTAAAAATTCCATAATTATTTACATACTTGAAGTAATAAAATTATTAAGTGAAGTTTACTGAAGTCATGGACATAGGTCAAGATTAAAACACCATTTCAATGTACTAACAGTAAACTAAAACTTACCAGCAATATAAATTAAAAATGAAATAAAAATAAAACAAAATTCAAAATAGATGCCATTCACAGTAGAACCAACAATATCAGATACCTATGACTGACAAAGCAGCTCCAAATGATAGAAAGACTATTGAGAAAAGACTGATTTATAAGCTCAAAGCAATCTGAATAAAAATTGTGTTAGTTTTTTTTTTTCTGGTGAAAATTGAAATGCTGATTTTTAATTTTATATGTACTCTTGAAAGAGGAGGTGAGATGGCTTATGCTTTCTGAAATCAAGACTTTTGTAATATAGTTTGCAAGCTTGATGTGCTGCAGTCTCTGGGCTCACAAAGAATCGGACATGACTTAGCAACTGAACAACAACAAAAGTCCATAATATAGGGTTCACAAAGTGTAGAAACATATCCACAAATATATGAAAATTTAAGATTATTTCATTAGAAGAAATATTAATCAATATTGCTGATTTGGTTGGACAATCCAAAGGGGAAAGATGAAACTTGACCCCAATACCATTTATACAAAAATATCAATTTTGTGTGAAATGTTGACTTAAAGGAAAAATACTGTGAAGATTTTCACTGGAATAATGAATAATTTCTTCAGATCAGATCAGATCAGATCAGTCGCTCAGTCGTGTCCGACTCTTTGCAACCCCATGAACCGCAGCACGCCAGGCCTCCCTGTCCATCACCAGCTCCCGGAGGTCCTCAGACTCGCATCCATCGAGTCAGTGATGCCATCCAGCCATCTCATCCTCTGTCGTCCCCTTCTCCTCCTGCCCTCAATCCCTCCCAGCATCAGAGTCTTCTCCAAGAGTCCCATAGGTGGCCAAAATACTGAGTTTCAGCTGAGCATCATCCTAAAGAAGAATCCCAGAATGGACTGTTGATCCTTCAGTCAAGGGACCTCAGAGTCTCTCCAACACTACAGTTCAAAAGCATCAATCTCGCGTCAGCCCCCACGCCAGCCCACACAACAGACCACAGGGACGCTGACACGTCTCTTGCTACTAGTTGTCACCCTCCAAGGAGTAGCGCCATGGCGCGTCACCTCAGTGCAGAAAAACCTTTCCCTCCACAGGAGACCCCCCTTCCCCACTCCAAGAGGGACCCTCACTCTCCAAAGAGTTGACCATATTCGCGACCACCCGTCAGCCGATGTACAATAAGAAAGTGACGCCCGAGTCCAACTGCCCAAGAGAGGCACGGCCGCGGTTCCTTCCCCCAGCGAAGGAAGCGCGCGGAGCGCGGAGGAATTGTTCGGGTTTGAGCCCGTGCCTTCTGGGATGGATGAAAACTGACCTTTTCCAGTCCTGTGGCCACTGCTTTCTTAAGCAAGACATAAAATCATTAACCATATTATTTGAGAAGACTGATAATGTGGGCTACATTAAAACTGAAAACTACATAGAGAATGGAAGGTAAATTAGAGTTGGAAGATATTTGTAACACATATATTTAAAAATTGTAAAAAAAACTTGAATAGTCACTTTACAAAGCAGAATATCCAAAAGGCGAATAAGAAAGTTATTCAACCTCGATTAGTAGCAGAGAAATGTAAAAGAGTGGCTCAAATGTTATAAAAGACTGACAATACTAAATGTTGATAAAGATGGTGAACTCTCATGAACTACTAGAGAGAAAGAAAATGAGCACAGTCATTTTGGAAACTGTTTACTAATATAGTACACATGCATATTCTAACCCAGCAATTCTACTTCTGAGTGTATACCCAATTTATACATATGCATGAAAACCAGCAGGCTATAGAGGAATGTTCATAAAAACATTATTATAATAGTAAAGTAATAGACTACTCATATGTCCATCAATACTAAAATGAATGACTAGTTTGTAGTCTACTCATTCAGTGAAATGTTATGCAGCAGTGAATATGAATGAACTGAAACTAACATGGATGACATTATAGTCATAATGCTGAGAAAAAGGAACTGAGTATATGGAATCTAATCAAACTTAAAAGCAGAGTGAAGAAAACCATCAACAAAATGGGAAAGCAACCTACTGAAGAGAAGATATTTGCAAACAATATGTCTGATGAGTTAATATTAAAAATAAACACCAAATTCATACAACTCAATATTAGTAAAATGAAACAATCTGTTTAAAGGTGGACAGAAGAGCAACCTGATTAAAAATTGCCTAGACAGACATTTTTCCAATGAAGACATACAGATGGCCCACAGGCACATGAAATGACCCTTGACATCACTAATCGTAAGTTTTACATGTTCTTGAACTTTATGTTAATAGGATTTATGTAGTTCTTTCTTGAAGTTCCTAATAGATAATTGACTTTTTTTGAAGAAGAGTTCAAAGAATGTTCAAACTACCGCACAATTGTACTCATTTCACATGCTTGTGACATAATGCTCAAAATTATCCAAGCCAGGCTTCAACAGTATGTGAGCTGAGAACTTCCAGTAGTTTAAGCTGGATTTAGAAAAGTCAGAGGAACCAGAGATCAAATTGCCAAAATCCAATGGATAATAGAAAAAGCAAAATAATTCCAGAAAAACATCTACTTCTGCTTCATTGATTATGCTAAAGTCTTTGTGTGGATCACAACACACTGTGGAAAATTTTTAAAGAAATGGGAATACCAGACCACCCTACCTGCCTTCTGTGAAACCTGTATGCAGATCAAGAAGCAACAGTTAGAACTGGACATAGAACAACTGACTGGTTCCTGATTGGGAGAGGAGTATGTCAAGGCTTTATATTGTTACCCTGCTTATTTAACTTACATGCAGAGAATATCATGTGAAATGTCAGGCTGGATGAAGCCCAAGCTGGAATCAAGATTGCAGGGAGAAATATCAATAACTTCAGATACACAGATGACACCACCCATATGGCAGAAAGTGAAGAACTAAAGAGCCTCTTGAAGAAAGTGAAAGAAGAGAGTGAAAAAGTTGGCTTGAAACTCAACATTCAAAAAACTAAAATCATGGCATTTGGTTCCATCACTTAATGGCAAGTAGAGGTGGAAACAATGGAAACAGTGACAGACTTTACGTTCTTGGGCTCCAAAATCACTGCAGATGGTGACTGCAGCCACAAAAAGACACTTGCTCTTTCAAAGAAAAACTATGACAAACCTAGACAGCATATTAAAAAGCTGAGACAGTCTTTGCCAACAAAGATCTGTCTAGTCAAAGCTATGATTTTTCCGGTCATCATGTATGGATATGAGATTAATGTTTTTAGATGCGGTGTTTGAGAAGACTCTTGAGAGTCCCTTGGACTGCAAGGAGATCCAACCAGCCCATCCTAAAGGAAATCAATCCTGAATATTCATTAGAAGAACTGATGTTGAAGCTGAACCTCCAATACTTTGGCCACCTGATACAAAGAGCCAGTTCATTAGAAAAGACCCTGATGCCGGGAAAGATTGAAGGCAGGAGGAGAAGGGGACAACAGAGGATGAGATGGTTAGATGGCATCACCGACTCGATGGACATGAGTTTGAGTAAGCTCTGAGAGATGATGAAGGACAGGGAAGTCTGGCGTGCTGCAGTCCATGGGGTCCCAAAGAGTGGGACACGACTGAGTGACTGAACAACAACAATGATATTAGTTCCAGGTGGTGGTGGTCGCTAAGTCTTTTCTGACTCTATTGCTGCTGCTGCTGCTAAGTTGCTTTAGTCGTGTCCAACTCTGTGCGACCCCATAGATGGCAGCCAACCAGGCTCTGCCATCCCTGGGGTTCTACAGGCAAAAACACTGGAGTGGGTTGCTATTTCCTTCTCCAATGTGTGAAAGTGAAAAGAGAAATTGAAATTGCTCAGTAGTGTCTTGTCCGACTCTTAGTGACCCCGTGGACTGCAGGCTACCAGGCTCCTCTGTCCATGGAATTTCCTAGGCAAGAATACTAGAGTGGATTGCCACACCCTTCTCCAGGGAATCTTCTCAAACCAAGTACTGAACCCGTGTTTCCTGCATTGCAAGTGGATTCTTTACCAGTGAGCCACCAGGAAAGCATAGTTATTCAATATCTTTATAGATTATACTCCAAACAAATTTACTGTAAAATATTAACTATTTTCCCATGTTATACATTATGTGCCTATAAATTATTTATTTTATATATAGTAGTTTGTGTTTGACTCAGAACAGTAGTTATGTCTGGGGAGAAAGGAGGGTAATAAGAGTCTGACTCTTTGCGATTCCATGAACTACAGCAAGCCAGACCTCCCTGTCCATCACCAACTCCCAGAGCCTACCCAAACTCGTGTCCATTGAGTAGGTGATGCCATCCAACTATCTCATCCTCTGTTGTCCCCTTCTCTTCCGGCCCTCAATCTTTCCCAGCATCAGGGTCTTTTCAAATGAGTCAGTTCTTAGCATCAGATAGCCAAAGTATTGGAGTTTCAGCTTCAACATCACTCCTTCCAATGAACACCCAGGACTGATCTTTAGGATGGACAGGTTGGATCTCTTTGCAGTCCAAGGGACTCTCAAGAGTCTTCTCCAACTCCACAGTTCAAAAGCATCAATTCTTTGATGCTCAGCTTTCTGTATAGTCAACTCTCACATCTATACATGACTACTGGAAAAACCATAGCCTTGAATAGACAGACCTTTGTTGACAAAGTAATGTCTCTGCTTTTTAATATGTTGTCTAGGTGGGTCATAACTTTCCTTCTAAGGAGTAAGCGTCTTCTAATTTCATGGCTGCAAATCATCTGCAGTGATTTTGGAGCCCAGAAAAATAAAGTCAGCCACTGTTTCCATGAAGTGATGGGACCATATGCCATGATCTTAGTTTTCTGAATGTCGAGCTTTAAGCCAACTTTTTCACTCTCTTCTTTCACTTTCATCAAGGGTCTCTATAGTTCTTCTTCACTTTCCGCCATAAGGGTGGTGTCATACTTTGTTATATTAATATATTAAAACATGAAAACCTGAGGGGAATTTTGGAAAAAACAAAATAAGAAGTTATATTCTTTAAAAAATGAACTTCTCAATCTTATCCAGATTGTCTTTGTATTGGCTCTCCTTCAGGCTTAAATTAATTATAATGTCTCTCCTTTAAGCGTGATAGTCAGATTGTTTCCTATTCACAAGAGAGCCAGCTTTATTTAGACAATATGAGTTTTTATTAGTTTCAGGTTTTAAAATGGAAATATTTGGTAGATAAGTAGCCTTAAAAAGGAAAATGGAAATTAATTTAGATATATGTTAAATAAATTTAGGGGAACGGGCTAGGTATATTTAAAATATGTAGGAAAAAAGAACTTTCAAATGAATAAAAGTCAAAATTAGTGTCTTTCTTAGTGACATGCTAAAATTACGGAATGGCCACAAGAATTTCTAATATTTTTTAGTAGAATTTGTGTAAGAAATTTGATTTTCAAGCTGCTACAGTAACCCATTGTTTTACTGAACAGCTCACTTAAACTTCTTGTCTTCCATGAGTTTTTAGGATGGTATATTTATTTACTGATAACAAAAAAACTTATTTACTATTAAATTTTATTTAATTTTGTTAAGCTATTATCTATTTATTAAATATTATTTAATTTTCATTTTAGGCTATTCTAGTACTATTTGAATGGTGGTGGTTGGTGGTTTAGTCACTAAGTCCTGTCTGACTCTTGCAATCCCATGGATTGTAGCCTGCCAGATTCCTCTGTCCATAGGATTCTCCAGGTGAGAATACTGGAGTGCATTGCCATTTAATCTGTTATTTATAGATAGATCTTGCTTCAGGGTCTTTAACTATGTTGCATAAATATGCAACTAAACTGATGATAATTTTTTAAAATGTCTTCTTGTAGACAATAGAGTTCCTCAGTATCTGGTAAGTGATCTAATCATGTGTTTTTCAAGTGTGTATTTTTGCATTGTAAAAGAAAATATTAAAAGTAAGGAATATGTGTGTTGGCATCATTGTACAAAATGCATTTTTACTTAATAGTAGAACAGTTTGTCTACTAAAAGGAACAGTCTTTTTCACTTAACCTTGAAATCTACATCTCTTACTTCTTTCTTTTTTCATTTAGATAATCATGCAACAAATATTTTGTGTGTGTGTATCTTATTCCTTAGCTTGTTTTCTTATGAAACTTTTTACAGACTATGATAGTACATTGATGTTCTAGTCTTAATCATTACATCACATTTTTGAAATGTCATCATTTTGTTTTCACTATTAGCTTTTATATGAATGTTCTTTTTCTAATAAGTTTATACATTTCTGAAAGCAGGAACTGTGTGTTCTTGTTCTCCCACATATCAAGGAACACAATGTACTCAGGACAGCTTCACTGAATATAGTTGTATTGTTAAAGATCTAAGCTTGTATTATTAGTAAAGTCCAACATTTTGGGGAGATCGTTGTTGACAAAATTTCTTCTCAATTGTGTATTGTCCCTGCTATAAAGCTATTAAAGTAATGAGATTTCTGGTTCAGTACTTATAATATGGAACCTCACAGTAAGAAATAATAAAGAAAAGTTTCAGATCAGCTTCAGTGCTGGTTTTGAATTTAAACCAGGACAAATTTACTATGCTACTTTACACAAATTGAGTGTGTTTGCAATAGTGAGTCAACCAGGAGATACTGAAAGCACTGGTGTGATGTTCTTTTACTGGCAGTTGCAGAAACATCCTTTCAACCAGAGTTGTCTTGCGTTTCCAGAGAGTGGCTAGTAGTGTTCATACATCAGAAATCCATGCACACAACCATGGCAAATATTCTTAAGCTTCAAATTTAATTATGACCTTTAGGATTCACTCCCTCACTTTCTAGCCACAAGTAGGGATATCAGATTGTTCTGAAGGACATACTATTTAAAAACAAGTCCCTGGGATCACACTGTCCAGTATTGATTGTGTGGACTTGGGAGGGTTTCTAAACTTCTCTGAGCCTTATGTTACATATGTAAGTGGAGATACTGATGCCTTTTTTAATGGGAAAATTGTGAGCAATTGAAGAGATAAAACCCCAAACCATTTTTCCTTCTCTCTCCACAGGTGATATATACTGTATTCTCATATTTAAAAAAAAAAAAAAGTAGGTGAGAATATTCTAACTTTTAAGAATTCTGACCCCACATTTCAATTTATAATGTCAATATTCATCCATCTCCAAACATGAGGACCTGTCTTCCTTGACAAGTCAGATGTTAGACCTATACTCTTGATCTTTTCCCTCTTTGCCTTTATCACCTTCTAGTATCCTTTATCCCTTGTTTCATGTGTTTTCAGTTTTTCTCATTCCAGTTTCTTTTTCTTTTCAGCCTGCAAAATAAGTTTTAAGTTATGTTTAATTTGAGAGTCATTTGAATTGATCCTTCATTGTTTCTCCCCCAACATTTCCAGCAAAATTAGAATAATTTCTACTCACTGTATGGATATTATCAACTTTTTCAATAGTGTATTAATATTAATAAATCAAACTTATGGAATTTTTCTCATTACCTCTTCAACTCACCAACCTGACTTTTTTTGCCCAGTTTATTGAAATGGCTTTGTCAGAGATCACCCATGACCAGTGCAAGATCCCATTTACCAGTGACTAACATCTATGCAATATTTGATCTCTATCATTATCTCTTCCTACTGTTGACAACTCCTTATTTCTTTTTCACTCTTAGTTTAACACTTTTCTAATCCTCCTACCTAAAAAAAAAAAAAAAAGCCCTCTTCTTTTGATTTTTATTTATCCTCTTAATTATAAGTATTGTGTATTTCCAGGGTTTCACCCTTTACCTTTTCTCATTCTTGTATTTTTTTACTCCCCAACCCCTCAATGGTTTCATTTACTTCTAGCCTTTTAACACTCATCAATGTTCCAATGACCTTACAGTCTGAATTTTGAGATCAGGTCAACTACCTACAACTCTAAAGCCAGGATGAAAACAGGCTGTTGTATGTCCCATAATCATCTCAAAGAGAACATCCCCAAGATGGTAAATCAATCTTGCCTCCTCCATTCCACTTTTCTAGATCAGGCCTTCATCCCTTTTAGTTTGGACCACTGCAGTTATCTTTGATTTAGTCTCACTACTTCAAGTAGTGAGAAGGACATGAAAGGAGAGGTCTATAAATGCATAGCTGAGAATTCCATTATAATTTCCCCAACATGCAGAAAGTTACTGGTTAGTACTGACTAACAAAGTCAAAGGGACAAGAATGGGATTTTTAGGTCTTCTTTCTGAAATTCAGTTTTTTTCATTTTAAATATATGCAAGTTTGTGAGCTGTTTTACATAGATCCCTGTGTGGCTGCATGACTGGAAATACTCTATTAGGTACTTTAAGTAATTTATATATGTATATCACTAGTTCATGATTAGACTCAGAGATGAGATCCAAATTACTTATTCAGTGAATATTAGAAATTTTAATATTTTTCCTTGCTAAGTTTATGGCTATTTGTGGGTATCTTTTATGAGGAGACTATATTAAGTATTAAATATTCTTTAGTCCATTAGTGTGTTACTTTAGGGTCGAATAATTTAGTAATCATATAAATTATGTTGCAAATCAAAAGCTTACTTTTAAAAGTGAGACAATATGCTACTTAATTTATGTGGCCTAACAGAAGCAGAAGATATTAAGAAGAGGTGGCAAGAATACACAGAAGAACTGTACAAAAAAGAGCTTCACGACTCAGATAATCATGATGGTGTGATCACTGACCTAGAGCCAGACATCCTGGAATGTGAAGTCAAGTGGGACTTAGAAAGCATCACTACAAACAAAGCTAGTGGAGGTGATGGAATTCCAGTGGAGCTATTCCAAATCCTGAAAGATGATGCTGTGAAAGTGCTGCACTCAATATGCCAGCAAATTTGGAAAACTCAGAAGTGGCCACAGGATTGGAAAAGGTCAGTTTTCATCCCAATCCCAAAGAAAGGCAATGCCAAAGAGTGCTCAAACTACCGCACAATTGCACTCATCTCACACGCTAGTAAAGTAATGCTCAAAATTCTCCAAGCCAGGCTTCAGCAATATGTGAACCGTGAACTTCCTGATGTTCAAGCTGGTTTTAGAAAAGGCAGAGGAACCAGAGATCAAATTGCCAACATCCGCTGGATCATGGAAAAAGCAAGAGAGTTCCAGAAAAACATCTATTTCTGCTTTATTGACTATGCCAAAGCCTTTGACTGTGTAGATCACAATAAACTGTGGAAAATTCTGAAAGAGATGGGAATACCAGACCACCTCATCTGCCTCTTGAGAAATCTGTATGCAGGTCAGGAAGTAACAGTTAGAACTGGTCATGGAACAACAGACTGGTTCCAAATAGGAAAAGGAGTACGTCAAGGCTGTATATTGTCACCATGTTTGTTTAACTTATATGCAGAGTACATCATGAGAAATGCTGGACTGGAAGAAACACAAGTTGGAATCAAGATTGCTGGGAGAAATATCAATAACCTCAGATATGCGGATGACACCACCCTTATGGCAGAAAGTGAAGAGGAACTCAAAAGCCTCTTGATGAAAGTGAAAGTGGAGAGTGAAAAGGTTGGCTTAAAGCTCAACATTCAGAAAATGAAGATCATGGAATCTGGTCCCATCACTACATGGGAAATAGATGGAGAAACAGTGGAAACAGTGTCAGACTTTCTTTTTCTGGGCTCCAAAATCACTGCAGATGGTGACTGCAGCCATGAAATTAAAAAGCTTACTCCTTGGAAGGCCAGTTATGACCAACCTAGATAGCATATTCAAAAGCAGAGACATCACTTTGCCAACAAAGGTTCGCCTAGTCAAGGCTATGGTCTTTCCTGTGGTCATGTATGGATGTGAGAGCTGGACTGTGAAGAAGGCTGAGCGCAGAAGAATTGATGCTTTTGAACTGTGGTGTTGGAGAAGACTCTTGAGAGTCCAGAGTCCCTTGGACTGCAAGGAGATCCAACCAGTCCATTCTGAAGGAGATCAGCCCTGGGATTTCTTTGGAAGGAATGATGCTAAAGCTGAAACTCCAGTATTTTGGCCACCTCATGCGAAGAGTTGACTCATTGGAGAAGACTCTGATGCTGGGAGGGATTGGGGGCAGGAGGAGAAGGGGAGGACAGAGGATGAGATGGCTGGATGGCATGACTGACTCGATGGATGTGAGTCTGAGTGACCTCTGGGAGTTGGTAATGGACAGGGAGGCCTGGCGTGCTACAGTTCATGGGGCCGCAAAGAGTCGGACACGACTGAGCGACTGATCTGATCTGAAGTTCAATATATTATATTTTGTAAATATGTTTGATCCTTCATATTTCAAACTGCTATTTATTCTTGTGAGTCATGGATGTACTCAGAAAAGGAAAAGTTTTTGATATGAAATTTGAATGATCAAATTATTCTTATATCAAATAAATACAAAATATCAAGTAATATTTCCAGCATATTTGTAAAGAATGTTTTGTTTACCTTTTTCTTTTCTATTATAAAGACTGATTTCTAGAAATGTTTGTGATGAATAAAGCCTTTGAATTATTCCTGTCTTAGTCCATTTGGGCTGCAAAAACAAAATACTGTCGACCAGGTAATTTATAAACAGAAATTTATTTCTCATGTTACTTGTGGCTGGAAATTTCAAGAATAAGCAATTGGTAGACTGTTTAATGAGGGATGGCTTTTGTCTTCTTACTATGTCCTCACTGAGTAGAAGTGGTGAGAGATCTCTCTGGGGCTTCTTTTATAAGGTCACTTATCTTATTAAGGGCTCTGCCCTCATGACCTAATCACCCCTCAAAAGTCTCATCTCCAGATGCTATCATATTCAAGATTAGATTTCAACATTATGAAATTTATGGGAAAGTAAATATTCAGACCACTGTAAATCCTTTTAATAACATTTGATTTCCCCACTTGTTTAATAACAATTTACAAATCTAACTGGAAAAGTGAACAAATGTAATATTGTTTCCTGTATTTTCTCTTAGGAAAATATGTCCATTGCTATATAGTTGTATCTGTGTGCATATGTCACAGCAACAAGAATTGAGCAGGTTTACTTGGGTTTCTTTCACCCATCATTTGTAAGCATAAAAGTTTATTTAATTAAATTACTCTGTCCTCTCTTGTATATTCATAAATTTAGTAGTCTTTTCTGGTATATTAACTATAAAAATAATATTTTTTCTCAAGAGCAGTGAAATTTTAAAACAAAAGTGTGGTTTATTGACATTTTTGTGTTATTTGTAAACATTTTATCATGATTATAAGCATTATTATAACTAATGGATGAACTATTCATCTCCTTTATTTCAAAACATCTCCAGTTCCTATTTGAAAGGAACTTAAGTAGATATGTTGCCAGAATAATATTATTTGTACTCTAAAGCTTTCATTTTTATCTATAAAATGATGTAATTTGATCACATTAGAAACAAAAAGCTATAAATATCAATATGTTTTGTCTTGTGCTAGTTATCTTCAGAACAATGAAATAAAATTGCAATTTTTTTTATAGTTTTTTGTTTGCTTGTTTTGACTTGTGTGATGAATTAAGACACTGTTAGATAAAATGCTAATGTTTTCTCTTAAGTACCTTTCTGTGGCTTCTGATTTTTTCACTGATCTTTTTTTGAGGTTTTGGTATTTTGTACCATCATATTTTACAATTCAGTAAGAAACAATATTATATCCTAAAGCAGCCTGCATTTTGTTATTTTTTTCTCTCAAAGATGCTTTTTTATATATCATCATTTGTTTAATTACTTTTAGACTCTGTAAATAATTAATTTCTTTGTATTGTGTACACTTTTTAAGGTTTTTAAATTCTGAACTTAAATATGAGTGATACAAAATAGTTGTGAGTGCAAACTGATTCTAATGTTTACATGAGGGTCTAAAGACCCAGAATAGCCCATACAATAATGAAAGAAAAAAACAAGATTAGAGAATGAACACTATCTGACCTCAAGACTTACTATAAAGCTATAGTAATCGAGACTGTAGTATCAGTGAAAGAATAGACAAAGAGATCAATGGAACAGAATGGGGATTGCTAAAACAGATTCAGTTGGTCAGTTGGTCTTTGGAAAAGAATCAAAAACAATATAGTGGAACAAAGATAGTCTTTTCAGCAAATGGTACTGGATCAACTGGACATCATATGCAAAAAAGTAAATCCCAATATAAACTTACACCTTTCACAAGCATTAACTCAAAATGGATCATACACCAAATGTGAAATACAAAACTGCAAAACTTCTAGAGGGTAACAGAAGAAAACCTTGGGTATGTGATGAATTTTTAGGTACACCACCAATGACATGATCCATGAAATAAGTAATTGCTCAGCCAGACTTCATTAAAATTAAAAAATTAATGCTCTGTAAAAGTCAATGTGAAGAGAATAAGTCAAGCTACAAACTGGAATAAAATACGGTAAGTCTGATGAAGAACTGTTATTGATACACAAAGACCTCTTAAAATGCAACAAGGAGAAAATAGCCCAATTAAAAACTAACCAAAGGTCTTAACAGATGCCTCACCAAAGAAGATGTACAGATGGCAAATAGGCATTTGAAGTGATGTTCTACATCATATATCATCAGAAAAATGCAAATTAGAACAATGAGATACACACCTATTAGAATGTCCAAATCCAGAACACTGATAACACTAAACACTGGCGAGGATGTGGTGTGGAGAAACAGTAGCTGTCGTTTATTGCTGGTGGAAATACAAAAAAAATGGTACAGCCCATTTGGGAGATAGTTTGATGAGTTCTTACAAAACATATGCTCACCATATGATTGAGCATATCACCTTCCTTAGAATTTTCCCATAGGTGATGAAAACTTGCACAAGGATGTTTATAGCTGCTGCTGCTGCTGCTGCTGCTGTCACTTTAGTTGTGTCCGACTCTGTGCGATCCCATAGATGGCAGCCCACTAGGCTCCTCTGTCCCTGGGATTCTCCAGGCAAGAATATTGGAGTGGGTTGCCATTTCCTTCTCCAATGCATGAAAGTGAAAAGTGATAGGGAAGTCACTCAGTCGTGTCCAACTCTTTTAGCGACCCCATGGACTGGAGCCTACTCTTTTCCAGGCAAGAGTACTGGGGTGGGGTGCCATTGCCTTCCCTGGATGTTTATAGCAGCTTTGTTTATAACTGCCAGAACTTGGAAGCAATGAAGATTGCCTTCAGTAGGTGAATAAACTGTGGTACATCCAGGCAATAGAATATTATTTACTACTAAAAGAAATGAGCTATCAAGCCATAAAAACACATGGAAAATTTTAAATGCTTATTACTAAGTGAAAGAAGCCAAGCTGAAAAGGCAATTTACTGTATGATTCCAATTATGTGATATTCTGGAAAAGGAAAAACTGTGGAAACAGGTAAAAGTTCCTTGGGTGGTAGGAGTAGAGGCAGAGGGGAGATGAATATGTAGAGCCCAGAGGATTTTCAGGGCAGTGAAACTACTCTGTTTGACACTCTAATGATGGGTACATGGTAATACACACTTATCCAAATCTGTAGGATATACAACACAATATTGAACCCTAAGATAGAATATGAACTTTGAATGATTATGATACATCAATGTAGGTACATCAGTTGTATCAATGTGGTACTCTGGTGGGGGATGTTGTCAATGGAGGAGGCTATGCATGAGCAGGGCAGCAGGGATATGGGAAATCTCTGTCTCTTCCTCTCAATTTTGCTGTGAACCTAAAACTTCTCTGAAAAAGAAAAAGTCTTCAAAAAATAGTTGGATAGAATGGGAACAAGATACTAACAGTAGCTGAATAACATTTAATAGCATATTTTGGATTCCCACCCATTAAACCATTCATTACTGCCCTTCCCAGTATTTTAATTTTATAGGATGATTCCTTTTCTCCTCTTTGAAATTTTAACTAATTTCCCTTTTGATTTTTTTTTTTCCTTTTTCCTCCAAGTCTTTGTACTAATCATTAATGTGCAATTCATTAGGTTTGCAATTATTTATGGAAATAGTTTAACTCTGATTTAACCTCCCCTGAAAGTGACATGAGCTTCCCAGGTGACACTAGTGGTAAAGAATCCACCTGTCAATGCAGGAGACATAAGAGATGTGGGTTCTTATGTCTCCTGGGCCAGGAAGATCCCCTGGAGGAGGGCATGGCAACCCACTGCAGTACTCTTGCCTGGAGAATCCCATGGACAGAGGAGCCTGGTGGGCTGCAATGCATAGGTTCACACACAATTGGACACGACTGTGACTTAGCATGCACATATGCACAGAAGTGAGACACAAGACCTCCTAGTGGTTACATGCATGAACTTTGGAACCAACTGCCTGAAATCAAATCCTACATAACGGTGTTACTTGTACTATTTACCAAACCTCTCTCTGTGCTTTTCTCATCTGTAGGATAGGGATGACATGCAACCCACTTCAGGGGGTCCTTATGAGCATTATATTGTTGATATTAGTAAGGTTCTGAGAACAGTGTGAAAACTTCCTGAACACCTCATAAGAAATATGCATGTTTTTCATTTGTTGCTTCCTATTCTTGTATTCTTTAAAAGTAGAAATACTTCTTTTCCTCTATGAGGCTAAATCTTCACCCTGAACTCTAATTCTCAATGCCTCTTACCTTCTCAGTTTCTTCTTGGCTTCATGAATTATCTCCAAATTCCTTTTGGGACCAGACACCATGCTCCTGTCATGCAATATTTGTAGTAGGACATTTCTGGTCCTTTATATATGATTTTCCCTTTGCACAGAACTGTTTTTCCCACCTTGTATGCTTGGCCTGGTTTGACTCATTCAAATGTTTTCTGAGTCTCATGTCTTTAACCTTGTCTATGGCAGAGTCCCAGTTGCATACTTCCATCCCAGCCTTTGCCCCCCGGCCTTATACATGCTGCTTTACTTGCCAAGGTCCCTAGCAGAAATGAATATTCTTTGAGAGAGATGATGATCACAGCAGAGGGATTGGCCCAAGTTATATGTTTTTACGATTAGTGAATAATTGACTGTTTGAATGAGATAAGCACCTTATTTTTAGTTTACTGTCATATGAATTCATTTCAGTAAAATAATGTGTGATTTGACAACTAGCAGAGATTCTGTTTCCAGCATGATTAACCAAGAAATGTGCTTTCACCAAGAATTTAAAAAAATCAAAGACTGTTACTTGGCTCCAAATAACAAGGATAACAGCTTTATTTTCGAACAAATTCTTATTTGAGAGAGTCTCATATATGAAGTGACGCAGCAGCAGCAGCAGCAGCATATTCCATTTATTATACAATCAATTCTTTTATGTTTTAGAATGGCCAATAATTTAATATACTCCGTGGTATCATCTGTCTTCATAGCTTTTTCTAGGAATTAATTTTCTCTTGAAGTCAGTGAGGATTATATTCTATAGCCAGAGGTGATGGATTAAAAAATAATGTTATGTCACCTTATTACAGGAAAAAAATGTTAAGGGTTATTAGTTTCTGTGACTCAATGTCTGAATATATGTCAATAGTATGTGGATGTTTTCAAAGGTTTTTGGTAGTTTAATCTATGCATTTTCAAGCTATTGAGCATATGGTTTGGTAATAGGAATTTGTTGTTCCATTGATCTTGTCTATATTTGTTTGTCTTTGAATGAAAACAGAACTGACAGAATTGTCAATGTAAATGGGAATGTACTTAGCCTGTTTCTCCTTGAACTTTGCAGGCTTAGCCTTTCAGCATTGATCTGTTATAGGGCTGATAAGCTTGACTGTCAGGTAGGTTTGGTAATTTATTGTTATGTTGCTTATCTTATGTCTTTTGTTGCTTAAGTGGTCCAGACATGGAAACAAACCTACGGGAGAGCTATTTTCTGTTTCTTTTTCTTATTTTCTAAGTGAATTTTTTTTTTTTTTTTAGAATTTTTATTCATTACAGTTAGCCTTTAAAATGTCTTTTGAATTAAGGTATTCTTTAAAAATTTTGTAATATAAACTTTTAAGGTTATAAGTATCCCTTTAATACCACTTTAGCTGCCTCATCACAAATTTTTGTCTCTAGTATTACTTTAATTTTTGTTCATTTTGATATATTTAAAGATTTTATTGTGATTTGTTATTTAATTTCTGAGTTATTTAGACATGCATTTTTGAGTTTCAAACATGAGAAGTTTTAATGTTTTTTTCCTGTTATTGGCTTCTTCTTCCTCTTACCTTTTCCAAATTGTTGCTTGTAGTTATCCCCATTCTCATCTATACTGTACATAATTTTCTCCTGTACTGTCTGAACTTCACTTTAAGCATATATGTTTGTTCTAGTTTATGTTCTATTTCAAAAACTAAATGACACTTTTGACCCCACATTACCCTTTGAAAATTCATTTCTTACCTCCCCTGTACAGAATCAATTTTTGAAGAAACCCTTAGAGTTGCTGTTCCCAGCTTTGTCATCTCCCAGTTCTCTGAACCCATTTTGGCCAGGCGCTGTGTGTATCTGTGTGTGTGGGTGTGTGTGTGCACGTGCTTGTGTGTACACGTGCACGCTTGCATGCTTGGTCACTCAGTAGTGTCCAGTTCTTTGGGATCCCATGGACAATACAGTCCATGGAATTCTCCAGGCCAGAATACTGCAGTGGGTAGCCTTTCCCTTCTCCAGGGGATCTTCCCAACCCGGGGATCAAACCCAGGTCTCCTGCATTGCAGGCAAATTCTTACCAGCTGAGCCACAAGGGAAGCCCAAGAATATTGGAGTGGGTAGCCTATCCCATAGCCAGTGTATCTTCCTGACCCAGGGATCCAACAGGGGTCTCCTGCATTGCAAGTGGATTCTTTACCAAATGAGCTACTGAAGTGAAGAGCTGACTCATTTGAAAAGACCCTGATGCTGGGGAAGATTGAGGGCAGGAGGAGAAGGGGATGACAGAGGATAAGATGGGTGGATGGCATCACTGACTCAATGGACTGGACTCCAAGAGTTGGTGACGGACAGGGAGGCCTGGGGTACTGTGGTTCATGGGGTCACAAAGAATCAAACACGACTGAACTGAACTATAATTTTTTCTTTTTCCTCTTTAGGTACTTTGAATTGTGGTATTAAGTGCATAAACATTAGTAGTTGTTATATCCTCCTGATGAATTGACCCCTTTATTATTATGAAATGATTTTCTACTTGATAACATTCTTTGCTCTGAAATCCACCTTGTCTGATATTGATATATCCATTCTAGTTTTCTTTTGATTAGTGTTAGTGTGATATATCTTCTTCCATCTTCATATTTTTAATTTGTTGTTGTCCTTATATTTAAAGTGTGTTTCTTTTCAGCAACATGAGATAGGGTCTCACTTTTTTATCCAATATGATCATCTCTGCATTTAAATTAGTGTTTTTTACTTACATTTTATGTGATTAAATACATGATTAGGTTTAAATCTATTGTCAGTTTTAATGTCTTTTCTGTTAATTATAATATATTATCTTCTGCATTTGTTTTGATTTGCTGAGTTTTTGGATTATGAGTTAGTTGTGCTTTCCTGATTCTTTGCTTGCCTGATAATTTTTGATTAGATACCAGACATTATGAATTTTTGCTTTATTGGGTGCTGGATATTTTTACATTTCTATAAAATATTCTTGAGATTTTTCCTGGGATAAAGTTAAATTTGATCTTTCTGAGTCTTCCTTTTCAGACTTATATGTGGAATAACAGTGATGTTTAGTCTAGGGTTAATTATCTTCCATTGTTAAGCAAAACCTTTCTGTGTACTCTACCCAGCACTGGGTGAATTATGATGCTTTCCAATGATATCTCTTGCTTGAGTGCTGTGTATTCCCTCTAACTCTTTGGGGGTTCGTTTCCTTGCTTTTGGTAGTAACCTTATATGCATGGACTGATCAGAATTCTGATGAATACTCCAGGAAAACTCTGTAGAATCTTGGTTTTCTCTCTGTGCAGCTTTCTCCTCTTTGTTACTCTTAGACATTCAAACTGCTTTGATTTCTTTGGACTCTCAGCAATGTCTCTTTTACTCAGCAAATCTTCCTTGGCTGTGCTTGAGTTTCTTGTCCTGGTGTAAATTCTGGAAACTCTCAAAGCAATTCAGTCACTCATTCATGTCTGACTCTTTGTGACCCCACATGGACTGCAGCATGCCAGACTTCCCTGTTCATCACCAACTACCTGAGCTTACTCAAACCCATGTCCATTGAGTCAGTGATGCCATCCAACCATCTCATCCTCTGTTGTCCCCTTCTCCTCCTGCCTTCAATCTTTCCCAGCATCAGGGTCTTTTCCAATGAGTCAGTTCTTTACATCAAGTGGCCAAAATATTGGAGTTTCAGCTTCAGCATCAGTCCTTCTAATGACTATTCAGAACTGATTTCCTTTAGAACTGACTGGTGTGATCTCCTTGCTGTCCAAGGGACTCTCAAGAATCTTCTCCAACACCATAGTTCAAAAGCATCAATTCTTTTTTTTTTTTTAATCATATTGTATTAATTTCTTAATATAAATTTATTTATTTTAATTGGAGGCTAATTAGTTTACAATATTGTATTGGTATTGCCATACATCAACATGAATCAGCCACGGGTATACATGTGATCCCCATCCTTAACCCTTCTCCCACCGCCCTCTCCATACCATCTCTCTGGGTCATCCAAGTGCACCAGCCCAAGCATCCTGTATCATGCATTGAACCTGGACTGGCAATTCATTTCATGTATGATATTATACATGTTTCAATGCCATTCTCCCAAATCATCCCACCCTCACCCTCTCCCACAGAGGCCAAAAGATTGTTCTATGCATCTGTGTCTCTTTTGCTGTCTTGTATACAGGGTTATCATTACCATCTTTCTAAATTCCATATATGTGCATTAATATACTGTATTGGTGACTGCAGCCATGAAATTAAAAGACGTTTACTCTTTGGAGGGAAAGTTATGACCAACCTAGATAGCATATTCAAAAGCAGAGACATTACTTTGCCAACAAAGGTCCGTCTAGTCAAGGCTATTATTTTCCCTGTGGTCATATATGGATGTGAGAGTTGGACTATGAAGAAGGCTGAGCACCGAAGAACTGATGCTTTTGAACTGTGGTGTTGGAGAAGACTCTTGAGAGTCCCTTGGACTGCAAGGAGATCCAACCAGTCCATTCTGAAGGAGATCAGCCCTGGGATTTCTTTGGAAGGAATGAGGCTAAAGCTGAAACTCCAGTACTTTGGCTACCTCATGCGACAAGTTGACTCATTAGAAAAGACTCTGATGCTGGGAGGGATGCAGGAGGAGAAGGGGATGACAGATGATGAGATGGCTGGATGGTGTCACTGACTCAATGGACGTCAGTCTGAGTGAACTCCGAGAGTTGGTGATGGATAGGGAGGCCTGATGTGCTGTGATTCATGGGGTCTCAAAGAGCTGGACATGACTGAGTGACTGAACTGAACTGAACTGAACTGATATTATATTCGTTTTCTTCTTTCTGGCTTACTTTGCTCTGTATAATAGGCTCCAGTTTCATCCACCTCATTAGAACTGATTCAAATGTATTCTTTTTAATGGCTGAGTAATACTCCATTGTGTATATGTACCACAGCTTTCTTATCCATTCGTCTGCTGATGGACATATAGGTTGCTTCCATATCCTGGCTATTATAAACAGTGCTGCGATGAACATTGGGGTACATGTGTCTCTTTTAATTCTGGTTTCCTTGGTGTGTATGCCCAGCAGTGGGATTGCTTGCTCATATGGCAGTTCTATTTCCAGTTTTTTAAGGAATCTCCACACTGTTCTCCATAGTGGCTATACTTGTTTGCATTCCCTCCAACAGTTTAAGAGGGTTCCCTTTTCTCCACATCCTCTCCAGCATTTATTGCTTATAGACTTTTGGATAGCAGCCATTCTACTGGCGTGAATGATACCTCATTGTGGTTTTGATTTGCATTTCTCTGATAATGAGTGATGTTGAGCATCTTTTCATGTGTTTGTTAGACAACTGTATGTCTTCTTTGGAGAAATGTCTGTTTAGTTCTTTGGCCCATTTTTTGATTGGGTCATTTATTTTTCTGGAATTGAGCTGCAGGAGTTGCTTTGTCAGTTGCTTCTTTTGCTATTATTTTCTCCCATTCTGAAGGCTGTCTTTTCACCTTGCTTAGAGTTTCCTTTGTTGTGCAGAAGCTTTTTAATTTTAATTAGGTCCCATTTGTTTATTTTTCCTTTATTTCCAGTATTCTGGGAGGTAGGTCATAGAGGATTCTCCTGCGATGTATGTCGGAGAGTGTTTTGCCTATGTTCTCCTCTAGGAGTTTTATAGTTTCTGGTCTTATGTTTAGATCTTTAATCCATTTTGAGTTTATTTTTATGTATAGTGTTAGAAAGTGTTCTAGATTCATTCTTTTACAAGTGGTTTACCAGTTTTCCCAACAACACTTGTTAAAGAGATTGTCTTTTCTCCATTGTATATTCTTGCCTACTTTGTCAGAGATAAGATGTCCATAGGTGCATGGATTTATCTCTGGGCTTTCTACTTTGTTCCATTGATCTATATTTCTATCTTTGTGCCAGTTCCATACTGTCTTGATGACTGTGGCTTTGTAGTAGAGCCTGAAGTCAGGCAGATTGATTCCTCCAGTTCCATTCTTATTTCTGAAAATTGCTTTGGCTATTTGAGTTTTTTAGTATTTCCATAAATTGTGACATTATTTGTTCTAGCTCTGTGAAAAATACCATTGGTAGCTTAATAGGGATTGCATTGAATCTATAGATTGCTTTGGATAGTATACTCATTTTCACTATATTGATTCTTCCTATCCATGAACAGGTATATTTCTCCATCTATTAGTGTCCTCTTTGCAGCCAAAGATGGAAAAGCTCTATACAGTCAGCAAAAACAAGTCTGAGAGCTGACTGTGGCTCAGATCATGAGCTCCTTATTGCCAAATTCGGACTTAAATTGAAGAAAGTAGGAAAAACAACTAGACCATTCAGGTATAAGCTAAATCAAATGTCTTATGATTACACAATGGAAGTGAGAAATAGATTTAAGGGACTAGATCTGATAGATAGAGTACCTGATGAACTATGGACTGAAGTTCATGACATTGTACAGGAGACAGGGATCAAGACCATCCCCATGGAAAAGAAATGCAAAAAAGCAAAAATGGCTATCTGGGGAGGCCTTACAAATAGCTGTGAAAAGAGAAGCGAAAAACAAAGGAGAAAAGGAAAGATGTAAGCATCTGAATGCAGAGTTCCAAAGAATAGCAAGCAGAGATAAAGCATTCTTCAGCGATCAATGCAAAGAAATAGAGGAAAACAACAGACTGGGAAAGACTACATCTCTTCAAGAAAATAAGAGATATCAAGGGAACATTTCATGCAAAGATGGGCTCGATAAAGGACAGAAATGGTATGGACCTAACAGAAGCAGAAGATATTAAGAAAAGGTGGCAAGAATACATAGAACAACTGTACAAAAAGATCTTCATGATTGAGATAATCACGATGGTGTGATCACTCACCTAGAGCCAGACATCCTGGAATGTGAAGTCAAGTGGGACTTAGAAAGCACCACTATGAACAAAGCTAGTGAAGGTGCTGGAATTCCAGTTGAGCTATTCCAAATCCTGAAAGATGATGCTGTGAAAGTGCCACGCTCAATATGCCAGCAAATTTGGAAAACTCAGCAGTGGCCACAGGACTGGAAAAGGTCAGTTTTCATCCCAATCCCAAAGAAAGGCAATGCCAAAGAATGCTCAAACTACCACATAATTACACTCATCTCACACGCTAGTAAAGTAATGCTCAAAATTCTCCAAGGCAGGCTTCAGCAATACATGAACCTTGAACTTCCAGATGTTCAAGCTGGTTTTCGAAAAGGCAGAGGAACCAGAGATCAAATTGCCAACATCTGCTGGATCATGGAAAAAACAAGAGAGTTCCAGAAAAGCATCTATTTCTGCTTTATTGACTATGCCAAAGCCTTTGACTGTGTAGATCACAATAAACTGTGGAAAATTCTGAAAGAGATGGGAATACCAGACCACCTGATCTGCCTCTTGAGAAACCTATATGCAGGTCAGGAAGCAACAGTTAGAACTGGACATGGAACAACAGACTGGTTCCAAATAGGAAAAGGAGTATTTCAAGGCTGTATATGTCACCCTGTTTATTGAACTTCTATGCAGAGTACATCATGAGAAATGCTGGACTGGAAGAAACACAAGTTGGAATCAAGATTGCTGGGAGAAATATCAATAACCTCAGATATGCAGATGACACCACCCTTATGGCAGAAAGGGAAGAGGAACTAAAAAGCCTCTTGATGAAAGTGAAAGTGGAGAGTGAAAAGGTTGGCTTAAAGCTCAACATTCAGAAAACGAAGATCATGGCATCTGGTCCCATCACTACATGGGAAATAGATGGGGAAACAGTGGAAACAGTGTCAGACTTTATTTTTCTGGGCTCCAAAATCACTGCAGATGGTGAATGCAGCCATGAAATTAAAAGACGCTTACTCCTTGGAAGGAAAGTTATGACCAACCTAGATAGCATATTCAAAAGCAGAGACATCACTTTGCCAACAAAGGTTCACTTAGTCAAGGCTATGGTCTTTCCTGTGGTTATGTATGGATGTGAGAGCTGGACTGTGAAGAAGGCTGAGCGCCGAAGAATTGATGCTTTTGAACTGTGGTGTTGGAGAAGACTCTTGAGAGTCCCTTGGACTGCAAGGAGATACAACCAGTCCATTCTGAAGGAGATCAGCCCTGGGATTTCTTTGGAAGGAATGATGCTGAAGCTGAAACTCCAGTATTTTGGCCACCTCATGTGAAGAGTTGACTCATTGGAGAAGACTCTGATGCTGGGAGGGATTGGGGGCAGGAGGAGAAGGGGACGACAGAGGATGAGATGGCTGGATGGCATCACTGACTCGATGGATGTGAGTCTGAGTGACCTCCGGGAGTTGATGATGGACAGGGAAGCCTGGTGTGCTGTGATTCATGGGGTCGTGAAGACTCGGACACGACTGAGTGACTGATCTGATCTGATCTGATTTTATTCTTTTCGTTGCAATGGTGAATGAAATTGTTTTCTTAATTTCTCTTTCTATTTTCTCATTATTAGTGAATAGGAATGCAAGGGATTTCTGCGTGTTGATTTTGTATCCTGCAACTTTACTATATTCATTAATTAGCTCTAGTTATTTTCAGGTGGAGTCTAGGGTTTTCTATGTAGTGAATCATGTCATCTGCAAACAGTGAGAGTTTTACTTCTTTTCCAATTTGGAATCCTTTTATTTCTTTTTCTTCTCTGATTGCTGTGGCCAAAAGTTCCAAAACTATGTTGAATAGTGGTGGTGAAAGTGGACACCCTTGTCTTGTTCCTGACTTTAGGGGAAATGCTTTCAATTTTTCACCATTGAGGATAATGTTTGCTGTGGGTTTGTCATATATAGCTTTTATTATGTTGAGGTATGTTCCTTCTATTCCTGCTTTCTGGAGAGTTTTTATCATAAATGGATGTTGCATTTTGTCAAAGGCTTTCTCTGCATCTATCTCTGCATCTATTGATAATCATACGGCTCTTATTTTTCAGATTGTTAATGTGGTGTATTACATTGATTTGCAGATAACGAAGAATTTTTGAATCCCTGGGATAAAGCCCACTTGGTCCTGATGTATGATCTTTTTAATGTGTTGTTGGATTCTGATTGCTAGAATTTTGTTAAGGATTTTTGCATCTGTGTTCATCAGTGATATTAAAAAGCATCAGTTCTTAAGTGCTCACCTTTCTTTATAGTCCAACTCTCACATCCATACATGACTACTGGAGAAACCATAGCTTTGACTAGATGGATCTTTGTTGGCAAACTAATGTCGGCTTTTTAATATGCTGCCTAGGTTGGTCATAGCTTTTCTTTCAAGGAGCAAGTGGTAAACTAGGGCTTATCCTGCCCCTTGACCCCTGCTCCCCAGTCTCAAGGATTATTTTGCTTCATTGCCTGGCATTCAGTATCTTGGAAATCCTTGGTCCACAGATTTTGTCTATTTTGTTTTTTATTGTTATTCACTTCTGATAGAATGGCAAATCCAGTTACTCACTGTCATCCTGTTACTCACTTTTGACCAGAAGCAAAACTCAAAATCCTTTTTCCCATTTGTGGCATAAGTTGACTGTTTCATTTTAATTTCATGTGTAACTAAAAACAAAAAAGAGCATGATAGAGCAAAATATCCTAATATTTATTGCCTCATTTTAATGGCAGAATTGAAATTATACTTGGCAGATCTTGTTTTGAACTCATCTTCTGAAGAGCATTTTCCCTTATATGTCCTTCTAGTGAGTTATGTTTGAGCATGCCAGTAGCCTGGCATTTTGGAGTGCCCAAACTCAGTTTGTGTCTGTGTTTTGACTCACGGATTTAGCCCTCTACTCCACCAAAAAAAAAAAAGTCTATTTCAAATCAGACTACATCCTGGCCTCAGGAAACAGTTTGTTTCGTTAAAGTGTAAGGAGTGGACACTGTTCCTATCCTCTTTTATGGCAGACACCTCATTTCTAGTTCTTGCCTGGTGTCCAAAATGAGGCATATTCCTGATGAGCTCACCTTTAAGGCCCAGTCTGGCTTCTCTGTGAGCTATTTATTTCGGCTGCTTTTTACTACTCTGAGTTTCCTATTCATTTCTGCTTTATGGAGATTTTCTTTACTTGGATCTTTCAAACATGAAATGTTTTATATTAAGTTTTTGCTTTGGGAGAAGAAAGACAGGGAGTTCCATTTGTGTTTAGTCTACTCTTTCACCCAGAATGAAAAACAAAACAAACAAACAAACAAAAAAAAAGTTTGCAAAGTGGCTGACAGTGGAGACCATGAGGAAGATAATAGTAATTTCAGTAACTCTGATTCTGTTTCTTTGAAATTCTCATCAGTTTACATTTCTTTATTTTTTTTATAATTTAGAAATAGTTATTTTTAATGTCATATTTCGTAGAAAAACAGTTTTATTCAACTTTTTCACTTGCATACTTAATACCACTAAGGTTACCTCTTGACTAATTTAACAGTTTTTCCAGAAGAATCATTTTTTTTAAATTTAATTTTATTTTATTTAACTTTACAATATTATATTGGTTTTGCCATATATCAAAATGAATCTGCCACAGGTATACATGTGTTCCCCATCCTGAACCACTCCTCCCTCTTCCCTCCCCAGTTTAAAAGATATAGCTTTTGTATTACATTGGCAAAGATCCCAGTTCAAGATTTTAGGAAATTCAGAATCTAGATCATAAGAGATAGTAAAGATTTTGCTGAAGCTACTGCTATTCTAGTGTTTTTCAAAATTCTGGTAATAACTGGAAAGGGTAAAAACTAGCTGGTAGAATATTGGTAATAATCTACTTTTAATATTGTACAGCATGAGAGTTATCATCTGGAAAAATTGAAAAAAATCCTTTAAATGATATAGATTTTTATGAATATGTTATATGTAGAACTATTTCACTAAAACTTGTTCATATTAAATATAGGAAATGAGTACAGACACTCATTAGAATGTCTGAAAATGAAAAGATTCTGGAGTTGGTCAATCTATGCCTCACCTTGTATTTCAGTATTGTTTCTTTGCCAATCAGACTGGCAGTCCAGATGCCCAAAGTTCTTATTTCCCTTGGTCCATTTGCCCTGTGATGTGTTTTGTAGTCCATTGTTTTAAACAAAGGCAATAATTTTGGTTAAAGATATTTCCCTCAGTTGAATATACTAGTTGAGGTTTTTCAATAATATTTTTAAATGCCCCATAATTGCTGAGTCATTGTCAGTATCATGTTTTACCCATCTTTTTTAATGCCTAATGATTAAAAACCTCCTATGGACCATTTTCCATACATGTAATTTTCCTTGCAGTGATACTGTTCAGTAATTGAACTTGTTTTCTCATTCTGCTCAATATGAGACTTTCTCCCATCTTGTTGTACCTTAAACCCTTTTATATAGTTACTGAAAATATAGCTGCTCTTAAATTTTCAAGTTCAATATGCTCAAGTCTGTACCTTTATAAATAATGCTTCAATACATTTTTATGTCAGCATAAACCAAGCTTGGTAATTGATTAGCATAATTATTATCTTTGAGCACTTGGACACAGAGTAGCCTTATGTAAACATAATCATCAAAATATTTACATAATTGATTCACATAAGAATTTAGTTCCTCATAGAAATTATTAAGCAAAATAATAATATGCACATTTAAAATTCAATGCTATAATTATGAGGAAAAATAAATTAGTAAAAACATTAAATTCAGTCACTATAGGAACCATATGTTTTTATAAAGTAATGAAATTAGTTTACATAAGTTACAAAAGAAAATCCATCTCATTAATTCATAATTATGTAGTTCTCCCTTTAGTGGTAGGATGTGGAGGAGTGATTATTATGTGTTCATTCATGAAAATGCTTTATAAATTAGATAAGCTATATTTAAATATATTGAGGTCCTTCAGCACCTAAAGTAAAATGGGGATGTGGTTTCTTGGAACTGAAAATGTTTTGAGAGTCATCTAATTAGTGGAAATGTTCCAGAAATCTACATGGATAATATAAGCAGAATATACACTAAAAGCTTAAGTACTGTTTTTTTTTTCTTTAAAATCTTTCCTTCTTATAAATAAATATAGCTAATTGATCTAACCAAAATATAGGAAATTATTTATTTAACAATTTTTATGTTAGCTTTTGCCAACAGTTCCTATAGCTCACACAGTAAAACAATATAATGCAACAGATTGGGATATAATTATATACTTTTAAAATTTTGGATTCTCTGTCTACTTCAGTGTTACAGCACTGATTTAATGTTTGATTTTAATCTCATCATAGGAAGATGTGTATGCTTTTGCAAGACCCTGGTGTTTTCTTCTATAATTGACTTCAGTCAACTCACTGGGAAATATGTACTAAAAATAAGAGAAAGAGGTCTACTTACCTTTGTCTTAGCCTGTTATAGTTAAGGCCTTCATTTACTAATATATGTGAAATTCAGATGTGACTGAATGTTCCAGACATTATGTTAGGCCCTGAAGAAAGAATGAATAGAAATGAATATGGCTAAGAGGACTGTTCTTAATGGAATTTTCATTTTAAGGACATCACCAAGATTTATTGAAGTTCTTTGAAACAAAAATGAATATACAGTAAATAGTTTGACAGTTATCATTTTAAAGCAACCAAACAACAGCAATAGAAATGTGTACTTAACTCTGTGCATGGTGTACCACAACGTACTGAAAATATATGACTCTTTGGGTTTCCCTGGTGGTCCAGTAGCTAAGACTCTGTGCTTCTAATGCAGGGGATATGAGTTCAATCCCTGGTCAGGGAACTATTAATAAGACCCCACATTGCTGTGCTGTGCAGCCAAAAATAAAATAATAAAAATAGGAAAGATGCACTCCGTGGGAGAAGAGTGTTAAAAACAATCTATGGCTCTTGGCCACTGGTAGTATGAAGTAAATACCTCATGACTGACTTGCCAATTCTATACCTCTGTTTTTCTTGCAAATTATACAAGTAGATGTTCAACATGTATCAGTAGGCAAGAAATTGGGGATAAAAGAATGGAGAAAGATGGAAGCTGAAGGTCATTAATGAGGTAGGGTGAATAGGAAATACATCAGATCTTCCTAACCAACTCCTCTCCACTATCCAGGCGACATGCTATACGGTAGTAGTGAAGAGGAGCACTGCAATCTTGGTTCTCTTGTCTCCTTTAGCTTTTTCTTAGATTGTCTGTGAGAGGATGTAGATGCATTCACAATACTCGTGGGTAATGGGATATTTTCTTTATTCAGAAAATATTTGAGAGTTCAGCACTGTTCTAGGTTTGAAAAGTACCTGATCAGATACATTGGAGTCTATTTGTGAGAGTGTGGTGTATGTAACAAATTTATTTTGGCAGTTGTTTCAGATAAACTAAATCATTGCCCATACTGAAATCAAATATAGGCATCTTAGTGATTTGACTTATATTTATTCATCTTTGTGAGGTAATAAGCAGCTAACCAATGATTAGAATGCAGGAGATAATTTGTAGTGATGGCTATATAATGGAATTTAATTAACTTCAAATAAATATTTTAGTGAGGATTCATTTGTACACCCAGATATTTATTTATAATATAATAGGTTCTCTATTTTTGTCATTACCCACTGCACTAGAAGCCATACATCAGAGTTAATGCCAATCTAAAATGCCATGCTCTAAAAAGTTATAGCTCTTTAGTAATTTTAGCATCTGTATCATGATTGGTAAGCTGACAAATTCAATGTGATTGATGTTATTGTTTTCCACTTCCTAAATACTTTGTTCTGATTCACTCAGATCGATGTGCATGAGACTAGCTATTTTCTATGAGACCGGATATTTCTTAATTGATCTCAGGACAACATTTGTAAAGCATAGTTCAAGAAATTAGTCTTTGTAATTATTAAAAGAAACAATCTTACTTCCTCATTTGCTACTTGAAGCATAGTAGTCAGAAGGGTGTTGCTGAATAGGTTATCTTACCTGTAGTGGGGAACTGAGGTATTTCTGGAATGTGGGGTTCAGTGTGCTTCCATAATCCTCCTCAATCCATAACTGTTTGAATCTACATGGGAAATAATGTTTCTCTCTGAAAAAGGAACCACTATAATATGAGTAGCAAAATATTAGGTTGGCCAAAAATTCGTTTGAGTTTTTCCATATATCTTACAGGAAAACACAAATGAATTTTTGGTCAAACCAATATTTGGACATGACTGCAATAGTAGTGGGTGGGGGTTACAAAAGAAAGGCTTCTGAGATTTTACTACAAGGGGAAACAAAGAGTGACGGGGCCTATGTCTGGGAGCCAGAGCACCATCCCATTTCAGGGCAGAGTGAGATCACTTTTGTTTGAACTAGTTCACATCCAGACCACCTGGCAAGGAAGAAAGGATATGTGTGAAATTTTAAAGAACCCTCACCATGAATGTTGCAATGCCTCTGATTCATGTAGCTTGGCTCTGGGGCTTCTCGAAGGTGAGAAGAGTTGCTTAAGTCATGAATGACAGCAGCTAGCCAGCTTGCTTGAGGGTAGAGCATTAAATAGTGGCTCAGAAGTGCCTATTTGTTTCTCAAGGTGTTAGTAGGTGTGGAACATCAAGATGCAGTATATAGCTGGTGGCAGAAATGGTCTATGGCATGTCATGAATTCTCCCAATATTCTCAGTCAGACTTGCAGGGGCACTATGGCTGAGGGGGTGTCTTTGAAGGTTGCTAAGGCCAGAATGATGCAGGTGTTGTTCGTGAACTTGCTGAAATTTGTATGTAAAGTTTAATGTGATCCAATTACTAAACACGGGGTGGTCACATGTATAATTTTGATTTTAATGTGAAGCCCCTTTGAAGAACATTTTACTTTATATGTATCTCTTTAATGAAGCAAAAACAACAGTCCAGCTATTATGAAGAGGAATGAATATACACATATAAAGATGTTTCAGTTTTTTATCATATAGCGAAGGAGCAACCAGACTACTAGACTAAGATTGCTTTAATATGAAGTATCTTTTGGCAAAGCATTTTCTATTTTTTTGTACCATTCTCTGATATAAAAAAGGTATTGGTAGTAAAATATTAATCTTACTGATTGTAATTAAACCTTTATGTGTATTACCTTTTTATTCACATGTGAAATTTGAGGACAGAAATATATATAACTAAATATTGCCTCAAACTGCAGACATTTTGCCATTTCTGTATTAGTTGCTATTACTATCCAACAGGTGCCAAGGAGTGCTCAAACTACCGAACAATTGCACTCATCTCACACGCTAGTAAAGTAATGCTCAAAATTCTCCAAGCCAGGCTTCAGCAATATGTGAACCGTGAACTTCCTGATGTTCAAGCTGGTTTTAGAAAAGGCAGAGGAACCAGAGATCAAATTGCCAACATCCGCTGGATCATGGAAAAAGCAAGAGAGTTCCAGAAAAACATCTATTTCTGCTTTATTGACTATGCCAAAGCCTTTGACTGTGTGGATCACAATAAACTATGGAAAATTCTGAAAGAGATGGGAATACCAGACCACCTGATCTGCCTCTTAAGAAATCTGTATGCAGGTCAGGAAGCAACAGTTAGAACTGGTCATGGAACAACAGACTGGTTCCAAATAGGAAAAGGAGTACGTCAAGGCTGCATATTGTCACCATGTTTATTTAACTTATATGCAGAGTACATCATGAGAAATGCTGGACTGGAAGAAACAGAAGTTGGAATCAAGATTGCCGGGAGAAATATCAATAACCTCAGATATGCAGATGACACGACTCTTATGACAGAAAGTGAAGAGGGGCTAAAAAGCCTCTTGATGAAAGTGAAAGTGGAGAGTGAAAAGGTTGGCCTAAAGCTCAACATTCAGAAAATGAAGATCATGGCATCTGGTCCCATCACTGCATGGGAAATAGATGGGGAAACAGTGGAAACAGTGTCAGACTTTGTTTTTCTGGGCTCCAAAATCACTGCAGATGGTGACTGCAGCCATGAAATTAAAAGACGCTTGCTCCTTGGAAGGCAAGTTATGACCAACCTAGATAGCATATTCAAAAGCAGAGACATTACTTTGCCAACAAAGGTTCGCCTAGTCAAGGCTATGGTCTTTCCTGTGGTCATGTATGGATGTGAGAGCTGGACTGTGAAGAAGGCTGAGCGCCGAAGAATTGATGCTTTTGAACTGTGGTGTTGGAGAAGACTCTTGAGAGTCCCTTGGACTGCGAGAAGATCCAACCAGTCCATTCTGAAGGAGATCAATCCTGGAATTTCTTTAGAAGGAATGATGCTAAAGCTGAAACTCCAGTATTTTGGCCACCTCATGCGAAGAGTTGACTCATTGGAGAAGACTCTGATGCTGGGAGGGATTGAGGGCAGGAGGAGAAGGGGACGACAGAGGATGAGATGGCTGGATGGCATCACTGACTCGATGGATGCGAGTCTGAGTGACCTCCGGGAGCTGGTGATGGACAGGGAGGCCTGGCGTGCTGTGGTTCATGGGGTCGCAAAGAGTCGGACACGACTGAGCGACTGATCTGATCCAACAAATTACTGAGACCTAACAGCCTAAAATACATATTCATAATCTCAAAAATTTTGTGCAGAGTGGGAACAGTCTAAATGGGTCCTCAGCTCAGTGTCTCTGAAGGCTGCAGTCTAGGTATAGGATGGGCTGCAATCTCATCTGGCAACTTTATTAGGAAAGGATCTACTTATGATCTCAGTTGTTTAGAACTCCATTCCTCATGGTTGTAGGATGGATAACACTTCTTGCTGGCTTACAGCTAGAGGCCACCCTCAGAGCCTAGAGGCTGCCCTCCAGAATCTCAGATTCTTAGAGGACATTTTCTCTTCCTGAAGATTGCCCACATTCCTTATTTCTTTACTGTGTATTCTTTCCCAGCCTGGTCACTTACTTCATCAAGCCAGCAAAGACAGTTTTTAGAGTGAGTCTGATAGAAAAACAGTCTTATACAATTTAACATAACCACAGGAGTGAGATCCCATCACTTTTTCCATGTTCTTTGATTAGAAGCAAGTCACAGATCTTTTCCACTGTCAAGGGAAGGAAATGATATGAGGGCATGGATCCCAGGAGATGGGGATTATGGGGGCACCATAGGGTCTGCTTATCACAATTTATTTATGGCTTAGGCTATGGTCTTTCCTGTGGTCATGTATGGATGTGAGAGCTGGACTGTGAAGAAGGCTGAGCACCGAAGAATTGATGTTTTTGAACTGTGGTGTTGGAGAAGACTCTTGAGAGTCCCTTGGACTGCAAGGAGATCCAACCAGTCCATTGTGAAGGAGATCAGCCCTGGGATTTCTTTGGAAGGAATGATGCTAAAGCTGAAACTCCAGTATTTTGGCCACCTCATGCGAAGAGTTGACTCATTGGAGAAGACTCTGATGCTGGGAGGGATTGGGGGCAGGAGGAGAAGGGGACGACAGAGGAAGAGATGGCTGGATGGCATCACTGACTCAACGGATGTGAGTCTGAGTGAGCTCCGGGAGTTGGTGATGGACAAGGAGGCCTGGCGTGCTGCAGTTCATGGGGTCACAAAGAGTCGGACACGACTGAGCGACTGATCTGATCTGATCTGATCTATGTAGAACATATGTTCTACACATGGACTCTACACATGGACATCACCAAATGGTCAACACCAAAATCAGGTTGATTATATTCTTTGCAGCCAAAGATGGAGAAGCTATGTACAGTCAGCAAAAACAAGATCGAGAGTTGACTCTGGCTCAGATTATGAGCTCCTTATTTCCAAATTCAAACTTAAATTGAAGAAAGTAGGGAAAACCACTAGACCATTCAGGTATGACCTAAATCAAGTCCCTTATGAGTATACTGTGGAAGTGAGAAATAGATTTAAGGGCCTAGATCTGATAGAGTGCCTGATGAACTATGGACTAAGGTTCATGACATTGTACAGGAGACAGGGATCAAGACCATCCCCATGGAAAAGAAATGCAAAAAAGCAAAATGGCTGTCTGGGAAGGCCTTACAAATAGCTGTGAAAAGAAGAGAAGTGAAAAGCAAAGAAGAAAAGGAAAGATATAAACATCTGAATACAGAGTTCCAAAGAATAGCAAGAAGAGATAAGAAAGCCTTTCTCAGTGATCAATGCAAAGAAATAGAGGAAAACAACAGAATGGGAAAGACTAGAGATCTCTTCAAGAAAATTAGAGATACCAAGGGAACATTTCATGCAAAGATGAGCTCGATAAAGGACAGAAATGGTATGGACCTAACAGAAGCAGAAGTTATTAAGAAGAGGTGGCAAGAATACACAGAAGAACTGTACAAAAAAATCTTCACGACCCAGATAATGACAATGGTATGATCACTCACCTAGAGCCTGACATCCTGGAATGTGAAGTCAAGTGGGCTTTAAAAGCATCACTATGAATAAAGCTAGTGGAGGTGATGTAATTCCAGTTGAGCTATTCCAAATCCTGAAAGATGATGCTGTGAAAGTACTGCACTCAATATGCCAGCAAATTTGGAAAACTCAGCAGTGGCCACAGGACTGGAAAAGGTCAGTTTTCATCCCAATCCCAAAGAAAGGCAATGCCAAAGAATGCTTAAACTACCACCCAATTGCACTCATATCACACGCTAGTAAAGTAATGCTCAAAATTCTCCAAGCCAGGCTTCAGCAATACATGAACCGTGAACTTCCAGATGTTCAAGCTGGTTTTAGAAAAGGCAGAGGAACCAGAGATCAAATTGCCAACATCTGCTGGATCATGGAAAAAGCAAAAGTGTTCCAGAAAAACATCTATTTCTGCTTTATTGACTATGCCAAAGCCTTTGACTGTTTGGATCACAGTAAACTGTGGAAAATTCTGAAAGAGATGGGAATACCAGACCACCTGATCTGCCTCTTGAGAAACCTATATGCAGGTCAGGAAACAACAGTTAGAACTGGACATGGAACAACAAACTGGTTCCAAATAGGAAAAGGAGTTCATCAAGGCTGTACATTGTCACCCTGCTTATTTAACTTCTATGCAGAGTACATCATGAGAAACGCTGGGCTGGAAGAAGCACAAGCTGGAATCAAGATTGCTGGGAGAAATATCAATAACCACGGATATGCAGATGTCACCACCCTCATGGCAGAAAGTGAAGAGGAACTAAAAAGCCTCTTGATGAAAGAGGAGAGTGAAGAAGTTGGCTTAAAGCTCAACATTCAGAAAACGAAGATCATGGCATCTGGTCCCATCACTTCATGGGAAATAGATGGGGAAAACAGTGGAAACAGTGTCAGACTTTATTTTTCTGGGCTCCAAAATCACTGCCTATGGTGACTGCAGCCATGAAATTAAAAGACAGGGAGGCATGGCGTGCTGCAGTTCATGGGGTCGCAAAGAGTCGGACATGACTGAGTGACTGAACTGAACTGAACTGAGAACATATGTATTTGAACAAACTCACTGTTTTTCTAGACAGGTCTTTTATCGAGTAAGAGTTGAAATAATAACCTGAAGCTTAGAATCCTTTTATTGTCACACATTTTGGAGAATTTAAAAATGTTATTGTAATTATTTTTCATTTCATTTCATTTCTCTCTCCTGATTTTGTGAAATATCTTCCTGTTGTTTACATGTATAATGTTAACTATATGTATGTGTGTGTGTGTATATATATATATTTAGCATTAACTACTAACCTTTGTAAAATTTTTTAATATCTATTCTTTAATAATATCTGGAGATTGTGGGACTTTCCTTGATTGGAAGTTAATGATCACTTAAAAGTCATTTATTCTTCACTTTGGATTAGACATTATGAGGAAATATTTGAAAATATCAAACAGTAAATACAGAGTTGTCTTTTACCCTATTGGGAATAATGTCAAGTGTTCAGCCCTGAAGACTACCAGCATACCTTGATGTTTTGGCAGGTGTTGGCTCTGAGAATTGTATCATTATGTGCTTGGGATGAGTGTTTGCTGAAGCCATAATTTCATAAGTCCTACTATTCTTATCAGATTTTGGAGTGTTATAGAATTATTTTCCTCAAGTAAATTGAACATTTGACTTTTACTTTTTCACATGCTGGGTCATAAGTTTCCACCTGCTTAATGTGCTTTACAGATGACAATGGAAATAAGAAACCCCTCTTTCCTCTGATACAGCAGGACACAGGGCAGTACGCAGATAATAACAACAGCTCACTATCCAGCCTCTTAGACTGAGGGGCAAATGAAATCAACACCTTTTGTTTATGTTATGTATCTAAATGTAAGTCAGAATTTTTAGTAGAAGATGGAATAATTGCATAAACAAAGTTTTATTCCCTGGCTTATTCCTTGGCTAATATAAGAGCTATTTAGTATTCATGGCCACTCTCTTAGACAGTGAAAGGTTTTCCCCTAAAGACAACCACACAGAGAAAATCTACATTTCACATTTCCTATCATCTATATCCTAAGAGTATGTAATAAACTGAGAGAGAGGGCTTTCATTAAATCCCAGATGGGATAAAGTTGACAGAGGCAAAAAAGTGGAGTTGGAAATAATATTTAATGTTGCTTTAGAATTTTCTTTCTGAGTTTATTGATTCTCCAAGGTTCTTTTGAAGAAAGCCATCTTTAGCTCAACATGCATTATCCCCAAATCATGTATTTATTATCATGATGCTATATGGGAAATTTCAATAGTTTTAATGTTATTAAACAAATTTAATTGTTCCGTGTGACTTAGTTTTTTTCAAGGAAATTATAAGTAATTATAAAACTTTTTCAAGTGACTTGTGCAGGGTAGGTGGAAATAAAGTGGTAAGGTGTGATAAACTCCAGGAAATTCATTGATTATTCAGCAGTCATTTTTGTAGCATCCATTATGTTCTTGGGGCTTCCCAGGTGGTGTCGGTGGTAAAGAATCTGCCTGCCAATGTAGGAGACACAAGAGGCCTGGGTTCAATCTCTGGGTCAGGAATATCCCCTGGAGAAGGGAATGGCAACCCACTCCAGTATTCTCGCCTGGAGAATCCCATGGACAGAAGAGCCTGGCGGTCTAGAGTCCATGGGTTTGCAAAGAGTCGGGTATGACTAAGCAACTGAACACACATATTATGTTCTTAACAAGTGCCAGGACTGGAATGCAATAGAGGGAACAAGAGAATAGTTCCTGCTATAATAGAACAGGGGAAAGGAGATTTGATCTCATTTTCCTGGGATAAAGTGCTATACAGTGTTTTACATCTTTAAAAAATTTTTTATGCCTTTAGGCTATGATGTGCTGCTTAGCTTCTTGAATATTTTATATATAGGTTGTTGCATATAGACCCACAGTATATGCTCACATGCTTGTTTGTCCCTGTGGATGTTTCATGACTGCATCTGTAGCAGTTGGACATGTTATGTCGGGACCTGGACCCAGTATCAGGGGAGCACACATACATACCAAGCAACTTCTACCATCTTAAATGCTTATAGTTACCTGGGGCTATTTGAGGGGATTGGAGTGGCGAGCCAAGAGAAAATGTTAAAACTGAACAGATGTGGGTGAATGAAAACCAATATTTGTTCATTTTAATCATATTTAGTTTTGCTTAGTAAAATTTAGAAAACTCTCCAAATTGGGATGGGCTGATCTGGTTTCAGTGGCATTTGGTATTAATGACTGACCATCAATCCTGGGTATTTGCTTTCCTTTTGACCACAGATATGGAATCATCATGTTAAATTTGTTTGTTTGGGATTTGTGTCCAAGAAAAGATTTTATTTAGGCTTATTTATTTAGATTGTTAATAAAAAATCAAATTCAGTGTGACAGCTTTGAATTTTACATCCAGATGTAAAATTTAGATCTGACCAGCAAACTTGAACACAAGTGCATCTGTGTCAAGGAGAGATCAATCTTTCAAACATATAAAGTAAGGTAAATATTTTGTCGAAGAGATTCTACCACCACGATGCCAGTTTACAGAGCCATTTCTCAGAAATGAGCAGACCATGTAATTCTGTATCCGTTAAGATCCAAAGTACTGTATCATATTAGGCCGCAGTGGCTGAAGCTCTGAGCCAGGAGTAATAGTGAATGTTAACATGACCAATTATCTTCTTTCTGACAGCATCTCGGAATACACTGAAGCAGAGAGTGAACAGGATAAGAACTGTGAAATAGCCAAAGATATAAGAGACAGAGGTCAGAAACAGTTCATTTGGCAGCAAACTTAGCTTATCCAAAGGACTTGGGATTTTATTTATTCTAAGCTCTCATAATATCATTTAGTACAGTTTGTTTTTAATTGGAAACTAACCTAACAGTAAATAAAATTATATATGAAATATGTGTGTGTATATATATATATATATATATATATATATATATATATACATACATATGTGTGTGTATATATGATGTATACATAGGAAAAATTTTAGTCTGACAATTTTTTTTTCATGTTACAGCATTGTTAACAACAATAGCAGCTGCTTTGGACTGATCATTTTATTGTGAGACTGACTTTTTTCATACATCACATCATATAAATTGTTCAAAACAGCATATGGTTATATTATTATTTAAGTCTTTTTACAGATAAGCATTTAGACCCGGGGAGGCATAGAAGGTGGTTTAAGGACAGCCTTACCACCACATATGTGTCCGGGCATGCTAAGTTACTCAGTCATGTCCAACTCTTTTCAACCCCATGGACTGCAGCCTTCCTCGGTCCTCTGTCCATAGGATTCTCCAGGCAAAAATACTGTAGTAGATTGCCAAGCCCTCCTCCAGGGGATCTTCCTGACCCAGGTATCCAACCCATGGCTTTATGTCTCCTGCACTGGCAGGTGGGTTCTTTACCGCTAGTGCCACCTGGTGAATTGCCTCGGTCTCAGTCTTAATCCGGGGAAGGCAATGGCACCCCACCCCAGTACTTTTGCCTGGAAAATCCCATGGACGGAGGATCCTGGTAGGCTCCAGTCCATGGGGTCGCTAAGAGTCGGACACGACTGAGCGACTTCACTTTCACTTTTCACTTTCCTGCATTGGAGAAGGCAATGGCAACCCACTCCAGTGTTCTTGCCTGGAGAATCCCAGGGACGGGGGAGCCTGGTGGGCTTCCGTCTATGGGGTCGCAAAGAGTCGGACACGACTGAAGCGACTTAGCAGCAGCAGCAGCAGTCTTAATCAATCTTAGCTTTTCTTCCTTACTGGACCATGCTACAAGGCCTTGTATAGATTAAGTCCACACCCACTTGATCATTCATCAAATAGTTCTGCCTGTGGTCTTGGACATTCTTTAGGCCAAAATCAATGTGAGTTCAAGATGAAAAGAAACTTGTACTCCACCCAACGAGCCCACATTGATTTTGCTATTTTAAAATTATCTCTCCAGCTGAATGTTATTTTCCATGTTCTTTCTGAGGAATGTCACCCAACTCAGTAGCTTCATTTGCCATCTCTGTGTTGACAGTTATAAAAGGTATGTTTATAAGACCACTTTCCCAAGCTCCAGTTTCAGATACTGTATCAGATGGGGTCCAGCCAGGAGTACAGAAAGAGTACTATTTCAAAAAGAGGAAATTTAATGTAGAAAATTATTTCCATAGGTGGTGAAACCTAGAAGAGCAAAAATGGGAAGATATAACTCTGAGATTAATACACTCAGCAAGAAGTAATCTTTATTGAGTGTGTGTGTTTTTTTTTTTTTTTTTTTTTTCAGTTGTAAGTGAAAGAATTTCAACTCAAATTAACTTAAGCAGAGGAGAGAGTGCACTGGAACACTGACCTGAGAGGAAATTAATTTGGTTTAACTCATTGGAATAAAAGATAGAGGAACAAGTAGCTGAGGTTTAGGAAGTGGAACTAGGTCTTAATTTCCTCAGGACACATTCATCCATTCTCATTCATTCTCATTCTTTCCCTCTGTCCTTCCCTCACCACTTCTCCTTCTCCCTTTTCTGCCTCTCTCCTTTCTTCTCTAATTCCTTTCCTCCTTTCCCATGTTTGTTTGACTTTATTTCACAGACTGAATGTCTCTCCAAATATCAGAGAAGATGCCAGACATGGTCATTTTCTTCCAGCTAAACCTCTTGTTAGAAAAATAACTATTATATTTAATAACTCATATCAAGATATATCAAATTCTTAATCCAATGTGAAGGACTTGCCAATTGGAACAAATATTACCAAAGAAATGTTATTATGTGGAGTGGCCAACCCGGTGTCAAATGCCTGCTCTTGAGGCAAGGAGGTGAGATAATGGAATTGAGGAAGCAAGGCTTCCTAAATAAAGGGATTGTAGCCAGGCAAAAATATCATATGTCCACACAACATTACTACTATTGTTATGTTGTCTGTGGAAAAACAGGGAGCCCCTGGTATTATAAATATTTCAAGCCCTGTTCTATATTGATTGATAACAATAGTCAATCTAAACTCCACCTGTTTTTATTTTTCCTTGTTTTCTGCGGTTGTCCTTTCTCACTATGGCATTGACTTCTGGAGTTCTGTGTGAACTCCACAGAGCTCAGCATATTTCAGAAAACAAAAGCTTCTAGTGAGCTAAAATATGTATTCCAGAACTTGTAAGCAAGAATTCTCATATAAAACAATATTAGTTTCTTCATTTTCCTTATCAAAAAATAATGCATCAAATAAAGATCATTTATTGAATGCTGACTACATGCTAGATCCTCTTTTCTAAATTAAAAAAGACTAAAACATTCTTTTAAATTTAACATGAAACTTTTTGTAACTTTATTAGAAGATATTTCATCATTTTTCAAAATTCTTCAAAGCTACATGTCTATGCATTCATATGTGGAATTCAGCAAATGTTTATTGAATGGTGTCAGCTGATGGTGATTATTATTAAGTGAGCAAATACTTATTACAAAGGCACCATTTGGGATAGTTATCAAGGTGTTCGACTTTTATTCAGCACCTAATGACAATATATACATTCTAATTGTCTCAGGACAGTAATAAGACAGGTTTTAAATTGATTGTAAGACCTCGGCACATCTAATTGCTAAATCCCCCAATATTTTACATCCCACAGATATAAATATTATTAGCTTTCTGTCATTCTGAAAAACTATAAGCATGAGGACTATTTTTTTCTTTCTTTTTTTTGCCCCTGAAGGTAGCTTACTTTATTTTTGTACACGTTTCTTCCATAGTTCATTTTAACCACGTTCCTTAAATGTCAGGTTCATCTTTTCTTATATCTTATATTTTGAGTTGCTGACAAATAAAGGGGTAGGCCGTTAAGGAAAAGGCATTAACTCTAGAACTAACAGTGCTTCTATAGTCATGCCAGCTTCCCAGCAGGAGTTCATTAGTAGGTGTGGTTCCGGGTCTGAATCACTCATCTGGTTGCTTTTGTTTCCTAAATCATCTTGCCACAGGCACAGCTTTATTCTTTTGTTAGATTTCATTTAATTCTTCTTTAATTTATTCATCTATGAAATAAAAACAAAAGCTGCTATTACTGGTTTCATCCCAGAGCTACTCTAAGTATGAATAAGTATAGCTAATGCTAAATTTCTAAATTAAAAGAATAATGGCACTTAAATCATTTCTGCCTTTTCTGTTTAATGGCTTATAAGTGGCAAGGAGTTCTTGCAAGTGGAGAGTTTTACATTTAAAGAGATTGCATAAAGTTTGAGTCATCTTGAGATTTTTTTGTCCAGTTGAAGGGTAGAGTCTGTGAAGGGATGAGGTTTTTAATTCTAGTTTCTAGAAATCGAGATTTTGAAAGTGACAGTATTGATAAAATTTGTTTTTTTCCCTCTATCAGCATGTCTGTTGGAAATTACCAGGGAGTCTAGATCCCACTGGGTGGTTATGAAAAATCTGTCAAATTGGTTAGATTGTTCAGTAATATAATGACATTAGTTAACTAAATTGCTTCCTTAATGAGGGCATATTAACATTGAGTTTTAAAGTGATAGTCTGAAGATTTTTAGTTTTATGTAGATGAGGAGATTTGACAAATGAAAACGAGAAGAAAGTAAAAATTTTTTGCTAAGCAGTTATAAAACATCTTTGTTTGTGTGAGGCTCTTCTGATAACTCCCTGAGAAGTCTAAGCTGTTCGGCTCATATGACAAAACATATTCTTTACCCAAGGTCATGATTTGAAAGGATGGGAGATAAAATGTAGCCTGCTTTCCTCTTAGTCTTCAAGTCCTTTTAGCTGCCCATAGCTTGGTTCAGTTCCTCACCAGTCTTATCTCCGGTTAAAGAAACTTAAAGATATCTTCGGTTATCGGTTCATCAGGAAGTCAGTCTACTGCTATCTCTTCTTTAATTACAAACTCCAATCAGGATTTTTCTTCATTGTTTAGGTCTAAGCTCCTGGTTTATGTGTCAGTGTCTGGGCCCCTGGATTATTCTCATGTGTCTTTATCCATGGCGTGGTTCCTTACCAGATCTAATTCCTTGAGAACTGTGATCCTGACTGTCACCCAAGTCTGTAGTCCGTTTGACAACAATCCTGATTAATACTCCATGACTATCTCAGCATTCATCACCTCAGCCAGGTAGTCTGCTTTACTGTCTTCTGCTGACTTCTCTGATGCTCTGTGCTTCCTTCCTGATGGTTCTATTGGGCTCTGAGCTGCTGCCTGTCCACCTGCCTGGACTTCTTGCACTGCCTGCAGTGGGAACCCACTCTGATCATCTCTTGCCTGTTAAAGCTCTCTAAGTTCTAGCCTCAGTTCAGTTCAGTCACTCAGTCGTGTCTGACTCTTTGCGACCCCATGGACTGCAGCACGCCAGGCCTCCCTGTCCATCACCAGCTCCCGGAGTTCAATCAGACTCACGTCCATCGAGTCAGTGATGCCATCCAGCCATCTCATCCTCTGTCGTCCCCCTCTCCTCCTGCCCCCAATCCCTCCCAGCATCAGAGTCTTTTCCAATGAGTCAACTCTTCGCATGAGGTAGCCAAAGTACTGGAGTTTCAGCTTCAGCGTTATTCCCACCAAAGAAATCCCAGGGCTGATATCCTTCAGAATGGACTGGTTGGATCTCCTTGCAGTCCAAGAGACTCTCAAGAGTCTTCTCCAACACCAGAGTTCAAAAGCATCAATTCTTCGGTGCTCAGCCTTCTTTACAGTCCAACTCTCACATCCATACATGACCACTGGGAAAACCATAGCCTTGACTACATGGACCTTTGTTGGCAAAATAATGTCTCTGCTTTTGAATATGCTATCTAGGTTGGTCATAACTTTTCTTCCAAGTAGTAAGCGTCTTTTAATTTCATGGCTGCAATCACCATCTGCAGTGATTTTGGAGCCCCATAAAATAAAGTCTGACACTGTTTCCACTGTTTCCCCATCTATTTGCCATGAAGTGATGGGACCAGATGCCATTATCTTTGTTTTTTGAATGTTAAGCTTTAAGCCAACTTTTTCACTCTCCACTTTCACTTTCATCAAGAGGCTTTTTAGTTCCTCTTCATTTTCTGACATAAGGGTGGTGTCATCTGCATATCCAAGGTTATTGATATTTCTCCTGGCAGTCTTGATTCCAGCTTATGCTTCTTCCAGCCCAGAGTTTCTCATGATGTACTCTGCATATAAGTTCAATAAACAAGGTGACAATATGCAGCCTTGACGTACTCCTTTTCCTATTTGGAACCAGTCTGTTGTTCCACGTCCAGTTCTAACTTGCTTCCTGACCTGCATATAGGTTTCTCAAGAGGCAGGTCAAGTGGTCTGGTATTCCCATCTCTTTCAGAATTTTCCACAGTTTATTGTGATCCACACAGTCAAAGGCTTTGGCATAGTCAATAAAGCAGAAATAGATGTTTTTCTGGAATTCTCTTGCTTTTTCTAGTGAGCCCTATTTAAATGACAGCTCTTGCATTGACAACAGAAGCCTACTTGTTCTTTAGCCATTTTGCCTCTAGTGTTTACTGTTGTATTTTTTTTTTACAACTTTAGAAACTTATTTCATACAAAGGTGGAGAGTACTAAACAAGAGATCAATGACAGTCTTGTCTGGCTGGGAGAGCCCATCTCCTTTCATAAGTTGTTAGAATTTACCCAGGTGACTGTGATAACATGAATGATATATTACACTTATCTAGCCTTCATAATATGCCTGATTTTTTTCTAAGTACTTTTTGGATATTAATATATATACAGTAGATTACAAAATCTACCATCAACAGAAGGGAGGCAACATCACATTACAGTGCAATAGGACAGTCCAGTCTCTTAGATTTCACTAAGCTGTAAGTCATTTGAGCCTATCCTCACATCTCAGCATTGCCAGCATTCAGCTTTGGGAGAAAAAGTAAATGTTACAATGGTACAAATTCTACGAGTAAATATGAAGAAGGAAATGTGTACAGCTCTATCTAATTCTATCAACAGTACTTAGATGAAAGTGAAATGTCCAAATATAAAAGGGAACCTAGGATGTTAGTAGATGGTAACACCCATGGGTTAAAACAGGAAAAAAAAAATCCAGGATATTAGAGAGTTGGAAACACAAATACCTCTTCTGTCAGGGTAAAAAAGAGGGCAACAAATGCAGTCCAATATAATGAGATACTTATAATATTCTTACATGTTAAACTGATCATATTTTATTCTCATTTATTTTCTTTGTTATTTTCAAAAGGATTCTAACTGAATGTGTACTGATGTGTTAGTAATGAATATGAAAGAAATAATGGGGATGTTTATAATAGCTCAACTGTCATGGAAACGACAGTCTGTTGGATGATGTGGATGAGGAAGCAGGCAGTTACAATGCAGAATGGCAAGTGCAATAGCACAAATTGGGCTTTGTATTCAGACAATCATGGGTTCAAATCCCAGCTCCACCACATACTAACAGGGTTACTTTGGACAAATTATTTACTCTCTATTGACCTCAGTTTCTTTGTCTATGAGCTTCCCTGGTGGCTCAGACGGTAAAGCGTCTGCCTACAATGGGGGAGGCCTGGGCTCAATCCTTGGGTCGGGAAGATTTCCTGAAGAAGAAAATGGCAACCCAGTTCAGTATTCTTGCCTGGAAAATCCCATGGATGGAGGAATCTGGTAGGCTACAGTCCGTGGGGTTGTCAAGAGTCGGACACAAAAGCGACTTCACTCTCTTTCTTTGTTTATAAAATGGACATGATAATTGTACCTGACAGTCGTGTGGGCTACGTTAAATTGAAGTCTAATACACTGTCCTCAAGATACACTGATATCTCCACTTCACTTGCCACTTAGGGCAGGGATATTAGTTGGGAAATTATGTAATATAGTCTCTTTTATAGAATGATAAAATCCTAAAATCTTTGAAAAATGGAAAATTTTGGGAACTATATTATGGCAACTTCACAGAAAGAACTACAAGAGGAGGAGGAAGAGGGAAAATCAGCTATGATATATTGAGTCTGCAGACCTTTGAACCATGGCATCCAAATTTCCAGTTAGGTTTTGGACATAAAGATTTGTGATGTATGGTATATATGGGATTGGACAATTCAAGTGGGAACGGTCAACGGTTCTAGATTCATTGTATCTAGAACTATGAGAGTAGGTGACATCATCTAGAGTGTGGAGAGAGAGGAGAGGACAGAATCCAACCACTCACTGATCTTTATATCCATGTATCCATCCTAAACTTGTCAGACATCTTTTCATTAATTTATTGACCCACCATGAAGCACTGGAGATATAAAACTCAGCACACTGATCATCACTCTATTCTCCCATAGGATTTTAACTAAGATACAGGTTCAGCTCAGCCAAGACAGAAGTTTATTTGTCTCTTTCATAAGCTTATGAGTAGATACTTTAAGGAATGCAGGTTCTTTCAGTCTCTTTACCATCTCATAACCCTAGGTTACGGACTTTATGCATATGGCACAAGATAGTTGACTTTATGTCCACATGTCCACATTCTAATCTGGGGATGGAGAAAGATAGGAAATGGTATAACTTGGAAGTTTACCATATCACTTTCACTCATATCCTAATAGCCAGGGAAAAAAAAAAATCACACTTTGTCTCATTTATTTTTAAAGGAGATTCAAAATGGAGTCTTATTTTATGTGGCCATAAGACCAGCTACACAATTTATGAAGGAAAGGAGGAGGCATATGTTGAAGAACTGTAATTCTTCACATACAGAGTGTATCTTCCAGTTGGAGTTACAGTCAAGTGAATTGACAATTACCATAAATTATGGAGGTTACAACTATAGGATGTGATGGGTATGCTTAGGTTTTCCACTGTAGAGGAAGGTCTCTGCTCCCAAAATGAGCCCTGGAGAGTTTCCTGTATCAATGTTTTCTGTCCTTTATTCTTTACATTTATCATTTCTTCAGAGTAACTACATTTTGAAGAAAAATATCAATGATTAATTCATCCTAAAATGTTTATTACTAATACTTTCCCCCTTCCCCTTGTCTTTATAATTCTAGAATGTCTTCATGTATTTAACTGGTGGGTTTATAGGCTTACTGGGAAGATTTTTTTTAGACAGATCTAGCTAATCTGAAAATCAAGTTTATTACTAAGATTTGAAGCTTCCAAGAAAGAACTGATTGAAATGTTACTAAAATTAATCTATCAGTCATATGGATGTGTACTGATAAAGACAAAAAAAATTTGCACTAATTTCCTGATCATTAAAATAATCTTGTAGTGAAGGTGGTGTAATACCTTGGAAGAAAATAGAATATAGTTTCTAGGCAAGCAAGTTCCTAGAACTAATTGCTTATTCTTAGCTCATCATGGAGCTGGGCATCTTAATAACAAATATTTCTATCATATTGGTTTAATTTTGAAGAACTAAAACTCTTATGAGTTACTTAAGATTACCTTTCTTCAAACTAAACAGATCAAGCCTTGGTAAAATAATTCTAGAAAGAAAATCTATTCGGCATAGAAACATAGGGAGCTTCCTGGTGTTTCTCAACAAAGATGTCTCTGGGCTTGATAAACTATGGGAAAGCCTCGGGAAATTTGAGATTAACAATAACACTATAAATGCAGATTATCTCATTAAGAAAGATAATTTGATTTCTGTCTCACTGTATCTACCGTGTTATTTTGCCATCTTGTATTCATTAAGGATTTTTATGACTTGTAATTTTCCCTGCAGAATTAAATTGTTTCTCTGCATATTTTTTAAAATTTCTGAGTCATTTTTTCAAGCATTTAAGCTTAATAATTTTGTCTATCCCTAGGTGTAAGACTATCATTATAGCACCAAAAATAACAGATCATATATTTAATTGCCAGTCATTTAAGCTTTTTTTCCTTTTAAGTGATATTTTATGAAATACTATATAAATTCAGAACATCAGCATTATGATTCATTTAAATTTGGCAGCTTTTGGTAATTTCTCAGTATATGATATCTGTATATGATATTGAGTACTTGTTGTTTTTTAGCAATCAAACATTCAAGACCTTACTTACATATTTTAATAGCATATTTTCCATCTTCTCACAATATTATTTTCATTCAATTAGAATTTTATTTCAACAGTAATTTCATTGTTGAAGTTCCGAAGTCATTACTGCTTGACATCCAGCTATGTGACACTAGGCAAATTATGGAAATTTTTCCAGGCCAGTTTCCTCATTTGTAAAGAATGATACTCCTGCATAATTTACAGTGTTGTGGCTTTAAATGAAGTAGTCCTAATAATCCTTATCAAGTACTTAGAAAAGTATCTGGTATGTAATACAACAAATAAATAAAAAAAACTATTATTACTAATACTGTGATTACAGAAAATAAGAGAACAAATTCAGCATTCTTCTCCTAATAGAGTTTTAGCTATTATTTAATATTCAATGTGTAGTATAAAAAGGAGAGAAGTAACTTACTTAGAAAAAAAATACTTAAACTTCTAAAAAACCAATAGAATATTATAGATAACTTAGTATAAGGGAAATTAATTATGAGCTGTATTGTTTTGAAAGAACACAATCAACCATTAAAATAATTCAAAAATTTGAGTAAGGTTAGCTACCTTACTTTTGACATCATATTTTTAGATGAAGGATTTTTAACCCTTTCAAAAACATGTTAAAAACATATTTGTTTAATTTAATACTGTGTGTAGTGGATCCTAAACTCCTGTACAATGAGGAAAAAACCACTATATTATATCTTAAATTGAAAGCTCACCACAGCCACTGTTGACTTCAGCTGCTAAAATTAGAGTCTGCTATTTTCAACTTTCTCCCTGTTGTATTAGAATTTGCCTTGTCCTGAAACCAGTAAGAGGCTTTTTATTTACTTTTACTGCAGGAAAGGATTTCAGTTGGTTCCATGGTTTTTAGTCAAGTATCACTTTATTTCTCAGCAAACAATTCAGACTTGTGGGAATCACCCCATAATTTAACTGCTGGAAAATCTAAGACCTGGGAATGTCACACATACACAAACATTTTACAAGGTTGTGCTGATCTTCATAAAAAGAGTGAAATTCTACTAGTTTAATACCTTGTAAGTATTCTGCTTTGGAGGTTTTCTCCAACCAATAGAGAAGGCTTTCCAGTTTATTGTAATATTTCCTCAATGGTGTATATGTATATATTAACATAAATACATGTTTAAAAAGTTTGCATGTGTATGTATGAATGTGTACAATTAGGACTTTATGTCCATGGAATTTATTTCTTTGTTCGAATCACACTGATTCATATGTAGCCATAAAATCTACAACACATTTTTAAGTGAGTTCTCTTGGCCTCAATTTTCTCTTGGAAGAGCTAAAGCTTATATCTTGAAAGGGGTTATCAGAAGGACTAACTGAGGTAACAGGTATACAATACCTAGTTAGTGCCTGAGTGAGTAGGTGCTTAATAATGGCTTGATTTCTTCCCTTCCATCTTTCCTATGCCTTTACTTTTACAAAACTTCTGGCCCAAATCACGCTTTAACTACCATGGGATTGCTTCTTTCATTTCTAAACTCACCATGTAATTTATTCTCACTTTTAATCAAAAGCAGACAAGTAAATTTCATAATACTGTTTCAGAGATTTTCCAGTTGTGAACATGATGAGCTGCCCTAAAGATAACTTCGCTGGTGGTGCAGTGGTTAAGAATCTGACTTGCAATTCAGGGGACGTGGGTTCAATCCCTGATTGGGAGACCAAGATCCTACATGCAGCAAAGCAACAAAACCAGCCTGCTGCAACTATGAAAGCCCACGTAGCACAACTAGAGAGTCCATGTGCCTCAACAAAATATCCTGCGTGAACCAATGAAGACCTGATGCAGTTAAATACATAAATATTTTGGGCTTCCCTGATAGCTCAGTTGGTAAAGAATCCTCCTGCAATGCAGGAGACCCCCGTTCAATTCCTGGGTCAGGAAGATTCCCTGGAGAAGGGATAGGCTACCCACTGCAGTATTCTTGGACTTCCCTTGTGGCTCAGCTGGTAAAGAGTCCCCCTGCAATGTGGGAGACCTGGATTTGATCCCTGGATTGGGAAGGTCCTCTGGAGAAGGGAAAGACTACCCAGCCCAGTATTCTGTCCTGGAGAATTCTATAGACTGTATAGTCCATGGGCTCACCAAGAGTCAGACAGGACTGAGCTACTTTCACTTTCATCCTAAAGACAGGCATTAATGTCAATAGAAAAATGAAATTATGAAATATATTTTATGTTCATTTTTATTGCATTTATGAAAATAGTGTAGATATCATATATATTATGGATAAGAGTTTTGCTAAAATGACAAATAACTTCATGGTGTTTCCCTTTTGAACACTGATGAAGATGGGCTACAACTTTTACTTCCTACCATCATGTGGAGACCTTTATATTCTGCTTCTCTCTTTGCTAAGTTGTCATGTTCATTTATCTCCATTGGCATCTCCAGTACAGTAAGATGGTCTTAGTTACAATCCCTCCGCTCTTCAAAAATATGCTACGTTATTGCATGTCTCAGCTCTGTTGGCTGTCAGGCCCTGTAGACGTTTCCTTGTCTTCCAAGACTTTTTGCTTTATACTTTATATTTGGAATTATTTATAGCTAATGCTGATGAAGGCAATGGCACCCCACTCCAGTACTCTTGCCTGGAAAATCCCATGGATGGAGGACCCTGGAAGGCTGCAGTCCATGGGGTCACTGAGGGTCGGACACGACTGAGGGACTTCACTTTCACTTTTCACTTTCATGCATTGGAGAAGGAAATGGCAACCCACTCCAGTGTTCTTCCCTGGAGAATCCCAGGGACGGGGGAGCCTGGTGGGCTGCCATCTATGGGGTCGCACAGAGTTGGACACGACTGAAGTGACTTAGCAGCAGCAGCAATGCTAATGAAATTGGTCTAGAGCTTAAAATTGGTTTCACCTGGCATGGCTACTACTACTACTACTACTACTACATTGCTTCAGTCATGTCCGATTCTGTGTGACCTCATGGACTGTAGCCCAGGCAAGAACACTGGGGTGGGTTGCCATTTCCTTCTCCAATGCATGAAAATGAAAAGTGAAAGTGAAGTCGTTCAGTCGTGTCCTACTCTTAGCGACCCCATGGACTGCAGCCTACCAGGCTTCTCCATCCATGGGATTTTCCAGGCAACAGTACTGGAGTGGGGTGCCATTGCCTTCTCTGGGGCATGGCTACAGCTATGCAAAACTAGTTTGCTTTGAGGCTTTTGCTCTATTGAATCCCATGGTTGGTCTGCTGAATTGTTGGAGGGCAGACAATATATGCTTAAAATTCTTGTAATAATAAAGTTGGACATTTCTAGGAAATCTCCTCCAGACCAATAACAGGTCTGGGACTAAAAGTTGGACATAGCAGAGATACCTGTAGCTGAACATTTCTGGGAAATCTCCTCTAGACCAATAACAGGTCTGGGACTAAAAGTTGGACATAGCAGAGATGTCTGTAGCTGGAGTCATCTTCATCAAGCATTGCCATGATATCTGAAAGAGGTCTTCTGTGTGAGGAAGTAGTCTACATAATTCCACCATATCTGACTTACCATGTTAGTTAGAAGGAACCTCAGTTAAAACCAGCAAACATAAAGTGTAGTTTGTCCAATAGGAAGTTTTTACGGGCTGAATATAAATATTTTCTCCTTAAAATATTGAAAATCTGCTATTTGTGCCACATCCATATGGCTTTTACGTGTACTGCTCAGTTGTGTCCGACTCTTTGTGACCCTGTGGACTGCAGTTCACCAGGCTCCTCTGTCCATGGATTCTCCTGGCAAGAATACTGGAGTCAGTTTCCATGACCTCCTCTAGGACATCTTCCCAAGCCAGGGATTGAACCCAGGTCTCCAGCATTGCTGGCAGGTTCTTTACTGCCTGAGCCACCAGGGAAGCCCAAGAAAACTGGAGTGGGTAGCCTATCCTTCTGGAGGGGATCTTCCCAGCCAAGGATGTGCTCTAGGGTCTCCTGCATTGCAGGTGGATTCTTTACCAGCTGAGCTACCAGAGAAGCCCATTGCTTTTATTCCATTTCATTTATTGGCTTTTGGCTATATCTTTAAAATTTTTATTTTATTGTGGTAAGAACACATAACACAAAATCTACCCTCTTAATAGCTTTTTAAGAATACAGTACAATATTGTTAACCACAGACACAATGTTGTACAGCCGATCTTTAGAATTTGTCTTGCATTACTGAAACTTCATCTTCAGTGGCAGCTCCCCATGTTCTGCACCCCATCCCTTGCAAGCATCATTCTACTCTCTGCCTCTATGAGTTTGACTATTTTGGATAATGTATATAAGTGTAATCAGACAGTATTGATCCTTTTGTGACTGGTTTATTTCACTTAGCAGATTGTCCTCCAGGTTCAGCCTTATTATTGCAAATGGCAAGATTTCCTTCTTTCTATGGCTGAATAATATTTCTTTGTTGATGCCACATTTTCTTTATTGATTCGTCCTTTAATGGACATTTAGGTTGTTTTCACATCTTGGCTGCTCTGAATAATGCTACAGTGAGCATGGGAGTGCTAATATATCTTTGAGATTCTTATTTCAAATCAGACTATTATTGAAAAAAAAAGACCACTGTTCAAGGATGTGCAGAATTTGGAATCATTGTACACTGTGGATGGAATTATAAAATGATGTATTTGCTTCAGAAAACAGTGTGGAGATTCCTAAAAAATTATAAATAGAATTACCCTATGATCTAGCAATGCTATGCTATGCTATGCTAAGTCACTTCAGTCGTGTCCAACTCTGTGTGACCCCACAGATGGCAGCCCACCAGGCTCCCCCGTCCCTGGGATTCTCCAGGCAAGAACACTGGAATGGGTTGCCATTTCCTTCTCCAATGCATGATCTAGCAATACTTTGTCCTTTTCACTGGCTAACAGCACATTCATTTCAGTATATAACCTTGATGCTAGGCATTAGCATGTCATAAAGCTTGGCTAAGCTCATGGTCCTTTCATTCAGCTGCAGGGATACACATTAGAACTACTGAGAGAACTTCCTGGATTTCTTTTCAGTTATTCTTTGAATAGAGAAGCTCCCTTTCCATGGTTGTGTCTGATAGAGTAAAATGAAATTCTGTGGTCGTTAACCATGATCTTTACCAACTTGCCATTAGTAGGAGAGAGCTTGTCTGAGAATGGAGTGAACAGAGGAGAAAGCAAGATGTATGTGAATCTGTGGATTTTCCCATGCCCGGTATTTTCACATCTAATTAAGTGTCCTAATGTTCATTTTAATTGGGGAGTGACATCTTATCATATTGGTGTGCCATAATTTATCAATTGCTTATTATTTAATATATTATCTGAGATTAATCATCATGTGTATAACTGTTTGGTACTTTCAAAAGATAGACGAGTGGCATTGGTTATTCAAAGTATGTAAAAATTTTCTAAGACTCTTTATATGGTAAGGCAGTGCATTTACTATGGACTTCCCAGGTAGCTCACTGTAAAGAATCCACCTGCATTGCAGGAGACATGGGTTCGATTGCTGTTTTGGGACGATCCCCTGGAGGAGGAAATGGCAACCCAGTCCAGTAATCTTCCCTGGGAAATCCCATGATCAGAGAAGCCTCATAGGCTATAGTTCATGGGGCTGCAAAGAGTCCAACACAACTGATCATGCATGCACAGTACATTTACTATGTTGGTTTTTGCTCTGGCATTCTGTTTTAGGATTTTGATGTATGTTCCCTGGTCAGAATGTTGACAAACTGTTATGAATAAGTTTAAACATAGATTGAATGAATTTTTTTCTTATAAATGTTAAGAAACAGGAATTGATTCTAATGTAGTGTTAAATAATCCAAAAAGGTGATGTGTTGCAAACAGCATGTGGGCTAAGTGGGATCTTCAGACATCTCTCTTGTGTGATAGGCTTTTGTGCTTTAGGAAGCTCTCAGCACAGTGGACAACCTGAGCATGTATATATAGTGTATATTACGAGTTATAGGCCCTTGAGAGTGAAAAAGCTGGCTAGCCTTGTCTGAGTCTACCAGCCTGTCTGACTCCACCCTCTTGATCACTGCACTCCTTTTTCCCTAAGAGTGGAGGTGTGTGTGTGTGTGTGTGTGTGTGTGTGCATGTGCGCACATGTGCACATGCACTCAGTCCTGTCAGACTCTTTGTGACCCCATGGACTGTAGCCCAGCAGGCTCCTCTGTCCATGGGATTTCCCAGGAAAGAATGCTAGAGTGGTTTGCCATTTCCTTCTTCAGAGGATCTTCCTGAGCCAAGGATTGAAACTGTGTCTCTTGTGTCTCCTGCATTGGCAGGCAGATTCTTTACCACTATGCTACCTGGGAAGCCCAAGAGTAGAGAAGGGATATCAATAAAGCTCAAGGTACATGTAACCACCACCCTTCCCAACACATATGCTCATAGTGTGATGAGAGTTAGGCCTACCTGCTGTCATCTTGAGTTTCACTAACCTGGCTCTCAGGGAAGCCTCCCTATGACTCTTTTCATTGCTTCCCCTCAGCCACTCCCCTTTCCAGGTTCATAGCTCTTGCCTCTCTGTCACCTACTCACATCCTGAACTATTTCCTTGCAAAGCAACCAACTTCTAGTTGAAGAGGCAATGCTAATTGCATTTATATAAGTGTGGAAAATGGGTGCATTATTGTTGATACCATCTAATTGCAAAAAATGTAAAACTGGGTGTTTTAGTAGAGGAAATTACAATAACTTTGCAAAAAAAATGGAAAGAAAAGAAATCTCATTCTTACTATAGCTGTTCCATGTACTATTGGTAGGATCTTTGTTGAATTACTTAATACTTCTCAAGTCTTTGTCAGCTTTTGCAATGAAGGAGACCAGCAGAGAAGAAGCTCCTTTAAGATACCTAGAAAGGGTATTGATTTTCCAATATCAAATATATCAGATTACTGCTGTTCTTTACATGCCCTGAGGCCCATGAGTAGGCTGGGGAAAAGAAACATCAGTGCAGAGGGATTCGAGAATACAGAGAAAAGTCTGAAGAGCCCAAGGTGACAATCCTAGCAAAATAGAGATGCTGGAATAGAAGTACTCTTTTCATTATATTCCTCTGTATTTCCATTACTACCTCTTTCTCTGCATGAGAATTTAAGTAAAATCATATAGACAAAAACCCAAAAAAGTCCTGAAATTTTTTAAAAAGAAATTAAAATATTCAGGAGATAAATTAAAGGAGAAGATGGCCAGTTTGAGATCATAACTAATGGCCAGCATGACATAGTGAAATAACTAACTTACAACTCTGAACAAAAATATAAAATGTTGAGAATTAGGAAGCTAAATAAAACAAACATGAAGGGTAGATTAGGAGACCTAATGTGTACATTTAGTCTGAATTTGGCAATAAGGAGTTCATGATCTGAGCCACTGTCAGCTCCCAGTCTTGTTTTTGCAGACTGTATAGAGTTTCTCCACCTTTGGCTGCAAAGAATATAATCAATCTGATTTTAGTGTTGACTATCTGGTGATGTCCATGTGTAGAGTCTTCTCTTGTGTTGTAAGATGGTATTTTCTATGACCAGTGCATTTTCTTGGCAACACTCTATTAGTTTTTTGCCTGCTTCATTCTGTACTCCAAGGCCAAATTTGCCTGTTACTCCAGGTGTTTCTTGACTTCCTACTTTTGCATTCCAGTCCCCTATAATGAAAAGGACATCTTTTTGGGGTGTTAGTTCTAGAAGGTCTTGTAGGTCTTCATAGAACTGCTCAACTTCAGCTTCTTCAGCATTACTGGTCAGCACAGACTTGGATTACTGTGAAATTGAATGGTTAGCCTTGGAAATGAACAGAGATCATTCTGTCATTTTTGAGATTGCATCCAAGTATTACATTTTGGACTCCTTTGGAGACTATGAAAGAAAGTAGGGGAAACCACTAGACCATTCAGGTATGACCTAAATCAAATCTTTTATGATTATACAGTGGATGTGAGAAATAGATTTAACGGACTAGATCTGATAGACAGAGTGCCTGATGAACTATGAACAGAGGTTGGTGACATTTTACAGGAGACAGGGATCAAGATCTTCCCAAAGAAAAAGAAATGCAATAAAGCAAAATGGCGTCTGGGGAGGCCTTACAAATAGCTGTGAAAAGAAGAGAAGCGAAAAGCAAATGGGAAAATGAAAGATATACCCATTTGAATGAAAAGTTCCAAAGAATAGCAAGGAGAGATAAGAAAGCCTTTCTCAGTGATCAATGTGAAGAAATAGAGGAAAACAGTAGAATGGGAAAGACTTGAGATCTCTTCAAGAAAATTAGAGATACCAAGGGAACATTTCATGCAAAGATGGGCTCAATAAAGGACAGAACTGGTACAGGCCTAACAGAAGCAGAAGATATTAAGAAGAGGTGGCAAGAATACACAGAAGAACTATACAGAAAAGATCTTCACAACCCAGATAATCATGATGGTATGATTACTCACCTAGAGTCAGACATCCTGGAATGTGAAGTCAAGTGGGCCTTAAGAAGCATCACTACAAACAATGCTAGTGGAAGTGATCAAATTCCAGTTGAGCTATTTGAAATCCTGAAAGATGATGCTGTGAAAGTGCACTCAATATGCCAGCAAATTTGGAAAACATAGCAGTGGCCACAGGACTGGAAAAGGTCAGTTTTCATTCAAATTCCAAAGAAAGGCAATGCCAAAGAATGCTCAAACTACCGCACAATTGCACTCGTCTCACACGCTAGTAAAGTAATGTTCAAAATTCTCCAAGCCAGGCTTTAGCAATACGTGAACTGTGAACTTCCAGATGTTCAAGCTGGTTTTAGAAAAGGCAGAGGAACCAGAGATCAAACTGCCAACATGTGCTGGATCATTGAAAAAGTAAGTGAGTTCCAGAAAAACATCTATTTCTGCTTTATTGACTATGCCAAAGCCTTTGACTGTGCGAATCACAACAAACTGGAAAATTCTGAAAGAGATGGGAATAGCAGACCACCTGACCTGCCTCTTGAGAAACGTATATGGAGGTCAGGAAGCAACAGTTAGAACTGGACATGGAACAACAGACTGGTTCCAAATGGGAAAAGGAGTACGTCAAGGCTGTATATTGTCACCCTGCTTATTGAACTTATATGCAGAGTACATCATGAGAAATTCTGGGTTGGAAGAAGCACAAGCTGGAATAAAGATTGCTGGGAAGAATATCAATAACCTCAAATATACAGATGACATCACCCTTATTGTAGAAATGGAAGTAGAACTAAAGAGTCTCTTGATGAAAGTGAAAGAGGAGAGTGAAAAAGTTGGCCTAAATTTCAACATTCAGTATGCTAAGATTATGGCATCCGGTCTGATCACTTGATGGCAAATAGATGTGGAAACAGTAGCGAACTTTATTTTGGGGGGCTTCAAAATCACTGCAGATGGTGATTGCAGCCATGAAATTAAAAGATGCTTACTTCTTGGAATGAAAGTTATGACCAACCTAGACAGCATATTCAAAAGCAGAGACATTACTTTGCCAACAAAGGTCCGTCTAGTCAAGGCTATGGTTTTTCCAGTAGTCATGTATGGATGTGAGAGTTAGACTATAAAGAAAGCTGAGCACTGAAGAATTGATGCTTTTGAACTGTGGTGTTAGAGAATACTCTTGAGATTCCCTTGGACTGCAAGGAGATCCAACCAGTGAATCCTAAAGGAAATCAGTCCTGAATATTCATTGGAAGGACTGATGTTGAAGCTGAAACGCCAATACTTGGCCACTTATGCTAAGAGCTGACTCATTTGAAAATACCCTGATGCTGGGAACGATTGAAGGTGGGAGGAGAGTGGGACAACAGAGAATGAGATGGTTGGGTGGCATCACCGACTCAATGGACATGAGTTTAAGTAAACTCCAGGAGTTGGTGATGGACAGGGAGGCCTGGCGTGCTACAGTCCATGGGGTCGCAAAGAGTCGGACACGACTGAGTGACTGAACTGAACTGAATGTGTAAATATTAGGAGTCATAGAAAAGAAAAAAATTTAGATATAAGGGAATCAATAATTTTTTGAAATAGTTGAGTTTTGTTTTGTTTTTGGCTGCATTATGGTGGCATGTGTAATCGTAGTTCCCTGACCAGGGATGGAAATAGGTGCCCCGATCACTGGACAGCCAGGAAAGTCCCTGATTTGAATTCTTGAGTCTGTAGATTTAAAATCCCATTTCTGGATGTATATCCAAAGGAAGCAAAATCACTGTTCTTAACAGATAACTACATTCCATGTTAATTTCAGTTTATTCACAATAGCCAAGATATGGCAACAATCTAAGAATCTATTAATGGATGAATGAAAAAAGAAAATGTGGTATATACTACAATGCAATATTTTTCAGAGATAAAAAAGAAGGAAAGCCTGCAATTTGTGATAATATGAATGACTCTGAAGGACATTATGTTAGAGTGAAATAAGTTGGACACAGAAAGACACATACTGCATATCTTATATGTGGAGTCTAAAAATATCAAACCTGTAGAATCAGATAGTAGAAGAGTAGTTAACAGGAGTCTAGGCTTCCTTGGTGGCTGAGAGTGTAAAGCGTCTGCCTGCAATGCTGGAGACCTGGGTTTGATCTCTGGGTCAGGAAGATCCCCTGGAGAAAGAAATGGCAACCCATTCCAGTACTCTTGCCTGGAAAATCCCATTGACAGAGGAGCCTGGTGGGCTACCATCCATGGGGTCTCAAAGAATTAGAAATGACTGAGTGACTTTATTTACTTACTTAGGGAACAGGGGCTGGATAAAGTAGGGAGATGTTGATCCAAGGTTTCAAAGTTATAGATATAGAATGAATATGTTCTAGAGACCTAATATAGAGCATGATGACTATGGTTATTAATACTCTACTGCATAATTGAAATTTGCTGTAAGAGTAGATCTTAAATAGTCTCACTACACACAAAAAAAGAGGTAACAGAGGTAATAGAGGTGCTAATTAGCTTGATTGTGGTGCACAATGCACAGTGTATATGTATACAGAAACATCATGTTGTAACCTTTAATACGTCCAATTTCATTGCCAATTGTACGTCAATAAAGCTAGAGGAGAATCTTCACAAATTGTAGATATGATTGAGGAAAAAAGACAGAAACCTCAGTAAATTCTGATAAAATTCCTGAACTTTAATGCTTAAGATAAATTATACAATCTTGTATGCTGAAAGAATATATTTACAAAATGAGAAAGGCCATAGAGATTTCAATCTTCATTTTCAATATTGAAGTTTGAAAGACTATTATAGGTTACAGAGATAAAAGCACTGTAGTACAGGACTTTAGTACCCACTTAGAATATAACTGATCTCTTAGGTTCATGGTGAATAGGATAAAGTGTTATGAGTATTCAATTATTCTAGACTTTGTCACTTATGTATTTCATGGGGGATAATTGCTTGAGCATGTACTCCAACAAAATATAATATTTCAGACCTTCAAATAGGAAAAGAAGGAGATGAGAATACACAGTGGTGAGTAACCAAATTTATCTATCTTTCCATTTATCTATCTATCATCTCTTTGTGTACCTAAACAGATGATATCTATTTATCATCTACCTCTATGTATACTTAATAGGATGAAGGGATGTGTATTATTTCAATGCTAGATACTGATTATTGAAAAGGAAAATACATCAAAAGAAAGTTATTATATTTACTATAATGAGTAAGCTAAAGGTGAGAGTTTTGTAATGAGTTCAGGGCTTTGGGAGATGATCAAGAAAAAATAAATGACCATGATGTGGTAGTAGCACACCGCAAGCTCTACATGGGTGGCAGTTGGACTGATTTACAAGTAAGGGAATGTCCCTCAGAGCAGATCTTCTGAGCCAATGGTGCAGGGCAATACCCAGAAGGGGAAGAGGGCAAGGGAACCCCTGTGGGAGAGGGGAGTTATATGTGTGGAGGGAGGTTGGCAGAGAGATTCTGGGTCAGAGAACCCCACTGGGAAGCAGCAGTTCAGAGTCTTTTCTAGCCCCCAAGGTTTGTCTTATCTTTGGCTAGCAGATGTTGGTTATAGTGTCATGGAGTATGCATCACAGACATGCTGTGAATGACTAAAAGTCTGCATATTTGGTTTACATTTAAAGCAATTTAATGTGTAAAAATTTGAGTTTGGGCATTGGTAGACTTTTGAGCTAACAGTTCTCGTCTGCTGTGCAGAAGTAAATAATCTAACACCAATACACTGGGGCCATCTTTGGTTCATTTCTATAACTTACTGGTAATGAGGAGCCTATACTTTAAATGTCTAATTTGGGAGGAGAAAGAATGGGAGGTAAAAGTATAATCAATATTTTATCTTATAAGGGTTGGATTTGGTAGCAGCAGGGGAATATATTGTCCTAATAGATAAGAAGCATCATGCTTTTTTAAAATTGAGAAATATTTTATTGTAAATGGCAGTAAATGAAAATTATACTAAATAAATAAACTAATAAAGTGGAGTGGAATTTTCAAATCAATAAGCAAGCAATAATGAAACATTTGCATTTTGATCATATCAATAAAATATTGGCACAGGGAAAAAAATTTTTAAAGGAAATATAAACTAAAATAATTAAGTAAATAATTCTATTGATTGTTACACTAAAGGTGAACTGGCTGAAATCTGTCTCTTATGAAAATGGGGAGACTGTCAAAAATCTACCCCCAATGTATGCAGTTTATGAAAAACTCAAGAGTAGTGGTATGATTATCAGATAAACTGCTCAAAAGCACATAGCTGATGTATAAGAAACATTATATATACTGATAGAGAAACATTCTGTGCTAAGTTGTTTCAGTCATGTCCAACTCTTTGCGACCACATAGACTGTAGCCCACCAGGCTCCTCTGTCCATGGAATTCTCCAGGCAAGAATACTGGAGTGGGGTTGCAGTGCCCTTCTCCAGGGAACCTTCCTGACCCAGGGATCTGACCCATGTCTCTTACATGTCCTGCATTGGCAGGCATGTTTTTTTACCACTAGCACCACCATTCAGTTCAGTTCAGTTGCTCAGTTGTGTCCGACTCTTTGCAACCCCATGGACTACAGCTCGCCAGGCCTCCCTGTCCATCACCAACTCCCGGAGTTCACTCAAACTCACCTCGATCGAATCCGTGATGTCATCCAGCCATCTCATCCTCTGTCGTTCCTTTCTCCTCCTGCCCCCAAACCCTCCCAGCATCAGGGTCTTTTCCAATGAGTCAGCTCTTCACACAATAAGTCAGCTCTTTGGCCACACTAGGTGGCCAAAGTATTGGAGTTTCAGCTTTAGCATCAGTCCTTCCAAAGAACACCCAGGACTGATCTCCTTTAGAATGGACTGGTTGGATCTCTTTGTAGTTCAAGGGACACTGAAGAGTCTTCTCCAACACCACAGTTCAAAAACATCAATTCTTCAGCACTCAGCTTTCTTCACAGTCCAACTCTCACATCCATACATGACCACTGGAAAAACCATAGCCTTGACTAGATGGACCTTTCTTGGCAAAGTAATGTCTCTGCTTTTGAATATGCTATCTAGGTTGGTCATAACTTCCTGAGAAAAATTTGGACTTCTATATACGTATAGAGACACAGTTGCAAAGACCTGATGAAGTAAGATAGGAAACTTGGAAGATATTAAAAGGACACACTTGGGTATAAGACAAAATTTTATGGCAAAAAGGATTGTAAATGAACTCAAAGGGGGAAATATAGAGTTGTATAACTTTTTTTCCTTACAAAAACTTTTTTTGAGCATGAGGAAAGCATGGAAGGATATATATTCAGGCTATTACTACTGGTCACATGCTGATAGGGAAAAGGTGGGCTGTATTCAGGGGATGGAAAAGTTGAAGGCTTCCCAGGTAGCGCTAGTGGTAAAGAACCTGTGTGCCAGTACATGAGACATAAGAAACAGGGGTTGGATTCCTGGATCAGGAAGATCCCCTGGAGAAGGAAATGGCAACACTCCAGTATTCTTGCCTGGGAAATCCCATGGGTAGAGGAGCCTGGCAAGCTACTGTCCATAGGGTCACAAAGTCGGACACAATTTAAGTGACCTAGCACGCACGCAAGAGTAAACCAAAGTAAAAAAAAAAAGTAAAATGACACTATATGCAGCAACAACAACAGACTATAGGTTTAATTTAAAACCTGTGAATTGTGAACAATGAAATCCTTGATTCAAACAAGTACCTTGTTCAGTCGCTAAGTCTTGTCCGACTCTTTGCGACTCCGTGGATTGCAGCACGCCACGCTTCCCTGTCCTCCACTGTCTCTGGAAGTTTACTCAGATTATGTCCATTGAATCAGTGATGCTATCTAACTGTCTCATCTCATTGACAGGCAGATTCTTTACCACTGAGCCACCAGGAAAGCCCAGCAAGTATTAATACCTATCCTAGCAAAAACTGGGGAGAAGAAGTATGAGAAAAACTAAAACCTAAAATTACTTCTTTAGCCACATTGTTTTGGGGGAAATTTGTTGGAACCTCTAATCACAACTCCTTGCGAATTCTTTGTAAAATATATATTTGTATAAAATTGTCATTGAAAACAGTACTTCATTGATCCAAAAAGTGCCTTGTATAGCCTATGAACTTAATAACCAGTTTCCCTTCTTTTGAAACCTCAATTTTACTTTCCATGAAGCTATTCTCTTATCAAAATTTAAACAGGTTTTACAGTTTCACTAATGGGATATTGTTGAAGTGGTAGTGGCCCCATTAACTGCTTAAGAGCCCAGCTAATATCAAACTGAACATATTTTGCTATCAAGCAATAACGGGTTTCTTAAGAAAAATCATGATATTACGGCTAAATCTTGGGATAGAAGAAACCTTGACTTGTCTTTTTGTGGGAAAGAATTTCAACTTTTGTGTTTCTTAGTAGCATAGAGTAGCATTTGTTATGATGAACACAAATCAACATCATATATCAGTTTGACATATAAAGTCAATAGCACATTTCTAAAATAGAGGCACTGTGTATTAGTAGAGGCACAGAAAACCTAACTTGGGCCTGGCTCTAGCACCTACTGACCTGAGGTCTAGGGTATATTACTGAACTTCTCTGAGTCTCAATTTACACAACAGAATCATCAGAGTTGTTCCACCTACTTAGAAGGTTTTTGTTGTGACAGTCAAATGACTACTTTATGTAATAGGGCTCTGTAAGCAAGAATGCAGGAAGTATGTGGTGAATAGCGCTTTTTTTTTTTCTTTGTGGAAGGATTTTGTTCAGTCTTTTCTGTTAGATATTAGATTTTATTTGTCCTTTTCTCATACTGTGCATGGGGTTCTCAAGGCAAGAATAATGAAGTGGCTTGCCATTCCCTTCTCCAGTAGATCATGTTTGTCACTGGAAAAGACCCTGATGCTGGGAAAGACTGAAGGCAGGAGAAGGGGATGACAGAGGATGAGATGGTTTGATGGCATTACCAACTCGATGGACAAGACTCGATGGACAAGCTCCAGAAATTGGTGGTGGACAAGGAAGTCTGGCATGCTGCAGTCCATGGGGTTGCAATGAGTTGGACACAACTGGGTGACTGAACTGACTGCCTGACTGTCCTTTTCTGGATGCATGTAGGAAGGAATTTAGCTGTGGTACAAAATCTGAATCTCCAGAGATGATGTTTGAATAATAATTTAAAAAGATTATTTTATTCTTGTTCTTAGCATAATAGAAGTACCATATTAGGGAATTCTATAATTAGGTTGAATCCTGAAACATGTACTTAAAATACAAAATGAAGTTAGTCTACTTGGAATCATTTAAATTTTTGTAAAATGTAATTTCATGAAATGACTAAGGACATAATTTTCATGTAGCAATAGATACCATATAGCCTTCTGCAGGAGATGATGAAAAGGTATAATAAAATATTATGTTCTTCCTAATGGTATTTTTCAACCTCAATATATTATGTAATTCTAAGTGATTACTGCAAGTAGATGTTTACTGGTACTACAGAAATTCTATTTTTGTTATAAAGGAAAGTACTTGTACTCAGCACTCCAACATTATGTCTTGGAACTCCTTCTTTAATTACAATTTATAGAAGTTTAATAAATTCACATAAGGTAATTCAATTTTTATATTTTTCTATAATCAACAAGAGACCATGTTAATAGGATAATTTTCTCTTGATGAAAGTAGTTAATTATTTTCTGTGGTGGTTTCTATGTGATATTATCTCACAGCTCCCACAATGCTATATTTCAGCATTCTGAACTTTACCATAGCCTAATCTTTTCATAATGTAAGTTATTAAAGTGTTTTTAGCCTGTTTAATTTCTTGGTCTTAGTTGTGGGCTTAATTTTTTCTATTAGGTCATCACAGTAATTTACAGTAGCTATTGTTACTACTTTATTAATAAGAATAAACAAAAAATGATATTAACTGAAGTTTTAATTTGTCTCAAATGAAGGACAATATAGACTGAAGTGTCAGAATTCAAATTTTTTGCAATTAGATTGTACATATTAGGTAGCTATATCTGTCTTTATCTACTATCATTTTTATCTATTTGTCTACTATGTATCTGCCTACCTACCTATCACTTGAAGTAAAACAGGATATTTAATTCCAGTTGGAAAATAATATCATGTGGGGGAAACTACATGGACTTTGAAATGAAACAAGATTTCAACTCTATCACTTACAGTTTTGTGATAACTTTCAAGTTGCAAAATTTCTCTGTCTTGGTTGCTTTAGTAAGTAACCCAGTGACTAGGTTCATCGCTCTTCCTTCCATAGCATTTTCTACCTACTGGTTGGTTGTCAAACCTTAACATGCAAATCACTGCTATAGAGATCTTATTCCAAAGTAGATTCTGATTCAGTAGGTCTGCAGTGGAGCCCAGGATTTTGCATTTCTATGAAGCATTAACACATTGTCCACCTGCCTCGGTTTGAGTAGCAAGGTTGTAATGTACACTGGGAAGCAGAAGGTTTGTTCGCTGAAGTGCTCTTCTAACACCTAAAATGGAGAGTTATTGTGGCAGTTAGGAATAAGAGATGTATAAAATGGCTTTCCTGGCTTCTGACAAGAGAGGAGCTCAAGAAACATCATCATTGCATCATCATTGTGGTCATTTTTTTTTTTTTTTTTTTGAATAGGGTTCCTCTTGGAGCCCTATTTTTCTTTCTATTTTAAGATGTGGTTATAATTGGCACAAAAATTATATTAGTTTCAAGTGTAAAACATAATGATTCAATATTTGTATATATTACAAAATATTCACCACAATAAATCTAGTTTAACATCTGTCACCACAGGTAGATACAACATTTTTTTTTCCTTGTGATAAGGACTTAGAAGATTTATTCTCTTGGCAACTTTCAAATATGCAGTATGGTATTATTATAACCACAGTCACCATACTGTAAATACATTACATCACCTTGACTTATTTTATAGCTTTGTACCTTTGGACCTCCTTCACACATTCACTCACCACTCCCTGCCCCTTGCTGTCCCACTTCTGGAAACTACAAATCCATTTTCTGCATCTATGAGCTCGGGTGGTTTTGTTGTTTTGTTCTGTTGTTTTGCGGTCATCTTCTTAGGTATTGCTGCTGCTAGTCGCTTCAGTCGTGTCCGACTCTGTGCAACCCCAAGACGGAAGCCACATCCCCTGGGTTCTCCAGGCAGCGTGCCATTTTTCTCCAATGTGTGAAAGTGAAAAGTGAAGGAAGCGTCCGAGGGAGGAGTATTTGGGGTGCCATTGCCTTCCCCTTAGGTATTGCATCTTCGTGTAAATAAATCAGTTATTTGGCAGTAAAGCAGGTCACAGCTGGGAGCATTATTGGAATCATTTTGTGCAGACCCCTTATTTATAGAGGAGGAAACTAAGATTTCTAGATGGAAAGTTCCTATAGGATAGAAACTCAGACCTCATGATTGTGAACTTAACTCTCCTTTCATCCCATCATAGTAAGAAAGGCCAAATAAGTTTGATATCTAAAACATCCAGGAAGGAATGATTTACATTTTTCAAAGGAAACTAGGCCTTAGAAGCTATTGGCAAAACCAATACAATATTGTAAAGTAAAATAATAATAATAAATAAATAAATTTTTAAAAAATTCCAAGTTAAAAAATGTCAATGGGAACCTAGATTTCCTTGTGTTACCTTGGCTTATTGTTTTGAATCTTTTTTTTGTTGTTGTTGGCATTTGAGTTGGAAAACGGCACATTCATACAAAAATGACTTTGAAGCTATAGTATGTATTAAGGAAAATTCTGTGGTTATCGCTTTTTGTGGGCAGACGTGCTGCCAAGCAGTGGGTGAGGAAAAAAAGAACTGAGTCATCTGTGACCAGTACCTGCTCTGAAATTTTCTAATCAGAAAATCCACATTTCCTCCTCTGGGGGAGATTTGAGAGGAGAAAAGAAAGGAGGTCAAGAAGTTACTTTATTGAATGACCCTCGGTAAGACGTTGGAGAAGGCAATGGCAACCCACTCCAGTACTCTTGCCTGGAAAATCCCATAGACGGAGGAGCCTAGTGGGCTGCAGTCCATGGGGTCGTGAAGAGTCGAACACGACTGAGGGACTTCACTTTCACTTTTCACTTTTATGCATTGGAGAAGGAAACGGCAACCCACTCCAGTGTTCTTGCCTGGAGAATCCCAGAAATGGGAGAGCCTGGTGGGCTGGCGTCTATGGGGTCGCACAGAGTCGGACATGACTGAAGCGACTTAGCAGCAGCAGCAGCAGTAGGAGAAAGCAGCATAGGAGAAAAGTGATCTTCCCTAATGATTTGCACATGGCTTTGTTCTCTTGATCCGTTGGCTTAACCACAGGTTAATATAGTTAATGTTACTCTTTTCAATGAATAATTACTTTTCAATTTTCAATAATAGTAACTTTCCAAATATGAATTATTTTCAACAGGTTGCATTTTCTTTTTGTCTCTACTTATCTGACTTCTTTATTTCAGTTGTTTCTGAACTTGACTAGGGACCAGGGGACTTTTTACTGGAATAGCTGGAAATCTTTATCATTTTTATTGAGCCAGAAAAACTGAGACATGGAGAGTGGAATTTAGGGATAAAAATTATTAATATGTATCTGATAGGTGACTTAAAGGGTTTGCTGCTGCTGCTGCTAAGTCACTTCAGTCATGTCCAACTCTGTGCTACCTCATAGATGGCAGCCCACCAGGCTCCACCAGCCCTGGGATTCTCCAGGCAAGAACACTGGAGTGGGTTGCCATTGCCTTCTTCAATGCATGAAAGCAAAAAGTGAAAGTGAAGTCGCTCAGTCGTGTCTGATTCTTTGAGACCCCATGGACTGCAGCCTAACAGGCTCCTCCGTCCATGGGATTTTCCAGGCAAGCGTAATGGAGTGGGGTGCCATTGCCTTCTCTGCTTAAAGGGTTTCAGTTCAGTTCAGTTGCTCAGTCGTGTCCGACTCTTTGCGACCCCATGAATTGCAACACGCCAGGCCTCCCTGTCCATCACCAACTCCCGGAGTTCACTCAGACTCACATCCATTGAGTCAGTGATGCCATCCAGCCATCTCATCCTCTGTCGTCCCCTTCTCCTCCTGCCCCCAATCCCTCCCAGCATCAGAGTCTTTTCCAATGAGTCAACTCTTCGCATGAGGTGGCCAAAGTACTGGAGTTTCAGCTTTAGCATCCTTCCTTCCAAAGAAATCCCAGGGCTTATCTCCTTCAGAATGGACTGGTTGGATCTCCTTGCAGTCCAAGGGACTCTCAAGAGTCTTCTCCAACACCACAGTTCAAAAGCATCAATTCTTCGGCGCTCAGCCTTCTTCACAGTCCAACTCTCACATCCATACATGACCACAGGAAAAATCATAGCCTTGACTAGACGAACCTTTGTTGGCAAAGTAATGTCTCTGCTTTTGAATATGTTATCTAGGTTGGTCATAACTTTCCTTCCAAGGAGTAAGCGTCTTTTAATTTCATGGCTGCAGTCACCATCTGCAGTGATTTTGGAGCCCAGAAAAATAAAGTCTGACACTGTTTCCACTGTTTCCCCATCTATTTCCCATGAAGTGATGGGACCAGATGCCATGATCTTCGTTTTCTGAATGTTGAGCTTTAAGCCAACCTTTTCACTCTCCACTTTCACTTTCATCAAGAGGCTTTTTAGCCCCTCTTCACTTTCTGCCATAAGGGTGGTGTCATCTGCATATCTGAAGTTATTGATATTTCTCCCAGCAATCTTGATTCCACCTTGTGTTTCTTCCAGTCCAGCATTTCTTATGATGTACTCTGAATATAAGTTAAATAAACAGGGTGACAATATACAGCCTTGACATACTCCTTTTCCTATTTGGAACCAGTCTGTTGTTCCATGTCCAGTTCTAACTGTTGCCTCCTGACCTGCATATAGGTATCTCAAGAGGCAGGTCAGGTGGTCTGGTATTCCCATCTCTTTCAGAATTTTCCACAGTTTATTGTGATCCACACAGTCAAAGGCTTTGGCATAGTCAATAAAGCAGAAATAGGTGTTTTTCTGGAACTCTCTTGCTTTTTCCATAATCCAGCACATGTTGGCAATTTGATCTCTGGTTCCTCTGCCTTTTCTAAAACCAGCTTGAACATCAGGAAGTTCACGGTTCACATATTGCTGAAACCTGGCTTGGAGAATTTTGAGCATTACTTTACTAGCGTGTGAGATGAGTGCAATTGTGTGGTAGTTTGAGCATTCTTTGGCATTGCCTTTCTTTGGGATTTGAATGAAAACTGACTTTTTCCAGTCCTGTGGCCACTGCTGAGTTTTCCAAATTTGCTTATATAGGGAGTGCAGCGCTTTCACAGCATCATCTTTCAGGATTTGAAAGGACTCAACTGGAATTCCATCACCTCCACTAGCTTTGTTCATAGTGATGCTTTCTAAGGCCTACTTGACTTTGCATTCCAGGATGTCTGGCTCTAGGTGAGTGATCACACCATCATGATTATCTGAGTCGTGAAGATCTTTTTGTACAGTTCTTCTGTGTATTCTTGCCACCTCTTCTTAATATCTTCTGCTTCTGTGAGGTCCATACCATTTCTGTCCTTTGTCAAGCCCATCTTTGCATGAAATGTTCCCTTGGTATCTCTGATTTTCTTGAAGAGATCCCTAGTCTTTCCCATTCTGTTGTTTTCCTCTATTTCTGTGCATTGATCGCTGAAGAAGGCTTTCTTATCTCCTCTTGCTATTCTTTGGAACTCTGCATTCAGATGCTCATATCTTTCCTTTTCTTCTTTGCTTTTCACTTCTCCTCTTTTCACAGCTATTTGTAAGGCCTCCCCAGACAGCCATTTTGCGTTTTTGCATTTCTTTTCCCATGGGGATGGTATTGATCCCTGTCTCCTGTACAATGTCATGAACCTCATTCCATAGTTCATCAGGCACTCTATCTATCAGATCTAGGCCCCTAAATCTATTTCTCACTTCCACTGTATAATCATAAGGGATTTGATTTAGGTCATACCTGAATGGGTCTAGTGGTTTTCCCTACATTCTTCAATTTAAGTCTGAATTTCGCAATAAGGAGTTCATGGTCTGAGCCACAGTCCGCTCCTGGTCTTGTTTTTGCTGACTGTTTAGAGCTTCTCCATCTTTGGCTGCAAAAAATATAATCAATCTGATTTTGGTGTTGACCATCTGGTGATGTCCATGTATAGAGTCTTCTCTTGTGTTGTTGGAAGAGGGTGTTTGTTATGACCAGTGCATTTTCTTGGCAAAACTCTATTAGTCTTTGCCCTGCTTCATTCCGTATTCCAAGGCCAAATTTGCCTGTTACTCCAGGTGTTTCTTGACTTCCTACTTTTGCATTCCAGTCACCTATAATGAAAAGGACATATTTTGGGGGTGTTAGGTCTAAAAGGTCTTGTAGGTCTTCATAGAACCGTTCAACTTCAGCTTCTTCAGCATTACTGGTTGGGGCATAGACTTGGATTACTGTGATATTGAATGGTTTGCCTTGGAACGAACAGAGGTCATTCTGTCGTTTTTGAGATTGCATCCAAGTACTGCATTTTGGAGTCTTTTGTTGATCATGATGGCCACTCCATTTCTTCTGAGGGATTCCTGCCCGCAGTAGTAGATATAATGGTCATCTGAATTAAATTCACCCATTCCAGGCCATTTTAGTTCACTGATTCCTAGAATGTCGACATTCATTCTGGCCATCTCTTGTTTGACCACTTCCAATTTGCCTTGATTCATGGACCTGACATTCCAGGTTCCTATGCAATATTGTTCTTTACAGCATTGGACCTTGCTTCTATCACCAGTCACATCCACAGGTGGGTATTCTTTTTGCTTTGGCTCCATCCCTTCATTCTTTCTGGAGTTATTTCTCCACTGATCTCCAGTAGCATATTGGGCACCCAATGACCTGGGGAGTTTCTCTTTCAGTATCCTAAGCAAATAATAATTAAAGGGTTTAGATATTAGCAAATAAGTATCACTTGGGTTTTTGGCTTGAGTTATGCCCTTTCAACGGGGAAGGCAATGGCACCCCACCCCAGTACTTTTGCCTGGAAAATCCCATGGACGGAGGAGCCTGGTAGGCTCCAGTCCATGGGGTCGCTGAGAGTCGGACACGACGGAGCGATTTCACTTTCACTCTTCACTTTCATGCATTGGAGAAGGAAATGGTAACCCACTCCAGTGTTCTTGCCTGGAGAATCCCAGGGACAGGGGAGCCTGGTGAGCTTCCGTCTGTGGGGTCGCACAGAGTCGGACACGACTAAAGCGACTTAGCGGCAGCAGCAGCAGAAGCTGCCTGTAGAGCTTAATGCTCTATTTTGTGGTTTTTGCTTAAATAGATGCAACTGTTTCTATTCTGGCGAGCAAGCAGGATATGTCTTTTAAAAAGCACTAGCCATTTAGGAGGCTAGAGAACATGGGCTGCTGGTGTGAACTGAATACACAGGCTCAATTCAAGCCTGATATTGCAGTCAAGTGGCAAACAGGCATGAACACACTAAAAATGTGTGTTTTAGTCCTCAAAACTAATAATGAGTCAGTAAATAAAATCTGAAGGCAACCAGGAACTACATGTGTCACTGAGCGAAATAGAGCTGTAAACAGTTTACAGCTGTTTAAAGCTGTAAACTCTTTAAGGATGGGCAATGCTAAGGGAGAAGTTTCAAGTCCTTTTACTAAAGTTAGGACAACATGAAAGAACTGGTAATTAAAAACTCCTGTGATTGTTTCTAGATACATGAGACTTGTTGAGGGATTCAAGGAGGAATCAGAGTTCAGAAAACTCACATCATTTTTATTATCAGGGCAGTAATAGTGAGAGAATAGAATGAAAGGGGAGAAGACAGGCTGATTCAGCTGGAAGGAGAGAGAGAGTTTCTTAAAGAGAACTGCTGGCAGGTTAGAGAACCAATTGGAAAGTGATCAAAGGGAATTGAGATGGTGAGAAAAGCAAAGGAGGTGAAACTAACCTCTTAAAAGTTCATCCAGGGAGTACTAGGAAATGAAGATTCATTAGGTTTTCTTAAATCACAAACACTAAGTATAATAAAGTCTAAGACAAAATTTCAGCGAGCCAACTGGAGCAATTAATCTAAAAGGGTAAAGGAGCTCTTGAGAGGTGGCCTTTTAAAGCTAAACCTCAAAAGAGAGTAGAAAGTGGTTGCCCAGAGCCTGGGGACTGAGGGTACAAATTTCAGATATGCAAGATGAATAAGTTCTGGGGGTCTATGGCAGTGTAACCATGGTTGATAATATGGTATTGTACAGTTGACATTGTTGGGAGAGTAGGTTTTAAATGTTCTCACCAAAAAAAAAAAAAAAACGTATTAAGTATGTGAGGTAATTAATACTGTGGTGATTATTTGACAATTTATACACATATCAGAACATTAACTATACATCTTCAATCTATACTTTTTAATTTGTGAACTGTACCTTATTGGTGCTTATACTTTCATCTGTGAGGTGGCATCTGTCCTTATACTTTTGACTGTTGACCAAAAAGCTTTGTGCTGTCGTTCTCTCTCACCCTGGACTTTGTAACCACAGATTTTTTTTTCCCTTAAGAAATTTTCAATTTTACTTCAGAGTTGGAGTTTTAAAATATTTACCCAGCAGAGAACATAAATATAAAATGAAAAATCTTTACAATGTAGGAAAAAAGCTGAAGCTTAAAAGATCATAGTAGGACTCCTGAGATTATGTCGGCTATGTTAAATAAGCATAAAAGTCTGGGCATGTTGAAGAGAGGAAGACAATAGTGGGGTGAAATGATCAGAGAGGTGTTAGATGATTGATGTGCAATGACACAGTCATTGTAAGTGATGCTAGGAATCTCCTATGTCTTTAGGGAACAAACCCAAGAGATACATAGAATTAGGGTTCTAAGGGAGGCAGCAAGAGAGATAGGCTCATTAGAGGGGATCTAAGCAAGATAATGATAGTTTGAATCCAATCTTGGGTTAGCTGTTCAAAGGATACTTTTGTTATTCTCAGTACTTCTTGACTTAATCTCATTATAGGAGATGAAAACAAGGGGGTTATATTAGAAAATAAAATATCTGGGCCAGAAAACAAAGGGAAATAAAATGGAAAGAAGACTCTTGAACACAGCAGGCAGTGCTTCCCTACCTGAGTTAGAGAAGGAAAGGGGCCAACCTGAAAGCAAAGAAAATCATTTAAAACTTAGCTGATTCATCTTGAAAAAAGTAAAAAATAGCACAGAGAAAGAAAATTTTAGAGGCATAGTCCAGATTGTAGGAAAATATATAGTAAAAGGGAAAGCTACTTAACTCCTGGAACAATGAATCACTTTTAAAATAGGGGTCATTGGAGGATCATGGCAGAGGGCTTTGTCCTCACTTAGCACCCAGGGTCACAAGCTTGAGAAAAACCATCTATGTCTCCTGCTTGGGGGTCTGAAGAGCCATTTCTATGGTTGGTATGTGTGTGGTAACATTTTCAAAGGCAGGTTTCTGGATACATGCACACCAGTGTTCGCTGGAGCACTGTTTACAATAGCCAAGACTTGGAAGCAATTTAAATGTCCATCAACAGGTAAACGGGTAAAGAAGATGTGGTACATGTTTACAATGGAGTATTACTCAGCCATGAAAAATAATTGAATAATGCTATTTGCAGCAACATGGTTGGAACTGGAGATTAAAATAGTAAGTGAAGTAAATCACACAGAGAAAGACAAAAGTTATATGGAATCATTACATGTGTAATCTAAAAGAAATGAAAGAATTGATCTTATTTACAAAACAAAAACAGACTCACAGACTTAGAGAACACATTTCTGGCTACAGTGAGGGATAGACTGGGAGTTTGACAGTTACACACTGCTGTATTTAAAATAGATAACCAAAAAGGGCCAATACAAGCAAACAAAGAAACAGAAACAGGTTTCTTTTTTAGTAGTGTCCTGGGAAAAGTTAGTGACTACAGCCATCATGGTCTAGCATGGAGCTTACATTCAACTAAGCCTAAAGTGCTAGAAATATGGAGTTCAAATACAAAAGAAGGTTAAGAAGTTTTGATTATGCAGGAAGGAAAAGGAAAGTGCTATAAATGAGAACTGGTGACTGGGTTTGCTGCCAGTGTGTATCTCTAAATTTTGTAGGAAAATAAGAATGCCATTCTCTGAGAGATGATAGTATCAGTTCAGTTACTCAGTCATGTCCAACTCAGCGATCCCATGGACTCTAGCACACCAGGACTCCCTGTCCATTGCCAACTCCCAGAGCTTGCTCAAATTCATGTCAGTGATGCCGTCCAGCCATATCATCCTCTGTTGTCCTCTTCTCCTCTTGTCTTCAATCTTTTCCAGCATCAGGGTCTTTTCCAATGAGTCAGTTCTTTGCATTAGGTGGCCAAAGTGTTGGAGCTTCATCTTCAGCATCAGTCCTTCCAATGAATATTCAGAACTGATTTCCTTTAGGGTTGACTGGTTGGATCTCCTTGCAGTCCAAGGGACCCTCAAGAGTCTTCTCCAACACCACAGTTCAAAAGCATCAATTCTTTGGTGCTCGGTTTTCTTTATGGCCCAACTCTCACATCCATACTTGACTACTGGACTAGACGGACCTTTGTTGCAAAGTAATATCTCTGCTTTTTAATATGCTGTCTAGGTTGGTCATGACTTTTCTTCCAAGGAGCAAAAGTATTTTTATTTCAAGGCTATAGTCACCATCTACAGTGATTTTGGAGCCCAAGAAAACAAGTCTGTCACTGTTTCCATTGTTTACTCATCTATTTCCCTGAAGTGATGGGACCAGATGCCATGATCTTCATTTTTTGAATGTTGAGTTTTAAGTCAACTTTTTCACTCTCCTCTTTCACTTTCATCAAGAGGCTCTTCAGTTACTCTTGGCTTTCTGCCATAAATGAGGTTTTATCTGCATATCTGAGGTTATTGGTATTTCTCCCTGCAATCTTGATTCCAGCTTGTGCTAAACCCAGCCCAGCATTTCACATGATGTACTCTGCATATAAGTTAAATAAACAGGGTGATAATATACAACCTTGATGTACTCCTTTCCCAATTTGGATCCAGCCAAGTTTAACTTCCTGATGTAAAATTGCTCTCAATTGGGTTTCAGTTCTCAGTATGTGTGTGTGTGTGTGTGTGTGTGTGTGTGTGTCTGTACATACATATCTCCTCTGTTCATCTGGAATAGATGGATGGCATCCTGTTTAACCTGAGAATATTCTCCTCCTCCCTCAGACACCACCCTAGGGGTGTTGCTCTAATCTTTGGCCAAAGTCCTGGGTTCTAGGAATTCATTTTTCTTGGAACAGCTGCTCTAATGGTCAGGGATAGCCTTCTGAATTTTGTGAGTGTGGAGTCACTGCCTTGACAGTGTTCTGGCGGTCTATTAACTCTTCAGACTCTCTAAAAGTGAGTGATAAGTGGTTTTGGTGGTGAGCTAATTTAAATTTGGAGATGCTTTTTGTGGAAAACAGCTTGGTTTGATGGACTTGAAGGAAATCTGGTTTAACTGAGTCATCAAGAGCTTCTCTGGTTGAGACTGAGAAGGGGAAATTGGAGCATGTTAACTTGTATTTGGTTTTCCAGTGTATTTTAGGGCTTCCTTGGTGGTTCAGTGGTAAAGAGTCTGCCTGCCAATGTGACACAAGAGATGTGGGTTTGATCCCTGGGTCAGGAAGATCCCCTGGAGAAGGAAATGGCAACCCACTCCAGTATTCTTGGCTGGGAAATTCCATGGACAGAGGAACCTTGTGGGCTACAGTCCATGGGGTTGCAAAGAGTGTGACATTACTGAGCACACAGCACACATAATGTACTTTACATTTGAGATTTCAACACCAGTTCTTAAGAGCAAGAGAATTTGACCTTGAACTTTAAATATTTGGACAATTTCTTTTTCCTGAGAGCTTGATAGTGGATGTTATGTTCAAATTTGGCATTGTATTTAATTAGGTATATGTGTAAGAGAGAGAGAAAGACAAAGACAGAGAGAGACAGAGAAATTACATGCCCTTTCAGAGCCTTCAGCAGTCACAGTAAAATATATATAGTATGTGTGTGTGTGTGTGTGTGTGTGTGTGTGTGTGTGTGTGTGTGTGTGTGTATATATATACATACATATATATATATAGTTACTGACTTGGGGACAGTGTCCCCATGCATTTGGAAGAGTAACAGTGCTGATGCTTCACAATTGAGTAAATGAAGATTTGTGAGCACTTTCAGGGTGAAGGGACTTCCTTTCCCTTGACATCTCTTAGCCACGTAGAGGGGGATCTGGTAAATAACAACTTGAATCTCTGTCTATTCTCTGCCTTTCTTCTTTCCTTTAGAGGAAGGAAATGACTTATCTGGTTAGTGGAGTTGGAGACAGAATTGAGCCTACTTAGCTCAGGTCCTTCCTCTTTCCTTTCTTTGGGTTTGACAGCCTGCAGAGAGCACACGTTCTGTTCTGGGCCTTCGTGGACTAAGATTTACTGAGGCAGCTTCCCATGGAGAGGCCTCTGAGGGTGCAGCTGTGCCCATGACTGGTTGGATACACCCACAGGGAATTAGGCAGATGGAGTTAGTGAGTCCTGTCATCTGAACACCTAACCCATATACGTCCTTTCTTTTATCAATAATAAACAGGCATTTGTTCTCCATCTGCCTGACCCCTATGTCTGTTTCTGATTAGTGTCAAGTTTGGGTAAGGAATGAAGACATCATTTATTGGGTTCCTTCAGACCTCACTTTTGGAATCATGACATCTCCTAATGGTATATTTTCTTAATATTTTAAAGTAAATGTCTTATTATTATTCAATTGTAATCTATTTCTAAAATCTCTAAGGTCAGCTAGTCATAAGATACTTTGCTGCTGCTGCTGCTGCTGCTAAGTCGCTTCAGTCATGTACGACTCTGTGCGACCCCAGAGATGGCAGCCCACCAGGCTCCCCCATCCCTGGGATTCTCCAGGCAAGAACACTGGAGTGGGTTGCCATTTCCTTCTCCAATGCATGCTTTAGGAAGTATAAAAAAAAGATCTGGTTTTGAAAAAGACACAGCAACATAGAATCAAATGGCAAGTTATCTTTGAAGTTGTCTATCCCAATGCATTTTTTCACTTTGTCTTAGTGGTTAAAGAAACTAAGACTGAGAGAGAGGATAAGATACTAGCTTAGGTTGTACAGCTGATTTGTGGCAGAATCATTTCCTTTTTCCTTCTATAACCTTGACATGAACAGAGTTTATACCTGTAGTTGAATTAGATCAAAAATAAATGTTTACCAAAGTCCTATAAATCTAGGAACTGCTTTTAAAACAAATCACCTAATTTAGCTCACTCTTCCAATCAGGTACACTCTGTTGTTTATGACACCTTCTTTACCCTTTTGAGAGTAATAATTATTTCTCTACTTCCTTTATTTTACTTGATGAATACTGATCTCTTTCTGTGTTTCTGCTGGGGCTTGAAATTAATATAGTTTTCTTTACCAATATTACCAATTATATGAACATCATGATGGCTGTAGGGCTTAAATAATGTTGAAGAGTAGTATAGGGGTAGATTGCATTGTTAAGAAGAGTGTTCCATTTAACAGATGCATATGATTAGGTTAGAGAGACAAAGAATGGTTTGGTCACAACAGCAGTCTCTCCACTTTACAATCCTTGGGGCACCAACATTTGCTTCAGTGCCTGCAAGGACCTTGCTACTGGTTCTCCCTCATTTTCCATGTCTTTTTGTAATAGAATGTGTAGTTTGTTTATATCCCTGTGTGTGCATATGATACTACTCCCTCAAGGTAGAATTTTAGAGTTGATTAAGACTTTGGGTTAGATTGAAAGATGAATATATTGAGACAAAGGAAAAGTGGCTTGCCCAGAGTTGATTTCCACTAATGGGAGAAACAAGACTTGAACCCTCAACTCTTAATTTTGGCGAAAACAAGGAATTTTTTTATTTTGCATATAAGCCTAATATAAATCCATTTAGAAACTTGCAGCAATAGAAATGTAAAAATGAAAATATAAATTGTATATAATTATGAATTTCAGAGGTATTGACCTTTGGTATGTCTCTCTCCAGTAATCTCCCTCTGCTTATTTACTCCTGTCACCGTAAAGATTTGTCCTAGTTAATGTAAATATCTGTGCATGACTTTTTAAACTATCAATTTGATAATGCATTTCAGAGATATGTCTTATTATATTTAAATATCCACCTGTTGCTTGACATGTTTGTTCAGACAAGATTTTTTCTTTATGTTATCTGTTTTTATTTCTGGCATTTAAAATGCCACTGAGTATTTGCTTTAATATCTTTATTATATAATTGCATTATGCTTATTTTATGTATTTTATTTATCTGGAATGTATTATAGTGAAGGCTGTAGAGTGGAGTTTCGGCTTTGTATTTTCCAAGATAGTAACTTAATACTTTCCCAGTGGTACCACTGAATTGCCTGTGTTTTTTTTTTTCCTCCACTGATGCATTGATGCAGGTATTCAGAGTTTTATACTTGCAGATACA